>JAEIGR010000049.1:0-600000 GCA_018904305.1 Scaptomyza montana
AAAATTATTAAATAATGATTATTTTTATTTATATTCATTTACTCACAAAATATTGATTAATTTTGAGTTATACTTACAACTCAATCAATAATCATTATTTTTTATCAAAAAAATAAAACTCATGAAATAATGATTATTCTTTGAGTTTTATTTTTGCTCAAAAATAAAACTCAAGTTGTTATTTCGACCTTTTCTTAGGGAATAATCCTAAACATGATATATATTCCTAGTCAATGTATTTTGTTGTTTTCTGTAAAAGAGACTGCACTAAAGAAAATGTTTGTATGGCAATTACTTTACGCACAACACAAAATGAGTACAGGTCATAGTGCAGTGATTAATATTAAAATCGTTAATTTAATATGGATAGGTGGACAAAATGGTTCTTTGCACACAACTTTAAGTGCAAACTTCAAATTCAAATGTATATGCAAATTTTTTTCAGTGATATTTAAGAGCAAATTAGATTTTTTTTTTTAATTTAAAAATGGATTGTTATGGTTTGTCTTGATTTACTGACTAGGAATATATATCATAACAACTTGAGTTTTTATTTTGAACAAAAATAAAACTCAAAGAATAATCATTATTTCATGAGTTTTTATTTTTGATAAAAAATAATGATTATTGATTGAGTTGTAAGTATAACTCAAAATTAATCAATATTTTGTGAGTAAATCTATAAAAATTGAAAAATTTTAAATCATGGTGAAAATACATAAATGAGCCTTAAAGATGAATATTTGTATATTTCTCGCTGTCCCAAAGATACCATAAGTGAATGATTTATTTATTCAAAAAAAAAAAAATCATTATTTGCAGTCCCTGGTTTTTTCACTAATTCAATGAGCTGCTCCACTTTTGCCATTGTTTTCATTTGTTTTGACAGCCACTATTGCGGGAAGACATGGTAGAAAAAATAGCATAACATAAACAGCTGTTTGTGACGTTTGTGTGTGACGTCACATTCGAAGCATTTTTTATAAATTTAAAAGAAAACAAGTGGAAACGTTGCAGTCGGACGCAACCGACTGCGGCATACTCGATACCAGAATTAAAACCGGTAAAAAAGAGGCCTGAATGCAAAGGGGTACGGATGCGGCAGGGGTTTAAGCTGCCTTAAAGAAATTTCCGATGCAGATGGGGATGCCACCGGCTATCTTCATACCAAATTTGGTGACTCTAGCTTAAAATTTGTAAAATTTGGGGAAAGGGGGGGCTAGGGGTGGTATGGGTGGGCGAGGCATCAAAATTTTTGTTGCAGATCTTTGTGGAATGTCAATATTTATCTTCATACCAAATTTGGTGACTCTAGCTCGAAGTTTGTAAAAGGTGGGGAAAGGAGGGCTGGGGCCTTTAAGGGTGGGCGTGACTTCCAAATTTGTGATGCAGATCTTTTTGGAATGTCAATTGCTATCTTCATACCAAATTTGGTGACTCTAGCTCGAAATTTGTAATAAGTGGGGAAAGGGGGGCTGGGGGCGGTAAGGGTGGGCGTGCCTTCCAAATTTGTGATGCAGATCTTTCTGAAATGTCAAATGCTATCTTCATACCAAAAATTGTAAAAAGTGGGGAAAGGGGGGCGAAATGGAGGGCGTGGCTCCAAAACTTTGATGCAGATTTTTGGAGGTCGTTGCCAGCTATCTTCCTACCAAATTTGGTGGCTCTAGCTCCACAACTCTGGAAGATACAGGCATTCCCGTTTTTGACGAAGCGTTGGGGTGGATGGGGGCGGCTAGGGCAGTATTGGTGGGCGTGGCATCCAAACTTTTGATGCAGTTTTTGGGGGGTCATCATCACCTATCTTGGCACCAAGTTTGGTGGCTCTAGCTCAAAAACTGTGGGAGATATAGCTATTTCTGATTTCAAAATGCGGTGGGGCTGGGGGCGGAATGGGTGGGCGTGGCTCCAAAACTTTGATGCAGTTTTTTGGGGGTCGTTACCAACTATCTTCCCACCAAATTTGGAGGCTCTAGCTCCACAACTCTGGAAGATACACGCATTCCCGTTTTTGACGAAGCGTTGGGGCACATGGGGGTGGCTGGGGCGGTATTGGTAGGCGTGGCATCCAATCTTTTGATGCAGTTTTTGAGGGGTCATCATCACCTATCTTGGCACCAAATTTGGTGGCTATAGCTCAAAAACTGTGGGAGATATAGGCTTTTTTAACTTTAAAATTTGGGGGCTGGGGGCGGAATGGGGGGCGTGGCTCCAAAATTTTTGATGCAGTTTTTGGGGGTTGCTAGTAGCTATCTTCTTACCAAATTTGGTACTTCTAGCTGTAAGGATGTGCGAAATATGTGGATTTATCGGTTTTGAGTTATCGAATTTATCGATTTGCCAGCCCCCCAGTTATCGCAGAACCCCCATCTTGACACTTTAATTTACTATCCCATAGATAAAGAGAATTGGAAAGTTTCAAGTCTCTAGCTTGAAGGGTGTGGAAAAAAGTTGCGAACATACGGACGGACAGACGGACAGACGGACGGACACCATGACGGACATTGCACAAAGTCAATATACTCTTTACCTTCGGTATCGAGTATAAAAATGATTGATAATAAGTTAAAATCTGCTTCTCTTATTAATTATTATTATTTTATATTATTAAGAGCCAAAATATAGTAATTTAACATGTTAACAAGGCAAATATTATACACATGGATCATATGTGACGTCATCTGCGCAGAACATCAACCAGTTTCTGTGCAATCTGATTTCGATCGTTCATGGCGGCAAGCGGAAAAATCGCTGCACGCACAGTTGTCAATACTCAGCGGAAAAAAACGCTGCAGATTCGCTGTCGCAACGAATTCGCCCCGTTTTGGTGTGAATGCGTTCATAAGACGCAATGGAATTAAATATTCGTGTCGCTGCCGCTGCGAATTATTCGCTCTGGTGTGCGCAGTGCTTTACGCGGTTTTAGCTGGGCTAACTCTCGCGGTGCTGAGGGTACGTGCCAACAAATTTATATTTGTGGCGGCTGCGGCAATAATAACAAAATTTGGTTTTACTTTTAATACATATATTTAAAACTGCACTCTCTGCTAGTCTGATTTGAGTTTAGGAAATCGCACGGATCTTGTGTCGGGGTTTTATTTGCAATGCTGGCGCTCTCGTTGCACCAAATATTCAGAGTCAATGTTACGCCTACTAAACGAGGTTTTAGCTAGCAACGCCTGAATTCGCCAGGCTCTACTATGGCCTCCTTGTTACCACAAGGATTTCGCCAATAGTCTCGCCTACTCTCAGGCTCTGGCTTTAGCTTCACCTGTCCTTCGCCAGGCTCACTTGTCTGATACTTGGTTTTAATTCGAGGTTGCTTTGCAAATGCAACGCGGCACAAGACTTGACAACTTTCGCGTATCGATTTCTCAGTACAATGTTTGTTAATCGCTAAGGACACGATCTGCTTTGTCCTTATTACGATATGAATCTTTTTAATTTCTTAAATTATCCTTTCGCGTAGGATTTCTTGCCCTCTGAGTCCTTTGTTCACTTTATGTTTCGCGTTGACTTTCCACTTTGCACTCACACTAACTTTGTATTCACTCTTGTACTGATTCTTGAACTGCTCTTGAACTGACTCTTGAACTGACTTGCCGCTCTGTCAAAGGCGGCTCCTATTATACCCTTGTGCTGTCTCGCTGGACCGGGGCTGTCAGCGCTGCCAATGTCGCGCCAAGGGCAAAGGTGGCGTGATCGTTCCAGTGAGATTTGTCTAGCAACAACGGTTCCTTGTTGCTGATCACGCCTGTCGTTGGTGTGACAGTGACCACTATATCTCGTGGATGCACCGCTCACACACCAACGGCACTTTGCCACGACATTTACGGTACGTGTTTTGCGGCTCCCATGTGCCAAACACGTACCTTAGCGCTGACATCCTGTGTCAGAGCGAGACAGCATGCGAATTCGCCGCAGCTCAGGTCCGGCTGCGGCTATAAATGCAGTCGCCTTTTGTGAGGCGCTATACGTGAATATGGCTCCTCACACTCCACTCTTTCTCCGGAAGTGGAAGCCTTCCACTTGATTTTGCGTCTTTCAAATCGCGCGCCTCCGTTTTGAACCTTGGCGTCCGTTAGCAGTGTCAATGTAGCGATCAGCTGGCGGTCGTGTAACGCCATCTAGTGGTGCGTTGCGGCATAACAGCCAGCTTCGCATCGCCCGGTGTTACTCGCTACGGCCTGATCGATATTTGCGATGTGGCCAGATCGATATGGCCACACGCAACTATCCAACACTAATCGGCCATGACACACAATTTGCAGTTTGCAATTGTTTTGTTGTGGCTGAAAAAGAATCTAAAAAGCAAAAGTAAGTAACATATTTTTGCGCCTTGCGCCATTTCCACCATATCCTAAATCATGTTCTCTTTTTTCCAGGCCATGCCGTTTTGCCGCTCGCGCTGGATCACACACACATTTTATGTGAGTATGCTTCCAGCAAATTTCACCCCCTCCTTCAGTTTAATCCACCTGTTTTTTTATTTTTTTCTAGGTTAAACGAAATAAATATGCGAATATATTATTTTTTTTTATTATTTTTTTTCGTGTTTTGTGTTTGTGTTTTATACTGCCATAAAGGCCCGCGTGCCTATGACCGATATCCGCACGCGGTATCTCTGGCCATGCGCCCAAACAATGCGCGACGTGCGTCGGTCGCTGCCTCCAGCTGCGGCAGCTACCACTTCTGGTGGCCAGTCTGCTCGCGCCACCTCTCTCCATCCTGGAGTCGCCAGCGGTGCGGATGACTGCCGCTGTAGCACCGGGCGAGCCGGCCGTTCCCCATACGGGCACGAAGCCTGCCGACCGAACGCTGGGCGCACCGGATTGGTTGCCCAAGCGTGTGGTGGAGGCGGTGTCCCGGGGCGAGGCGGCGTGCCCACCTGCAGCGGTGTCGGCCATTCCCACGGCGATGTCCGTGTTGTCGGACTGGTGGCCGTGCCGACTGCAGTGTTGCCAGATTTTGGGAGACACCATAAGCTAGATTAAAGAAAAAAACAAGTGGAAACGTTGCAGTCGGACGCAACCGACTGCGGCATACTCGATACCAGAATTAAAACCGATAAAAAGAGGCCTGAATGCAAAGGGGTACGGATGCGGCAGGGGTTTACGCTGCCTTAAAGATTCTCCGATGCAGATGGGGATGCTACCGGCTATCTTCATACCAAATTTGGTGACTCTAGCTCAAAGTTTGTAAAAGGTGGGGAAAGGGGGGGCTGGGGCGGTATGGGTAGTTGTGGCATCCAAATTTGTGATGCAGATCTTTGTGGAATGTCAATTGCTATCTTCATACCAAATTTGGTGACTCTAGCTCGAAATTTGTAAAAGGTGGGGAAAGGGGGGCTGGGGGCGGTTTGGGTGGGCGTGGCATCCAAATTTTTGATGCAGATCTTTGTAAAATGTCAATTGCTATCTTCATACCAAATTTTGTGACTCTAGCTCGAAATTTGTAAAAAGTGGGGAAAGGGGGGCTGGGGCGGTATGGGTGGGCGTGGAATCCCAATTTTTGATGCAGATCTTTCTGAAATGTCAATTGCTATCTTCATACCAAATTTGGTGACTCTAGCTCGAAAATTGTAAAAAAGTGGGGAAAGGGGGGGCGAAACGGAGGGCGTGGCTCCAAAACTTTGATGCAAATTTTTGGGGGTCGTTGCCAGCTATCTTCCTACCAAATTTGGTGGCTCTAGCTCCACAACTCTGGAAGATACACGCATTCCCGTTTTTGACGAAGCGTTGGGGCACATGGGGGTGGCTAGGGCAGTATTGGTGGGCGTGGCATCCAAACTTTTGATGCAGTTTTTAGGGGATCATCATCACCTATCTTGGCACCAAATTTGGTGGCTCTAGCTCAAAAACTGTGGGAGATATAGCCATTTCTGATTTCAAAATGCGGGGGGCTGGGGGCGTAATGGGGGGCGTGGCTCCAAAACTTTGATGCAGTTTTTTGGGGGTCGTTACCAGCTATCTTCCCACCAAATTTGGAGGCTCTAGCTCCACAACTCTGGCAGATACACGCATTCCCGTTTTTGACGAAGCGTTGGGGCACATGGGGGTGGCTAGGGCAGTATTGGTGGGCGTGGCATCCAAACTTTTGATGCAGTTTTTAGGGGATCATCATCACCTATCTTGGCACCAAATTTGGTGGCTCTAGCTCAAAAACTGTGGGAGATATAGCCATTTCTGATTTCAAAATGCGGGGGGGCTGGGGGCGGAATGTGGGGGCGTGGCTCCAAAATTTTTGATGCAGTTTTTGGGGGTTGCTAATAGCTATCTTCTTACCAAATTTGGTAGTTCTAGCTGTAAGGATGTGCGAAATATGTGGATTTATCGGTTTTGAGTTATCGAATTTATCGATTTGCCAGCCCCCCAGTTATCGTAGAACCCCAATCTTGACACTTTAATTTACTATCCCATAGATAAAGAGATTTGGAAAGTTTCAAGTCTCTAGCTTGAAGGGTGTGGAAAAAAGTTGCGTTCATACAGACGGACAGACGGACAGACGGACAGACACCATGACGGACATTGCACAAACTCAATATACTCTTTACCTTCGGTATCGAGTATAATAAGCTAGAATAAGCTAAAAATAAAAAATTAAAAGCTTAACAAGTGGAAACGTTGCAGTCGGACGCAACCGACTGCGGCATACTCGATACCAGAATTAAAACCGATAAAAAGAGGCCTGAATGCAAAGGGGTACGGATGCGGCAGGGGTTTACGCTGCCTTAAAGATTCTCCGATGCAGATGGGGATGCTACCGGCTATCTTCATACCAAATTTGGTGACTCTAGCTCAAAGTTTGTAAAAGGTGGGGGAAAGGGGGGGCTGGGGCGGTATGGGTAGTTGTGGCATCCAAATTTGTGATGCAGATCTTTGTGGAATGTCAATTGCTATCTTCATACCAAATTTGGTGACTCTAGCTCGAAATTTGTAAAAGGTGGGGAAAGGGGGGCTGGGGGCGGTTTGGGTGGGCGTGGCATCCAAATTTTTGATGCAGATCTTTGTAAAATGTCAATTGCTATCTTCATACCAAATTTTGTGACTCTAGCTCGAAATTTGTAAAAAGTGGGGAAAGGGGGCTGGGGGCGGTATGGGTGGGCGTGGAATCCCAATTTTTGATGCAGATCTTTCTGAAATGTCAATTGCTATCTTCATACCAAATTTGGTGACTCTAGCTCGAAAATTGTAAAAAGTGGGGAAAGGGGGGCGAAACGGAGGGCGTGGCTCCAAAACTTTGATGCAAATTTTGGGGGTCGTTGCCAGCTATCTTCCTACCAAATTTGGTGGCTCTAGCTCCACAACTCTGGAAGATACACGCATTCCCGTTTTTGACGAAGCGTTGGGGCACATGGGGGTGGCTAGGGCAGTATTGGTGGGCGTGGCATCCAAACTTTTGATGCAGTTTTTAGGGGATCATCATCACCTATCTTGGCACCAAATTTGGTGGCTCTAGCTCAAAACTGTGGGAGATATAGCCATTTCTGATTTCAAAATGGTGGGGGCTGGGGGCGTAATGGGGGCGTGGCTCCAAAACTTTGATGCAGTTTTTGGGGGTCGTTACCAGCTATCTTCCCACCAAATTTGGAGGCTCTAGCTCCACAACTCTGGCAGATACACGCATTCCCGTTTTTGACGAAGCGTTGGGGCACATGGGGGTGGCTAGGGCAGTATTGGTGGGCGTGGCATCCAAACTTTTGATGCAGTTTTTAGGGGATCATCATCACCTATCTTGGCACCAAATTTGGTGGCTCTAGCTCAAAAACTGTGGGAGATATAGCCATTTCTGATTTCAAAATGCGGGGGGCTGGGGGCGGAATGTGGGGCGTGGCTCCAAAATTTTTGATGCAGTTTTTTGGGGGTTGCTAATAGCTATCTTCTTACCAAATTTGGTAGTTCTAGCTGTAAGGATGTGCGAAATATGTGGATTTATCGGTTTTGAGTTATCGAATTTATCGATTTGCCAGCCCCCAGTTATCGTAGAACCCCAATCTTGACACTTTAATTTACTATCCCATAGATAAAGAGATTTGGAAAGTTTCAAGTCTCTAGCTTGAAGGGTGTGGAAAAAAGTTGCGTTCATACAGACGGACAGACGGACAGACACCATGACGGACATTGCACAAACTCAATATACTCTTTACCTTCGGTATCGAGTATAAAAATAAGCTAATCATAAAAACATCAAAATAATTGACTTTTAAATTTTATTGGCATTTATATATTATAGTAAAGAAATGATTTCATCAACTTCATCCATGGACTCAATGTATTTGGCTGATGATTTAATTAATTCAAGGTATTTGTTTGGAAGTTTGTAATCATAACAACATTTGCCATGACGTCGCAATCCATATCTATAACATTCAAAGAATATACTTAGTATATATTAAATAATTTAACATTTCAAAATCAAACCTAATGCTTAATATTGCGTTCAAACTTTTCAAACACATTTTGTTGCGCAAATTCGTTTTAACAATATTCATTTGGCTGAATACCCTCTCAACCGCAGCATTTGACCATGGCAGTGAAAGGATATGCAGAGCAAATAACGCCAGTTGCTCAAAAACTTTGTTTTGTCCAGCATCCTTGTAAATTATCTCTATCGTGTGTTCCTTTTTTTCCCAATTGATTAGGTGAATTTTTCCAAATTGGGATACAATGTCATCAATATTGTCGTATTTGAAATGTTCTAATAAACAAATAATTTGTTCGGGCGATTTGTTGCATGTAGTATTGCCAACGGCAAAAATATCAATTTTTTAGAACTTCAATATTATCAGGAAGTCTGAAAACACTGCAGATTAATTTACATCATTCTATTAAAATCCAATTAAACACCTCTCCTTAGTTGAATAATTAACGCCTTAATGAAGTTTTTACAGTCATCTCTGATTTTATATTTTTCATTTAAATATTTTGCGTCTTTGATTTCCTTCTCAAAGGCATACCCCATAAATAAGTCGCTAACTGCACAATCTTCCAAATCATCCTTCAAAATATCAATATTCGTTTCTGGAGGAATTATGATATTTCTTAGCGTTGATTGCCGTAATAATTTCATTAAGAAGTTTGAGACGACCTTCTCGCTTTGAAACAAATTGTTCAGATTTTGAATATTTTTTAAAATTGGCTTTAAAAATATTAAATAAAGCCTATTTTGTCATCCTCATAAAGCATATTCAATATTTTGCTTTGTGACAGCTTTCATTCGTAGAGGCCAAGGCAAAGTGCAACTTTAATTCCTCCACTGATCCTCGATTCGCGATACGGCACTTTCGATGGATAGCCATCTCGTGTCGCTGACCTTAGGAATTTTTAAGGGTGTCTAAATAAGTACAAAAGAAATTCAAAATAAATATACGAAAATACATAAAAGTAAAAAAAAAAAACAAACCTGTTAGTCTAACTACATAAAATTGAGACGAGCATATAAACTAAACGTTAATACATACATATAAACACATTTTTGGACGAACACGACGATTGACAATGAAACTAAATACAATCATATATACCTTCCCATTATTTAAACACTCAAAACTTTTTATACATCATTTGTCTGTGAGAGCTTTTAGCAAACCAAAAGTAGGTGTCGGCAACTATATATTCCAATTGATCTGGCAAATTTTTCTTTGTTGATTGGCTTAGTAATTGAATTGATGGCACACACATTTTATTAATATTAAAGAGGGCACACTCTTCCTCAACTCTGTGTAAACGCTTTGTCTACAGCCAGTCATTACACTAGCTTTATCGGTGCCGATTCCTATCAAGTTTGATATATCTAGATTTAAAGTACTGAGTTCCATTTTTACAGCCTCTGCGATTGTAATAGCGTCGCCGGACTGAATGGGAATTAAACTTAAAAATGTCGTAACCATACTTTGTTTATTTAAGCTGTAGTAAATTATAACGACGCCTAAAGATTAAAAAAGACACAAATATATTGTAAATGTAATAACAGCCCATATAAACGTACTCAAATGTTCATAACTAATTTAATTCTTACCAGCAACTTTGTCACACTTATATCAGTGGACTCATCCAACAACAAACTAAATTTGGACGTTCCTATGTCATCCGCAAATCGTCATTAAAGTGGACTCCCAATACATTGTTTATGATTTGCGTGCACTTTGTCCTCTTCAACTTAATGTCAGCAGTGGCGTTGCACGCTTTAAACTGTACGACACACAGTTGGGATAAATGGTCGATTGGTGCTATGGCCGAGTGTTCAGCAATGTACAAACAAAGTGCAGCCTCCTGCTCTTCTGTTTTTGTGGACTTTCTAACAAAAGTTATTTTGTTAGTTTGTGCCACGCTTGCAATGGACGCAATATGTTTTTTGTTTGAGCATGCTGCCTAACCAAAAAAAAAAATTTTGGTAAAAAGTCTTTCTAAAATTAAAAAAATTTAAAAAAGTTTTGTAATTCGCACAACTTTCGGCATTTTTCTAAATAAATTTTTTTTTGTGTAAGCACGTTGCAAAATTTCAGTGTGACCAAAACTTATGAACGAAAAATTACCAAAATACGCACAACATATAAGACTTTTGTCCGATTAATCGAAAAATATGACAAAAATTACAATACAATAAAAAAAAACTTGTTGTGTTTTAAATTTTTTAAGCCGAAATAAGCTATATGAAATTTTAAATAAGCCAGATTTCAAGCTATAAGCATTTCAACTATTTTCCAAGCTATTTGATTTTGAAATAAGCTAGATCTAGCTTAAAATAAGTAATGTGGCAACAGTGGCCGACTGGTGCCTGTAGTGCACGTGGTGGTGACGGCGTTCGTGGTCGTGGCGGTGACGGTGTTTGTGGTCGTGGCGATGACGGTGTTTGTGGTCGGTGGCGGTGACGGCGTTCGTGGTCGTGGCGGTGACGGCGTTCGTGGTCGTGGCGGTGACGACTCCCTTATAAAATCGTCGCGGGGGGTGCCACCTCCTCGCACCACTCTATCACCGCGATTGCTTTATGGTACCACTTACCATCCGCGTACCTCCTCTCCCTTGAGACGGTCACCGTCGCACAGTGGGGCCATTTGAGTTTTTTCATATCAAAATTCATAACTTTTGAACCAAATGAGATAATCGAACAATTTAAAAAGCATATGATAGATAATTAATCAACCTATAAAATGAGCGTTTGAAATGAATTCTATGATTTTTCTGTGCCTATTTATGGGTATGCAAAGTTGAAATTTGTGGAAAAATCAACTTTACGGGAAGGAAAAAAAATATTTTTTAAATTTTTTGATTTTTATTGTTTCGTTTTAATGGTTTTTATAATCTAAAATTAATATTATGATAATTTAAAATAATTTTTTTTTTTTTTTTTTTTTTTTTTATTAATTTTTTGTAAAATATTCATCACAATCCGTAAAAGATGGTATATCTAAAAGAGAAATCATCTCTGAACTATAAGTATTTTCTAATTCTTTTCGTGACTTATCATGCCTCAGTGATGAAATTAGTGGATCTGAAGATGCTGCTAACATGTTGAAGAGGTCCTCATTTTGTCTCACCCTTGAAGCTTTGTAGACTAATCCAGGATTATAGTTTTTTTTTCATTATATAGCCTAATCTATTACCTGATATACACCGTTTGGATTAAGGATTCAAGAAAAGAGTTAGCTTTCATGCCTAACAAATTTACCTATTGTTTGTATAAGTCCAGGTCAATAAGGTCAATTTATGCAATTTGGGTACTTGGCACGTGTCCGAATAAGATTTGTGCCTACCTGAATGGGATGTGTGACTAGTTGTACGCCAACGCAATTTCTGTATTCGGTGCGTACCTGGTAATTTATTTGTATATCCTGTAACTGCACCTGAATTTAGGGACCAGGATTTGACAAATGATCTCAGGTAAGCATTACAGAATGAAAAACCAAAAGTCAAGTATCTTCACAATAACGAACGTAACAACAACAACAAAAAATGGGTTTTCACGGTTATATGTCATAAATTGCCCAAAAATGCATGCAACACATTTTTTCCTATGACTTTTTTCACTTTTTTTACATTTAAAAAAAAAAGGGGCAAAAACGGGCACATGAAACTTTTTGCATTTAATAGAGGAACAATCAAAAAAATTAATTTAAAAAAATAGCCGATATAATGTGATATAATTTTTTTTTATTTTCCATCAAAGTCGAGAAATAGTGAAAAAGTGGATAGTTGGTAAATATTGAATTGCCTGGCCAAACGCAAAGCAAACAGTATAATTTTTTTTATTCTTTTCTTAATAAATAGATCTATCAATAGAACCAAAAATGATGACGATCCGTAACTTAGTTTTTGAGATATTGTATCTCAAAGCCGACCAAATTACCTTAAAATTGTGATTTTTATGTAACACAAAAAATCAGACAACTTTGAAAAGCTATATCTTCTAAACAAAAAATCCGGTTACATTATGGATTGCAGATTTGAAATCGCTGGAAAATTTCCTATAAAGTAGGTTCATTCAATATTTTTTTAGAGGCACATGCAATTTTTGATTTTTGACACTTGACTTGTTCTACGGGCGCCACTGTGCGTCGGTGGTTGCGCCTCCTCGGCCTCCGGTGTCGCTTCACCCTCCGAATCCGACGAAATGGAGATTACCTCGTCCTCCGCGTCCGACACCTCGACACCGCGTGGGAAAGGCGATGGTGGCCTAGCGGGGCGCCAGTCTGGTGGTGGCGTCTCCGGCAGCGGCGGTGTGGCGAACCGCTCCGGGCTGGCTGGGCCCACATTCTCGTCTTCCGGGGTCGGCGGTGCCTCCGGGTGGCACATCCGGACCCATTCGGGATTTATCTCAACGAAATCGACCGGCGGCGACTCCTCTCGCCTTTCGCCCACTGGACCAGCGTCGTACTCCACCTCCCAGTCGCTGCTGTCGAAGTCCTCGCCATATGCCCGGCGCACCCACTCTCGCTCTTCCTCCAGCTCCTGGCGCCGACAACGCTCGCGCTCGGCTTCCTCTCGCTCTTCCGGGGACTCAATGATGGGTGATGCCCGCAGTTCCAGCACATCTGGCGATGCCTCCCGCTGCGGCTCGACACGCGCATAGGGCTGTCCGGCCAAACGCCCTCGTCGCGCCAAGTTTCTGCGCCCTCTGTCGCTGGCACCCATGGCCGCCGCGTCGACCACGCACACATCCCCCGCTGGTGTGCGAGAGTGCGCACGTGGGTCACGGCCCGACGCATGAGCTACCCTTCTTGCAAAAACATACAGCCGACAGTCGCCGAATAAAGAACCCGAATTCATGCGCGAGGAAGGGGAATACGAAGAGGAAAAGGAGTTTGCCGGCATAGACGTAGCAAGGCTGAGCGTCCCATGCACCAGCGCGGCGGCTAGGGCGCGAGATTTACAGGAATCTCGCCGATCGCCCTGGAGTACAACCCAACAGCCAGGAGAGCGTAGCCACACCCACACACATGATCAGACCAATGCAAAGGCAAGTGAATACCAAAAAGTAGCCAAACAAGTTCGAGAGTGGAGCTTTCGATTCGATGAACTATCGAAGCCTCTCGAATTCTTGGAGCAAGTGGAATGGTCGGCAGACACATATGGATTAAACTTAAATTTAATTCCTAGAGCAATGGCGGAGTTGCTGAAAGGAATGGCACTTAAGTGGTACATAGCTAACAACAGGCATTGGAGTACATGGGTGGATTTTGTCGACAGTTTTCAAGAGTACTTCTTACCTCGAGATTATTTTGAAAATTTGTACGACGAAGTACGCAGACGGCGGCAAGCTCTGGATGAGCCCTTTAAAGTCTATATGGTGGAGATGCAGACTCTGATGAGACCCCTACGACTCTCAACAGAGAAGGAAGTGCGCACCATTTACACCAACAGCCTTCCTGACTTGCGCGGATACGCACGGCCAAACCAGTTCTCGAATTTGACCCAGCTGATGCAACTGGCAGAAGAATTCGAAGAGCTAGAAAAGGATAGGCTGAAACTGAGGCTACAAAGTGCTACAGCCCAACAACAATACAGCCAACATCAACAACAACAGCCTCAGCAACACCGAGATACGCAGCAAAATGTTCGCGATCACCATCAGAATCGTGCAAATCGTACACGATTTATGGCCATGGAGAAGCAGAACCAGCACTCTGGAGGAATGGACGAACGGCCAACCCCAACAACTAGGACCCAGCAAAATCCTGCCAGGACACACATAAACAACCCAGGAAGGGCATGTCGCGTGTGTGGACAGGAGGGACACTGGGCGATAGAGTGTCGAAACCCAATGCTGGAGTTCTGCTGGGTCTGTGGCAGAATCGGTCAGCGGACGGCACTATGTTATCAGTCGGGAAACGGCCAGCGGCGTCCGCCAGCGAGGGGCGAGCGGGAACCGCCAAGGTCCGCCCCGAGACGCTAGTTGGTCACCTGAAGGACGAAGGGACGCAGTTGACTGCCACCGTAGGGATCGGTGAGTGTCAGTATAAGGCTACAGTCGATTCAGGGGCTACAAGCAGCTTTGTTAGCGAAGAGCTTGCTTGTAGACTGAGCACTGTAGGCCGGAGAAGCGTCGCAAGCAGACAGGTGAAGTTAGCAGACGGACACAACAGCAGGACAACAGAACAAATAACAGTCGAAATAAGACTCGGGCATCGCAGTTTGGAAATAGCGTTGCTAATTATGCCTGGTGTGATAGACGATTTGGTGCTGGGCTGGGATTTTCTGACTGGCATGGGCACAGTCTTGCAGTGTGCGGGATTGGTGGTCACCATCCCAGCACGACGGCACAAGGTTGGAAATCTGGAGGAGACACTGTCGGTGGCAGTTGTCCAGAATACAACCGAACAAGACGAAGCATTACATGATGTCAGAAACCCAACTGTTGAAAACAAAAATCTACACGAGGATCAAGAAATTAATGAATTTCTTTTGCGGGAAGTCGCAGCCTTCGAACAACTAAAGGGCACATCACAAATTACGGAACACAAAATTGTGATGAGCGATGACAGGCCTACAAAACAGCGGTATTTTCCAAAGAATCCAAAAATGCAAGCGGAAATTAACCAGCAAGAAGAGGAACTCCTTGCGAAAGGTTGCATAGAGCCATCAAACAGCCCACATAGCGCACCAATCGTGATGGTGAAAAAGAAGACTGGCAAATGGCGACTGTGCGTGGATTTCAGGTAACTCAAAAGCCGATCCATTAAGGACGCGTATCCATTGCCAAGAGTGCACCACATTTTAGACCAGCTACGTGAAGCCCACTTCATCACTAGCTTGGATCTGAAAGATGGCTACTGGCAGATCCCGATGGAGAAAGCGAGCCGACCACTGACAGCTTTTACAGTCCCAGGCAAAGGATTGTACCAGTGGAAAGTAATGCCATTTGGGTTACACTCGGCACCGGCAACTTTTCAGAGGGCTTTAGATCGCGTTATTGGACCAGAGATGGATGATGCCACACGCGTTTGCTTATTTAGATGATATTATAGTCATCGGAAGAACGCGCGAAGAGCATATGGCAAATCTCAAAGAGGTATTTCGACGGCTACGAGTAGCAAATCTGCGCATCAACGTGGTCAAATGCGACTTCTTTAAAAAGGAGTTGAAATATTTGGGCCACAGAGTCACAGAGGAAGTAATTCGCACAGATTCGGAGAATCTGCAATCGCAGAATTGAAGCCGCCAAGCAACGTAAAGGAGTTACGACAATACCTGGGCGTGGCATCATGGTACAGACGCTTCGTACCAGATTTTGCGACGAAAGTAGCACCTCTGAACGCATTGATGAAAAAAAGCGCAAAATGGGAGTGGACTGAGGAGCGGCAAGTAGCTTTTGACACGGTCAAAGAGAAGCTGACTCAGTCCCCAGTATTGGCATGCCCGGATTTCTCTAAAACATTTTGTTGCAGACGGATGCAAGTAACTATGGCCTGGGTGCGATATTGACCCAACCTTCGGAGCAAGGTGAAAGGTTAATATCGTACGCCAGTAGGACACTAAACGGAGCCGAACGGAACTATTCGGCAACTGAAAAGGAGTGTCTAGCCATAGTGTGGGGAATCAGAAAGCTAAGGCCATACCTGGAAGGCTACCATTTTGTGGTCATAACGGACCACATGGCGCTGAAGTGGCTAAACTCAATTGAAAGTCCATCAGGCAGAATAGCGCGTTGGGCGCTTGAACTGCAACAATACGACTTTGAAGTCAAATACCGTAAAGGCAACCTCAATGTCGTAGCCGATGCACTTTCGAGACAGCCACTTCCGTAGACATGCTGCCTAGTAAAAATGGCAACAGAAGGGATTGAGGAAGACAACGCAAATGGATTCAAAAATTAAAAAAGGAAATCGCGCAAAATCCCAGGAAATATCCGGACAGACACATCCCACATCGCGCTGGAGACGGAGATGTGGCAGCTTGAAAGCTTTGTGTACCCAAAGGTAAAAGGAAGGATGTATTACTGGAGAATCATGACGCAGCCACAGCCGGTCATTTGGGTAGCCGGAAAACGATAGCAAGAGTAGCGACACGCTACTACTGGCCAGGCTTATACAGGGACGTACGCACATATGTGCACAACTGCGAAACGTGTCAACAATACAAGCCAAGTCAAATGGCAGCAGTAGGAAAGATGTTGACACAAATTCCTGAAGAGCCATGGAGTACCGTGTGTGCTGATTTTGTTGGCCCACTGCCAAGATCAAAACACGGCAACACAATGCTATTGGTGATGTTTGACCGTTTCTCTAAGTGGACTGAGTTAGTTCCGCTCAGGAGCGCAACCACAGCCACTTTGCAAAAGGGATTCAGAGAGAGAATTTTGGCACGATTTGGGGTGCCAAAAGTTCTCATAACGGACAACGGAACACAATTTACGAGTAAAGCCTTCAAACGCTTTCTCGAAGAATTGGGAGTGCGACACCAATTTACGGCACCATACACACCGCAAGAGAATCCTGAAGAACGTGCGAACCGCACGGTAAAAACGATGATTGCACAATTCACAAAAGATAACCAGCGGTGCTGGGATGAATTTTTGCCAGAATTGTCACTGGCCGTTAACACCAGCGTATCGGCGTCTACGGGCTACAGTGCAGCGTTTATCACGTAAGGGCGGGAACCAAGGCTGCCAAATGCGCTGTATGACAACGTTACACTCGGCACAGGGCAACCGACACAAACACCCAGCGACAATGCGCAAAAACTTAGAGAAGTTTTTGAATTGGTGCGCAGGAGTTTAGAAAAGGCCGCTCAGGACCAAGCAAGGCATTACAACCTACGGAGACGGCAGTGGAAACCATCCGTAGGAGACAAGGTGTGGGTGAAACAACACCACCTGTCAAATGCAGCGGAAGGCTTCGCTGCGAAGCTTGCTCCTAAATTTGCCGGACCATTATTATTATTATTATGAAAAAGGAGGTTAGTGCACTGCGACCACCTGGGTCTATTGTGCCCTCATCCTATTGTATGAGCTACAGCTCCCCGTACAGTGCAATCGATCGCAGAAACGCGATGATGTCGCTTGAACGGAGAGCCCTCATCTCCTCAGTGTTTAGTGTGACCCGCCCGAGCTGAGATAATCTCAGCCGACCTATGGCAGGGCACTCCACTAGTAGGTGTTCTGGAGTTTCGTCCCCCTCCAGACAGAGCCTGCATGTAGCCTCGTTCTCTATGCGTATCCTATGTAAATGCCTACGCAATCTGCAGTGTCCCGTCAAGAAGCCTGTGACAATCCGAAGAGAGACCTTGCTCAGCTTCAGACAGTCCTCAGTCCTCGTCTTGTTGTAGTTGCCTAAAAGCCTTTTACTTTGTCTCGCCCCCTGCGAACACAACCAGAAGTTCGTACTATCGGACCAAAGGTCAGAGCGGCTGCTCTGCTCGATGACCCCAGGGCCCAACCCACAGAAGGGTTCCGGCCCGCAGAAAGGAGTGCTTGCCCCCTTCCTGGCCATTTGGTCCGCTACCTCATTACCCGGGATTCCCGCGTGCCCAGGGACCCAATAGATGGTGACTCTATTATTAGTCCCCAACCTGTTTAATGTTTCTATACATTGCCAAACCAGCCTGGAAGCTATTTTATAAGCACCTAGTGCTTTTATAGCTGCCTGACTGTCTGAAAAGATGGCTATGTCTCTGCGATCGTACCCTCTGTCGATGTTGAAAGCGGCACATCTCTCTATCGCGTGTATTTCCGCTTGGAAGATACTGGCGAACTTGCCAAGGGGTTCATGGTAATTGAGTCGAGGTCCGCAGACTCCGGCCCCGGCCCCCTCCTCTGTAAGCGAACCATCTGTGTACCACCTAATAGCATATGTTTTCACATTATAGGTAGTTGACAGGTTGGTCCATTCTGCCTTATTGCTAAGCTCTATGTTAAAGAGCTTACTGAAGCTAAATTGCGCCAACTGCGCATCCTGTGGGTATTCTAACAGTGAGCCTTTGGCTCCTGCAGCCGATCCGGTTGCTAATGCCCCCGTTAACCTCATATGACTTCTGCTTGCGTTGTGTTTTATGTATATGTGCAGCGGTGGAAGCCCTAGTAGAACGTCTAGAGCCGTGGAGGGGCAGGTGCGCATTGCGCCCGAGATGCACGAGCATGCAAGCCTCTGGAGTTTACCCAGTTGCTTTCTCGCACCTTCCCGGTCCATGCGTCCAGCCCAGACCACAGCTCCGTAGCACACCATGGGCCTTACCATAGCAGTATACATCCACATCAGAATCTTAGGTGAAAGCCCCCAGTTTTTCCCCGCAAGAGTTCTGCAGCTCATCAGGGCTAAAGTGCCCTTCCGAACAGCGTGCTCCATCTGCTGTTTCCAGAGGAGTCTTTTATCTAGTATAACCCCCAGATATTTGACCTCCGTGGACACTGGTATACTTGTACCTCCAATGACTATGGGTCTCATAGATTTAAGCTTGTACCGATTTGTGAAGGCGACAATCGTGGTCTTTGCTGGGTTGATGTTCAGCCCCACGTCCCTACACCAGTCCAGGCTTAGTCGAAGGCCCAGGGTGACTCTATCACATAATGTGCTATCAAAATTCCCTTTGCAGATAATAGTTATGTCATCGGCATATCCTAGACATCGAAAGCCATTATCCGTTAGCTTAGATAAGAGATCATCCACCACCAGACTCCAAAGGAGAGGTGATAGGACACCTCCTTGAGGACAGCCTCTGGTGGTTTGTGCTCTAATCGTCGAGTTGCTGACGGCTACTTCTGCTATGCGAGAGTCCAGGAGTTTGCTTAACCAAGACGTGAGTCCTGATTCAACTCCTCTACTCTCAAGAGCTCTGACCACCACGTCATGCGCCGTGTTGTCAAAAGCACCTTCTATGTCCATAAAGGCGCAGAGTGCAACCTCTTTTGCTTTCACAGACTTCTGGAGAGTGTTCACTAGGTCAAGCAGAGCTGACTCCGTTGACATCCCTGCCCTATACGCATGCTGATGTGCATGTAGTGGCTTGGCCACTAGGTGCACAGATCTAATGTGATTGTCTACTATCTTTTCGAGGGTTTTTAGCAGGAATTAGGTAAGGCTGATTGGCCTGAAGGATTTAGGAAGAAATGGGTCCTTCTTTCCTACCTTCGGGATGAAAATCACCCTCGCCGTCCTCCACTCCCTAGGTATGTACCCCAGGGCAATGCTCCCACGGAAGATTCTGATTAGAAATACTAAGAGAGGGTCTATACCCTTCTGTAAGAGGATGGGCAGGATGCCGTCCACCCCCGGGGCCTTATAGGGACTGAGTGATCCGATGGCCCACCTGATCCTATGCTCAGTTACAATTTCTGCAGCTTATCTCCATTCGGGTCTCATCCCAGAGGTTTGTTCGTAGCTGCTATCACTATCTGAAATGGTCCTACAAAGCGGGAAATGAGTTTGTAAGAGAAGTTCAGCCTTCTCTACCTCATTGTCCGTGAAAGTCCCATCCTGTCTCTTAAGGCAAAGTTCCGAGAGCACTTTCCCTTTTGAGATGGCTTTGAACACCCTTGCAGCGGGCGTGGCCTGCTCTAGAGTGGAGCAAAACTTCCTGAAGTGATCCCGTTTGCTATTACGTATCTCCTTGTTATACTCAGTAAGCTTCCTGGTATAACAATCCCACTTATCATTACTCTTTTTAGCTGAGTTAAACAGTTTCCTGACCTCCACTCGAAGTAGTCCTAGCTTCTTAGTCCACCATGGATTATCCCTGCTGGATTTAATGCTCTTGATAGGACAGCTTGAATGATAAGCATCCAAGATAGTCTTGCCCACGTCAATAGATAGCTGCTCAATCTCTTCCTGTGAGGAAGCTCTTTTACTGTAGTTTAGTCTGCTCAGATTTAACCCCAGACAGGACCGATATTGTCGCCAATCTGTCTGTCGAGGATTTCTGATGTCCTTACTAAAACTTAGGTTACTACAAATGTCGAATAGGATAATCCTATGGTCCGACACTGATGGTTCAGTAGAGACTCTCCAGTTGCAAACCAACCTGGAGCCTCCGTCATTGCCAAAGGTGATATCTAACACCTCGGCCCTGCTTTTGGTTACAAACGTAGGTTCTGCCCCCACGTTGAAATTCTTAACTTCTTGAGATCCTTAACTAGTAGAAAATCAAGTAAACACTCACCTCTGCTGTTTGTGTCTGTGCTGCCCCATGTGATGCTATGTGCGTTGTCATCGCACCCCAGCAGCAATGGCAGCTTCTTGCTGCTGCAGTAGTCCACTAGAGCCTGAACCTCTAATGGAGGAGCCTCCGCCTCATCTCCCGGGAAGTACGCCGACGCCACCACTATACTTCCGCGCTCTCCAGTGATCAGCACTGCTACTAAATCTTTGGTGAGAAAGTTAGAAAGACATAGAAAGTTAGTATTCTTCCGTACCAAGATACAAGCTCTTGGCGATGCCTCTCTTACATCCGCAATTACTCTTGCACTTACGTGGTTAAGGCCGCAGATCCTGCCTCTGACGACCCATGGCTCCTGGATGAGCACCAGCCCCAGGTCCAACCTGGACACAACCTGCCGATGACAGCCGAAGCTGCCCTCGCATGATGCAGGTTAATCTGAGCAACGCTGGTGGTCTCCATCCCTAGAGCTCTTCTTCACCCTCCGAGAGCGTCAGATATGCCTCTGACTGTGCCCCGGTGGGTGTTCGCTCATCATCGGATGGCCCATCCTTACTATTGATGTCATCTTCGCGGACGTTGAGTTTGGACAGGTCCAGACCCTTGAGGGACACCGAGTCTAGCTCGGCCTCCATCACCGCCAACGCCTCTGCTTCCGCTACTCCATCTGGCGGACATTCATGCGTCGTCTCGGCTGAGGCTGCTGAAGTGCCAGGCACATCGTCAGCTTTCGCCTCCGCATCAGCCGCCGCCGCTTCCTCCTTCTTCCCATGAAGTTTGCATTTGAGCTGCCCAAATCGGAAGCTCATCAGCATGCCCCGGTTCTTTAGGAGAGCAAGTGCGTCATCCTCCACGCCTAGCGTCAGGATCTTGCCTCCCTCAGCCTCCTTCCACCTGAGCAGCTTCCAGGTGTCAGAGCTGAGCCCTCTGTTCTGCTCCGTGAGCAAGCCAAAGGACTTTGCCCCCGGCTCTCAAGCAGTCCGTGGCAAAAAGACGGTCACGATGTTGGGCATCGGAATCTCGTCCTTTGGGCAGGTGCAGAGCTGCACGCCCACCGCAGAGCTGATGCTAGGGACCTTAAGCTCATCTTCCTCATCTCCTCGACGAGGGCCAGTTCCACCGCCGTCAGCTCCTCTTTGGACAGAAGCCTCTTCGGGTACTCGCTCGCCGTTATAGCCAAGATTGTGCCCTTGGCTACGCTGGCGTACGAGGCTGCCTTCGGATGCTTCGTGTCCCTTGAGGTTCCAGAGCCCTCAGGAGCCGCGTTGCCCTTGCGCTTCGGTTTCTTGTTTTTGTTGGCGTCAATGGGGGCCTCAGCAGGCGATGTTTGTTGCCATTGCCGCTTCTTCCCCACGCCAGCTTCCTCTCCCTTCCTCTCGCCTGGAGACACGGTCGGGGCCCGGTGCTCCAGCGCTCTCCTGCGCGCCTCCTCCGGCTTCAAGCCACGCTCCAGGTACCGAAGATACCATCTGCGGCCGGCTCCGCTTAGGCCATGCCTTAGCGGGTCACCAGCCCCACCGGGTTGGCCTGGTGCCGGGATGGGTGGCATCTGCTTCCTCTTCTGCGGACCAAAAGAGGGTGTTGCAGTGTCTTTCCCGCCGACATTGCTTGTCTGCGGGACAGCTACTGGGGCAGTGCCGGGCACTGCGCTCCCACCCCCTACGTCCGTCCGTTTGGTGTCCCCACTGTCCACCACTCGCGGCTTGAAAGCCTCTGCACTTTTGGAGGTGCTTTGCTTCGGGGACGAGCCCTTTGGTTTGGCAACACTCCTCGAGTGGGGGGCCCGGCCCCCGCGCGGTGTCAGCTTGCCACCCAAGTCCAGAGCCGCCTCTTCCATCCGCTCTGCTAGCTGAGTAGCGGTTAAGCCCCGCATATCATTAAAAATTTTTCTGCTGTCCATATATTTGGTCCCACGAGTATGGGGGAAAGTAGTACCGGCGTGTCATATCCCCCATTAACACGCCGGGGCCAGGTATACTCACCGAGGCGGCCAGGTATCGGTGAGGCTCCGTTCTATTACAGTCGGTAACCCCTGACTGGAAACCAACCAATGGGCACGGACCACTTAACACCCTGGCTTAGGGGAGTGAAGAGGCACCCTTGCCTAAGGACGTCACCACTGCCCGTATGAGATGTGGGGGATAGGAAATGGGTAGGATCTTGTGTAGGAATTGGGTGTGTGTGAGACTATGTTTTGAAGACGGTCAGACAAGCGCCTTGTCGGTCCCACTAACGGTGTGGTACCCGCTGTTGTCCGGGACTGCTTATTACGACAAGTCGCTATTCGCAGCTAACCTCCACTGGAGGCCTTGCGCTATCCGCAACCTGCGACCCGTCCGGTGGCTTCAGCTAGCCCACCTCAGAACCATCTCATAATGTTCGTTAGTACCGGACGCCGGACCATATACAATAATAAATTTTGTATCACCTGTAATCTGTAAATTACAGGGGAAAACTGGGGAAAAAGAACGGACCGCGCACATAGCCGACATAAAACCCCACGGAGGTGGAACGGACAACGGGTGAGATAATAAAAAAAAAAATTTTGGGGGCACAAATTATTTTAAGACCCTGGAACAAAAAGTAATTTTTTTGTGTTGTGAAAATCTGGAAAAGAAAAGAGCGGTTAATAATTGGCCTTAATAATGGCGTATCTCATTTACTCATCTGAATCTCCATCACCTCCTATAAATAAAAAAAAAAAATCATTAGTTGATTTGGTTTTTTTTTTTTGGGAAAAAAATGGGGTGAATATGTATTAATACATATTAAATATTTTCCCTACTCAACACATTTAACAGATATATAAATAATAAAAATAAATATGTAAGGAGTAGTAGGGAACTGGCGGTTCTGGAACAGGAAGTAGCTGTCACTTTTATTACCCCCAATCATAATTTATTACCCCACTTGAGAATCAGCGATCCCTTTTTTACACTTTTATTACCCACTTGAGAATCAGTGATCATAGGATCTGGTTTCAAGTGTGTTCCTGTTTTAAGTGCATTGCCTTGCACACATACAAGCAGGCAACAGTATGCATTGGTTTTTGTCAAAAGCAGCAACATTAAAACGTTCAAGTGGGTTATTTGATCATAGGATCTGGTGTCAAGGATACGCCTGTTTAACGAGCAAGCCATAAACATTGAGCATAGTTATTGGGAAAATCAGTTTTGGCTATTTAACCATTTATTATTAGAGTCAAATACAGGCTAAGCCACAGCATGCATTGTTTTTTGTAAAGAGCAGTAACAAAAACAACATTCAAGTGGGTTATATGATCATACGATCTGGTGTCAAGGATGCACACATGTGACATGTACGTTGTCTGTAAGAAAGCCAGTACATACATTGAGCATAGTTATTGGGAAAATCAGTGTGCACAGGATCAGTTTTGGCTATTTAACTATTTATTATTAGAGTCAAATACAGGCTAAGCCACAGCATGCATTGTTTTTTTTTTTTTTGTCAAAAGCAGCAACATAAAAACATTCAAGTGGGTTATATGATTATAGGATCTGGTATCAAGGATGCACACATGTGACACGTACGTTGTCTGTAAGAAAGTCAGTACATGCATTGATTTTTGTCAAAAGCAGTAACAATAACAACATTCATGTGGGTTATGTGGTGTTAGAGGGAGAGGGTGTTAGAGTGTGAAGGTGTAAGAGGGGGAAAAGGATAGAGGAGACAAGTGTCTATGAAAAGCAGATGAGAATGCTAATTCATTGGTCCCCTTCATCCTTAAGTTGAATACTATCCTCCAATCATATAGGCTTGACATTTAAATGTTTAGCGTCATCCCTTTCTAACCTTTGTTTTTATACTCGATACCGAAGGTAAAGAGTATATTGAGTTTGTGCAATGTCCGTCATGGTGTCCGTCCGTCTGTCCGTCTGACCGTCTGTCCGTCTGTATGTGTCCAATTTTTTTCCACACCCTTCAAGCTAGAGACTTGAAACTTTCCAACTCTCTTTATCTATGGGATAGTAAATTAAAGTGTCAAGATGGGGGTTCTACGATAACTGGGGGGCTGGCAAATCGATAAATTCGATAACTCAAAACCGACAAATCCACATATTTCGCACATCCTTACAGCTAGAACTACCAAATTTGGTGAGAAGATAGCTACTAGCAACCCCCAAAAAACTGCATCATTTTGGATCCACGCCCCCCCATTCCACCCCCAGCCACCGCATTTTGAAAGTCAAAAAAGCCTATATCTCCCACAGTTTTTGAGCTAGAGTCACCAAATTTGGTGCCAATTTAGCTGATGATGACCCCCTAAAAACTGCACCAAAAGTTTGGATGCCACGCCCACCAATACCGCCTTAGCCGCCCCCAGATGCCCCAACGCTTCGTAAAAAACGGGATTGCGTGTATCTCCCAGAGTAGTGGAGCTAGAGCCACCAAATTTGGTAGGAAGATAGCTGGTAACTACCCCCAAAGAACTGCATCAAAGTTTGGGACCCGCGTCCACCCGTTCCACCCCCAGCCAGCCCGCATTTTGAAATCAGAAAAGCCTATATCTCCCACAGTTTTTGAGCTAGAGCCACCCAATTTGGTGCCAACATAGCTGATGAAGACCCCCCAAAAACTGCACTAAAAGTTTGGATGCCACGCCCACCAATACTGCCCTAGCCGCCCCCAGACGCCCCAACGCTTCGTCAAAAACGGGAATGCGTGTATATTCCAGAGTAGTGGAGCTAGAGCCACCAAATTTGACAGGAAGATAGTTGGCATTGACCCCCAGATATCTGCATCAAAGTTTTGGAGCCACGCCCCCTTATTCCGCCCCCCTTTCCACACCATTTACAAACTTTGAGCTAGAGTCACCAAGTTTGGAATGAAGATAGCAATTGACATTCCTCATAGATCTGCATCACAAATTTGGATGCCACGCCCACCCATACCGCCCCCAGCCCCCCTTTCCCCACTTTTTACAAACTTCGAGCTAGAGTCACCTTATTTGATATGAAGATAGCAATTGACATTCCACAAAGATCTGCATAACAAATTTGGATGCCACGCCCACCCATGCCGCCCCCAGCCCTCCTCCCCCCACTTATTACAAATTTCCAGCTAGAGTCACAAAATTTGGTATGAAAATAGCAATTGACATTTCACAAAGATCTGCATCAAAAATTGGGATGCTACGCCCACCCATACCACCCCCACCCCCTAGATTCACCAAATTTGGTATGAAGATAGCAATTGACATTTCACAAAGATCTGCAGTAAAAATTTTGATGCCACAACTACCCATACCGCCCCCAGCCCCCCTTTTCCCAACCTTTTACAAACTTTGAGCTAGAGTCACCAAATTTGGTATGCAAGATAGCTTGTGGCATCCCCATCTGCATCGGAAAATCTTTAAGGCAGCGTACACCCCTGCCGCATCCGTACCCCTCTGCAATCAGGCCTCTTTTTACCGGTTTTAATACTGGTATCGAGTATGCCGCAGTCGGTTGCGTCCGACTGTAACGTTTCCACTTGTTATATATATATCTGTTTATAATATTAGTCAAGTGCTAGAAAAATCTTATATCCTGCACTGACTTCAAAATCAATAAAAGAGGCACTTTTGGTTTAAGTTGTAGAGTTTATATTATATTATTAATTTTTATTTTCAATTAAATTCATAAATTCATCTACATATATAAGATATTACATATTTATTTCTAAATCTAGCATTTAAACATTTGATTCCTTATTCATTGTTCATTCTTTTGTTTAAATTTCTATATTTTGTAATTAAACGTTCTAGTCTTGTCAGACGCATTCTGTAGTGAAAGCAACCACATGTATCAACTCCCTCTGTAGATAGATCAGATGACCAGCTGCACGCAGAAAGATGATCGCCATATTTGGAATTTACTAGTTGACAGTTTTCATATCCCAAGAAAAATTCACGATATTCCACAAGCAATTCATGATGTTCGGGAAAAATCATTTCGCCAAACTCCTTTAAAAAACCATCGATTTTCTTCACAATTGCTTTAAATCCAATACCAGAAATCTGCTCCATTTTTTTATAGTTTACTCAACAAACGTTTATTTAAGACTGACTTTAAGGTTTTTTTTTCACTTTCCTCGATGCATTTAATTTTTATTAAGTGTAACATTCTTGTGAAATGGTGAGATTAAAGTATTGCTATTTCTTTTTTATTTCTTTAGCCATCTTTTTTTTTTTTTTTTTTAAATTTCAAACTAAACATAAAATTGGAATATCCATGATATTTTAGGCATTGACTTTGCACAAAAAATTTATTTAAGTTATTTATAATATTAGAAAACTCTCAGTTTGAGGTATCTGTAAATGAAAATATTTATACTAGTTACTTGAATAAAATAAAATATTTTTTTAATTTTTTTTTTTTTATATATTTCATCATGTTTTTTTATTTATTAATTAAGAGGGGGAAACATAATATTTTAAATTATAAATTTGAATGAATATCAAACACAACTTTATTCTCTATTAAATTGGTTTTAAACAGAGACTGCAAATAATGATTTTTTTTTTTTTTTTAATAAATAAATCATTCACTTATGGTATCTTTGGGACAGCGAGAAATATACAAATATTCATCTTTAAGGCTCATTTATGCATTTTCACCATGATTTAAAATTTTTCAATTTTTATAGATTTACTCACAAAATATTGATTAATTTTGAGTTATACTTACAACTCAATCAATAATCATTATTTTTTATCAAAAAAATAAAACTCATGAAATAATGATTATTCTTTGAGTTTTATTTTTTGTTCAAAAATAAAACTCAAGTTGTTATGATATATATTCCTAGTCAGTAAATCAAGACAAACCATAACAATCCATTTTTAAATTAAAAAAAAAATCTAATTTGCTCTTAAATATCACTGAAAAAATTTGCTTATACATTTGAATTTGAAGTTTGCACTTAAAGTTGTGTGCAAAGAACCATTTTGTCCACCTATCCATATTAAATTAACGATTTTAATATTAATCACTGCACTATGACCTGTACTCATTTTGTGTTGTGCGTAAAGTAATTGCCATACAAACATTTTCTTTTAGTGCAGTCTCTTTTACAGAAAAACAACAAAATACATTGACTAGGAATATATATCATGTTTAGGATTATTCCCTAAGAAAAGGTCGAAATAACAACTTGAGTTTTATTTTTGAGCAAAAAATAAAACTCAAAGAATAATCATTATTTCATGAGTTTTATTTTTTTGATAAAAAATAATGATTATTGATTGAGTTGTAAGTATAACTCAAAATTAATCAATATTTTGTGAGTAAATGAATATAACAAGTGGAAACGTTGCAGTCGGACGCAACCGACTGCGGTATACTCGATACCAGTATTAAAACCGGTAAAAAGAGGCCTGATTGCAAAGGGGTACGGATGCGGCAGGGGTGTACGCTGCCTTAAAGATTCTCCGATGCAGATGAGGATGCCACCAGCTGTCTTCGTTTCAAATTTGGTGACTCTAGCTCAAAGTTTGTAAAATAAGGGGAAAAGGGGGCTGGGGGTGGTATGGGTGGGCGTGGCATCTAAATGTTTGATGCAGATGTATGTGGAATTTCAATTGCTATCTTCATACCAAATTTGGTGACTCTAGCTCGAAATTTTTAAAAAGTGGGGAAAGCGGGGGCTGGGGTGGTATGGGTGGTAGTGGCGCCCAAATTTTTGATTCAGATCTTTGTGGAATGTCAATTGCTATTTTCATACCAAATTTGGTGACTCTAGCTCAAAGTTTGTATAAGGTGGGGAAAGCAGGGCGGAATGGGTGGGCGTGGCTCCAAAACTGCAGATTGTTGGGGTCGTTGCCAGCTATCTTCCTACCAAATTTGGTGGCTCTAGCTCCACTACTCCGGAAGATACACGCATTCCCGTTTTTGACGAAGCGTTGGGTCAGATGGGGGTGGCTAGGGCGGTATTGGTGGGCGTGGCATCCAATCTTTTGATGCAGTTTTTGGGGGTCATCATCACTTATCTTGGCACCAAATTTGCTGACTCTCGCTCAAAAACTGTGGAAGATATAGGCTTTTCTGATTTCAAAATGCGGCGGGGCTGGGGGCGGAAAAGGTGGGCGTGGCTCCAAAACTTTGATGTAGTTTTTCGGGGGTCTTTACCAGCTAGCTTCCTACCAAAGTTGGAGGCTCTAGCTCCACAACTCTGGAAGATACACGCATTCCCGTTTTTGACGAAGCGTTGGGGCGGATGGGGGTGGCTAGGGCATTATTAGTGGCCGTGGCATCCAAACTTTTGATACAGTTTTTTGGGGGCATCATCACCTATCTTGACACCAAATTTGGTGGCTATTGCTCAAAAACTGTGGGAGATATAGTCTTTTTTTACTTTAAATTGCGGAGGGGCTGGCTTCGGATTGGAAGGACGTGGCTCCAAAATTTTTGATGCAGTTTTTTGGGGGTTGCTAGTAGCTATCTTCTAACTGTAAGGATGTGCGAAATATGTGGATTTATCGGTTTTGAGTTATCGAATTTATCGATTTGCCAGCCCCCCAGTTATCGTAGAACCCCCATCTTGACACTTTAATTTACTATCCCATAGATAAAGAGAATTGGAAAGTTTCAAGTCTCTAGCTTGAAGGGTGTGGAAAAAAGTTGCGTTCATACAGACGGACAGACGGACAGACAGACAGACGGACAGACACCATGACGGACATTGCACAAACTCAATATACTCTTTACCTTCGGTATCGAGTATAAAAAGATAAGATATGGGATGAAATTGGATTGGAGTTGGAAGAAAGTGGTAATTACATTGCTTGATCAAATCAAGTTCAGTTTTTATACAATGACACAGTTCTGTAATGTTCATATATTTTATTGTTTTTGCATTTAGCTTTGTTTTTATATATTTATATCGTTCATATTGCCTCACTAAAATAATCTACAAATTGTTGTCTTATCCCGAATGCCATTTGAGTTGAGCGTCTTGAATTGTTAATGTTGCCGGAAAATGCTTTTGTGTTTCCTTCTTGGGATTGTAGCTCATCATAAAAATCCTCGTCGCTATTCATTGTAATACAATAGTTGTATAATATGCACGCAGCTCTAACACGAATTATTGTCGTTTCCACTTTTGTTTCAATTGGCCTGTAAAATATGCGCCATTTTTGTGCAAGAATTCCAAAAGCATTCTCGACTACTCTTCTTGCCCGGCACAATCTGTAATTAAACATCTCTTTTTGTTTGTCTTGTTTTGATTGCCGATACGGAAAAGGTCGAATTAAAAATGGCTTTAGCGCAAATGCCTCATCACCAATAAGTACATGTTGAGAAGGCGTATTTTTACCAGGCAAATTGCATGGTTTTGGCACATTCATATGGTTCATTTCGAACTTCACTCCCATGTTGGAATTTTCAAAAATTCCACCATCACTGTTTTTGCCATATCCGCCAATATCCACACAAAGAAACTTATAATCGGGTCCTACAATGGCACAATATACAATTAGCACTAAAGAAAATTTATTCAAATAGCTCCAGTAAGCCGATCCGGTTTTCTTTGGACGTTTGATTGTGATATGTTTTCCATCAATGCATCCAATGCAGTTTGGAAACTGCCACCTACTTAAAAAATTTTCTGCTGATTGCTTCCACATAGCTTCAGTAGGCTCAGGCATGTAAGTTGTTTCTAGATTTTTGACAATTGCTTCGCCAACTTCCGTTACAATGCTACTAACTGTTGAAAATCCGACGCGAAAGCTGTGTCCAATTGTATAAAAACTGTCTCCAGTTGCAAGGAACCTGTAAAATGTAAATTAATTAATTTTTATATTTTTAGGTGATGAATTAAAAAAGAAATGGAAAAATTTATGAGACACTTTTTCAAGATATGTAAGGTCAACAAAGTGCACTACAGGGCAAGCAGCGTGTCACAAAACCTCGATTTGGTCAAAACAAATGGAAAGTTTTCGTCCATTCATTTGTTTTGCCAAAACGTCATCGAATGTCTGTTGCATGGAACCATCAGAACAATCTTCATTCACGGAAGCTTTTCCATGCACAGCGGCACCAGAACCGAATATTGAAGACGAAAGCAATGATGAGTTAAATCTATCTGCCATAGAAACTACATCTTTTCCTGCCGTAGATGCCGAAAGTCCTAAATTGAAGCGCTTTAAAAGATCAACCCCACAACCAACGTCGTCCGTGAAGGATGTTATTGATTATTTAAAAACAAAAAATAAAAAAGAGCAAGACGATATTGATATTTTGTTTATGGCGCATGCCCAAACCATTAAAAAATTCAGTCCGAGGAGACAGGCTCAAGTCAAATTTAAAATTGCAAAACTGGTTATGGAGGAAGAACTTGCACACCTTGAGGAAAATTCAAACAATAGCACCACCTACATCCTTTCATCACAAATAAATTTAGACAACTCAACTTCAAACAATTTTAGCACTTTCAGCTCAGGTGATTCAAGTGTCGCTAATGATGCATTTATATTACCTTAGTGCTTTAGAAATAAGTTAGTGTTAATTTTTTTATTATATCTATCTATTATAAATAAATAAATAAATTACCTTAAAAAGATTGCCAATCGTTCCTTTGGTGAAATAGGCTCCCTGTAATGTGTGTGCTGCTTTTTAATATCAACTTCGATAATGCTGCATCAAATTACTAAATTCTCCATGGGAATGCCTCTCCGCATTTATGGGATGCACCCAAGTTCTTTTTTGCCTATATTTTATAATGTTATAATAAACGATCACAATGAATAAAATATTAATACTCACGCATTTGTTTCATTTTCTTCTTCTGATAACAAAGTTAATAAAAGAACTTCTTCATCTGAGGATGACGACGCGATTAATTTCGCCAAGGTCTGAATACACTTGCGATTTTGGCGCGAAAAATAGCGCGCGATTATTCGATGTCGCTGCCGCTGCGAATTATTCGCTCTGGTGTGCGCAGTGCTTAACTTTAGGTTCGTTACAACTGGCGCTCAACTGTGGATCTACGGCTAATATCACATAGTTTTCTTTAATAAAATACATATAAATAATTGACAATATGGTTCGTTCTTGGGTGTACAATCTAAAAAAGGATGCACTAGTGAAATGCGGAGTGGAATTCGGTCTGAAGCTTGAAGGCACTGTCGAAAATATGAGAAGACAATTCGGAGACTGGGTAAGTCAAAATGAGAATAATCTTCCATACAGCGTTCGCATTAGCGAATTGGCGAAAACATACAGCCGACAGTCGCCGAATAAAGAACCCGAATTCATGCGCGAGGAAGGGGAATACGAAGAGGAAAAGGAGTTTGCCGGCATAGACGTAGCAAGGCTGAGCGTCCCATGCACCAGCGCGGCGGCTAGGGCGCGAGATTTACAGGAATCTCGCCGATCGCCCTGGAGTACAGCCCAACAGCCAGGAGAGCGTAGCCACACCCACACACATGATCAGACCAATGCAAGGGCTAGTGAATACCAAAAAGTAGCCAAACAAGTTCGAGAGTGGAGCTTTCGATTCGATGGACTATCGAAGCCTCTCGAATTCTTGGAGCAAGTGGAATGGTCGGCAGACACATATGGATTAAATTTAAATTTAATTCCAAGAGCGATGCCGGAGTTGCTGAAAGGAATGGCACTTAAGTGGTACATAGCTAACAACAGGCATTGGACGACATGGGTGGATTTTGTCGACAGTTTTCAAGAATACTTCTTACCTCGAGATTATTTTGAAAATCTGTACGACGAAGTACGCAGACGGCGGCAAGCTCTGGATGAGCCTTTTAAAGTTTATATGGTGGAGATGCAGACTCTGATGAGACCCCTACGACTCTTAACAGAGAAGGAAGTGCGCACCATTTACACCAACAGCCTTCCTGACTTGCGCGGATACGCACGGCCAAACCAGTTCTCGAATTTGATCCAGCTGATGCAAACTGGCAAGAGAATTCGAAGAACTAGAAAAGGATAGGCTGAAACTGAGGCTACAAAGTGCTACAGCCCAACAACAATACAGCCAACATCAACAACAACAGCCTCAGCACCACCGAGATACGCAGCAAAATGTTCGCGATCACCATCAGAATCGTGCAAATCGTACACGATTTATGGCCATGGAGGAGCAGAACCAGCACTCTGGAGGAATGGACGAACGGCCAACTCCAACAACTAGGACCCAGCAAAATCCTGCCAGGACACACATAAACAACCCAGGAAGGGCATGTCGCGTGTGTGGACAGGAGGGACACTGGGCGATAGAGTGTCGAAACCCAATGCTGGAGTTCTGCTGGGTCTGTGGCAGAATCGGTCAGCGGACGGCACTATGTTGTCAGTCGGGAAACGGCCAGCGGCGTCCGCCAGCGAGGGGCGAGCGGGAGCCGCCAAGGTCCGCCCCGAGACGCTAGTTGGTCACCTGAAGGACGAAGGGACGCAGTTGACTGCCACCGTAGGGATCGGTGAGTGTCAGTATAAGGCTACAGTCGATACAGGGGCTACAAGCAGCTTTGTTAGCGAAGAGCTTGCTTGTAGACTGAGCACTGTAGGCCGGAGAAGCGTCGCAAGCAGACAGGTGAAGTTAGCAGACGGACACAACAGCAGGACAACAGAACAAATAACAGTCGAAATAAGACTCGGGCATCGCAGTTTGGAAATAGCGTTGCTAATTATGCCTGGTGTGATAGACGATTTGGTGCTGGGCTGGGATTTTCTGACTGGCATGGGCACAGTCTTGCAGTGTGCGGGATTGGTGGTCACCATCCCAGCACGACGGCACAAGGTTGGAAAACTGGAAGAGAGACTGTCGGTGGCAGTTGTCCAGAATACAACCGAACAAGACGAAGCAATACACGATGTCAGAAACCCAGCTATTGAAACCAAAAATCTACACGAGGATCAAGAAATTAATGAATTTCTTTTGCGGGAAGTCGCAGCCTTCGAACAACTAAAGGGCACATCACAATTTACGGAACACAAAATTGTGATGAGCGACGACAGGCCTATAAAGCAGCGGTATTTTCCAAAGAATCCAAAAATGCAAGCGGAAATTAACCAGCAAGTAGAGGAACTCCTTGCGAAAGGTTGCATAGAGCCATCCAACAGCCCACACAGCGCACCAATCGTGATGGTGAAAAAGAAGAATGGCAAATGGCGGTTATGTGTGGATTTTAGGCAACTTAACAGCCGATCCGTTAAGGACGCGTATCCATTGCCAAGAGTGCACCACATTTTAGACCAGCTACGTGAAGCCCACTTCATCACTAGCTTGGATCTGAAAGATGGGAACTGGCAGATCCCGATGGAGGAAGCGAGCCGACCACTGACAGCTTTTACAGTCCCAGGCAAAGGATTATATCAATGGAAAGTAATGCCATTTGGGTTACACTCGGCACCGGCAACTTTTCAGAGGGCTTTGGATCGCGTTATTGGACCCGAAATGATGCCACACGCGTTTGCATATTTAGACGATATTATAGTCATCGGAAGAACGCGCGAAGAGCATATGGAAAATCTCAGAGAGGTATTTCGGCGGCTGCGGGAAGCAAATCTGCGCATCAACGTGGACAAATGTGATTTCTTTAAAAAGGAATTGAAATATTTGGGCCACAGAGTCACAGAGGAAGGAATTCGCACAGATTCGGAGAAAGTTGCTGCAATCGCAGAATTGAAGCCGCCAAGCAACGTAAAGGAGTTACGACAATACCTGGGCGTAGCATCATGGTACAGGCGCTTCGTACCAGATTTTGCGACGAAAGTAGCACCTCTGAACGCATTGATGAAAAAAGGCGCAAATTGGGAGTGGACTGAGGAGCGGCAAGTAGCTTTTGACACGGTCAAAGAGAAGCTGACTTGCAGACGGATGCAAGTAACTATGGCCTGGGTGCGATATTGACCCAACCTTCGGAGCAAGGTGAAAGGGTAATATCGTACGCCAGTAGGACACTAAACGGTGCCGAACGGAACTATTCGGCAACTGAAAAAGACGTGTCTAGCCATAGTGTGGGGAATCAGAAAGCTAAGGCCATACCTGGAAGGCTACCATTTTGTGGTCATAACGGACCACATGGCGCTGAAGTGGCTTAACTCAATTGAGAGTCCAACAGGCAGAATAGCGCGTTGGGCGCTTGAACTGCAACAATACGACTTTGAAGTCAAATACCGTAAAGGCAACCTCAATGTCGTAGCCGATGCACTTTCGAGACAGCCACTTCCGGAGACATGCTGCCTAAGAAAAATCGCCACAGAAGTGATGGAGGCAGACAACGCAAATTGCAAATGGATTCAGAAATTAAAAAAGGAAATCGCGCAAAATCCCAGAAAATATCCGGATTACATGGAGGAAAATGGCAACCTATACAGACACATCCCACATCGCGCTGGAGGCGGAGATGTGGAAGCTTGGAAGCTTTGTGTACCCAAAAGTAAAAGGAAGGATGTATTACTGGAGAATCACGACGCAGCCACAGCCGGTCATTTGGGAAGCCGGAAAACGATAGCAAGAGTAGCGACACGCTACTACTGGCCAGGCTTATACAGGGACGTACGCACATATGTGCACAACTGCGAAACGTGTCAACAATACAAGCCAAGTCAAATGGCAGCAGTAGGAAAGATGTTGACACAAATTCCTGAAGAGCCATGGAGTACCGTGTGTGCTGACTTTGTTGGCCCACTGCCAAGATCAAAACACGGCAACACAATGCTATTGGTGATGTTTGACCGTTTCTCTAAGTGGACTGAGTTAGTTCCGCTGAGGAGCGCAACCACAGCCACTTTGCAAAAGGGATTCAGAGAGAGAATTTTGGCACGATTTGGGCATTTGACAACGGAACACAATTTACGAGTAAAGCCTTCAAACGCTTTCTCGAAGAATTGGGAGTGCGACACCAATTTACGGAACCATACACACCGCAAGAGAATCCTACAGAACGTGCAAACCGCACGGTAAAAACGATGATTGCACAATTTACCAAAGATAACCAGCGGTGCTGGGATGAATTTTTGCCAGAATTGTCACTGGCCGTTAATACCAGCGTATCGGCGTCTACGGGCTACAGTGCAGCGTTTATCACGCAAGGGCGGGAACCAAGGCTGCCAAATGCGCTGTACGACAACGTTACACTCGGCACAGGGCAACCGACACAAACACCCAGCGACAATGCGCAAAAACTTAGAGAAGTTTTTGAATTGGTGCGCAGGAGTTTAGAGAAGGCCTCTCAGGACCAAGCAAGGCATTACAACCTACGGAGACGGCAGTGGAAACCATCCGTAGGAGACAAGGTGTGGGTGAAACAACACCACCTGTCAAATGCAGCGGAAGGCTTCGCTGCGAAGCTTGCTCCTAAATTTTCCGGACCATATACAATAATAAATTTTGTATCACCTGTAATCTGTAAATTACAGGGGAAAACTGGGGAAATAGAACGGACCGCGCACATAGGCGACATAAAACCCCACGGAGGCGGAACGGACAACGGGTGAGATAATAAAAAAAAAAATTTGGGGTCACAAATTATTTTAAGACCCTGGAACAAAAAGTAATTTATTTTTTTGTGGTGAAAATCTGAAAAAGTAAAGAGCAGTTAATAAGTGGCCTTGTTAATGACGTTTCTCATTTACTCACCTGAATCTCCATCACCTCCTATAAATAAAAAAAAAAATCATTAATTGATTTGTTTTTTTTTGGAAAAAAAAGGGTGAATATGTATTAATACATATTAAATATTTTCCCTATTCAACACATTTAACAGATATAAATAATAAAAATAACTATGTAAGGCATTACATATTAAATAATAAAAATAAATATGTAAGGTATTACATATTTATTAAACCATAACAAAATTAAATATGTAAGGTATTACATATATATAAATAATAAAAATAAATATGTAAGGTATTACATATTTATTAAACCTTATCAAAAATAAATATGTAAGGCATTACATATATATAAATAATAAAAATAAATATGTAAGGTATTACATATTTATTAAAAAAATAACAAAAATAAATATGTAAGGTATTACATATTTTATAAATAATAAAAATGAATATGTAAGATATTACATATTCATTAAAAATAACAGACAACAATGAATGTGTGGGCGGGAAGAATGGACGTCGGAGAAAAAAAAAAAATAATAAATAATAAGAGCCACGGCCCAACCAAGGGCATTACAAAAACCGGACCTGAACGCGGCGAAAGGTGTGCGAAGCAAACGCTGCTCGGGAAACGGTTAATGGAAAAGGTTAGCGATATCGCAAAGAGAGCGCTGACAAAACATGGCGGTCGCAGGCGGGAAGGATACCGTAACATGCACACCTACACTGTTGCACATGCGTACGGAGTAGGGGTATAAAAGGTGCCGACTACCATGCAGTCGGTCACTTTGCGATATTTTTACAAAGAAAACGGAACACTCACAAGATGGAGAATTTTGGCAGCAACACCGGAGCAAGAAGGGTAGCCCATGCGTCGGGCCGTGACCCACGTGCGCACTGTCGCACACCAGCGGGGGATGTGTGCGTGGTCGACGCGGCGGCCATGGGTGCCAGCGCCAGAGGGCCGGACAGCCCTATGCGCGTGTCGAGCCGCAGCGGGAGGCATCGCCAGATGTGCTGGAACTGCGGGCATCACCCATCATTGAGTCCCCGGAAGAGCGAGAGGAAGCCGAGCGCGAGCGTTGTCGGCGCCAGGAGCTGGAGGAAGAGCGAGAGTGGGTGCGCCGGGCATATGGCGAGGACTTCGACAGCAGCGACTGGGAGGTGGAGTACGACGCTGGTCCAGTGGGCGAAAGGCGAGAGGAGTCGCCGCCGGTCGATTTCGTTGAGATAAATCCCGAATGGGTCCGGATGTGCCACCCGGAGGCACCGCCGACCCCGGAAGACGAGAATGTGGGCCCAGCCAGCCCGGAGCGGTTCGCCACACCGCCGCTGCCGGAGACGCCACCACCAGACTGGCGCCCCGCTAGGCCACCATCGCCTTTCCCACGCGGTGTCGAGGTGTCGGACGCGGAGGACGCGGAGGACGAGGTAATATCCATTTCGTCGGATTCGGAGGGTGAAGCGACACCGGAGGCCGAGGAGGCGCAACCACCGACGGTGACCGTCTCAAGGGAAAGGAGGTACGCAGATGGTAAGTGGTACCATAAAGCAATCGCGGTGATAGAGTGGTGCGAGGAGGTGGCACCCCCCGCGACGATTTTATAAGGGAGTCGTCACCGCCACGACCACGAGCGCCGTCACCGCCACGACCACGAACGCCGTCACCGCCACGACCACAAACACCGTCACCGCCACGACCACAAACACCGTCACCGCCACGACCACGAACGCCGTCACCACCACGCTCACTACAGGCACCAGTCGGCACGGCCACCAGTCCGACAACGCCGCCTCGCCCCGGGACACCGCCTCCACCACACGCTTGGGCAACCAATCCGGTGCGCCCAGCGTTCGGTCGGCAGGCTTCGTGCCCGTATGGGGAACGGTCGGCTCGCCCAGTGCTACAGCGGCAGTCATCCGCACCGCTGGCGACTCCAGGATGGAGAGAGGTGGCGCGAGCAGACTGGCCACCAGAAGTGGTAGCTGCCGCAGCTGGAGGCAGCGACCGACGCACGTCGCGTATTGTTTGGGCGCATGGCCAGAGATACCGCGTGCGGATATCGGTCATAGGCACGCGGGTCTTTATGGCAGTATAAAACACAAACACAAAACACGAAAAAAAAAATAAAAAAAAAATAATATATTCGCATATTTATTTCGTTTAACCTAGAAAAAAAATAAAAAAAACAGGTGGATTAAACTGAAGGAGGGGGGTGAAATTTGCTGGAAGCATACTCACATAAAATGTGTGTGTGATCCAGCGCGAGCGGCAAAACGGCATGGCCTGGAAAAAAGAGAACATGATTTAGGATATGATGGAAATGGCGCAAGGCGCAAAAATATGTTACTTACTTTTGCTTTTTAGATTCTTTTCAGCCACAACAAAAAAATTGCAACGTGCAAATTGTGTGTCATGGCCGATTAGTGTTGGATAGTTGCGTGTGGCCATATCGATCTGGCCGTAGCGAGTAACACCGGGCGATGCGAAGCTGGCTGTTATGGCGCAACGCACCACTAGATGGCGTTACACGACCGCCAGCTGAACGCTACATTGACACTGCTAACGGACGCCAAGGTTCAAAACGGAGGCGCGCGATTTGAAAGACGCAAAATCAAGTGGAAGGCTTCCACTTCCGGAGAAAGAGTGGAGTGTGAGGAGCCATATTCACGTATAGCACCTCACAAAAGGCGACTGCATATATAGCCGCAGCCGGACCTGAGCTGCGGCGAATTCGCATGCTGTCTCGCTCTGACACAGGATGTCAGCGCTAAGGTACGTGTTTGGCACATGGAAGCCGCAAAACACGTACCGTAAATGTCGTGGCAAAGTGCCGTTGGTGTGTGAGCGGTGCATCCACGAGATATTGTGGTCACTGTCACACCAACGACAGGCGTGATCAGCAACAAGGAACCGTTGTTGCTAGACAAATCTCACTGGAACGATCACGCCACCTTTGCCCTTGGCGCGACATTGGCAGCGCTGACAGGCCCCGGTCCAGCGAGACAGCACAAGGGTATAAAAGGAGCCGCCTTTGACAGAGCGGCAAGTCAGTTCAAGAGTCAGTTCAAGAGCAGTTCAAGAATCAGTACAAGAGTGAATACAAAGTTAGTGTGAGTGCAAAGTGGAAAGTCAACGCGAAACATAAAGTGAACACAGGACTCAGAGGGCAAGAAATCCTACGCGAAATGATAATTTAAGAAATTAAAAAGATTCATATCGTAATAAGGACTAAGCAGATCGTGTCCTTAGCGATTAACAAACATTGTACTGAGAAATCGATACGCGAAAGTTGTCAAGTCTTGTGCCGCGTTGCATTTGCAAAGCAACCTCGAATTAAAACCAAGTATCAGACAAGTGAGCCTGGCGAAGGACAGGTGAAGCTAAAGCCAGAGCCTGAGAGTAAGCGAGACTATTGGCGAAATCCTTGTGGTAACAAGGAGGCCATAGTAGAGCCTGGCGAATTCAGGCGTTGCTAGCTAAAACCTCGTTTAGTAGGCGTAACATTGACTCTGAATATTTGGTGCAACGAGAGCGCCAGCATTGCAAATAAAACCCCGACACAAGATCCGTGCGATTTCCTAAACTCAAATAAGACTAGCAGAGAGTGCAGTTTTAAATATATGTATAAAAAGTCAAACTAAATTGTGTTATTATTGCCGCAGCCGCCACAATTATAAATTTGTTGGCACGTACCCTCAGCACCGCGAGAGTTAGCCCAGCTAAAACCGCGTAACTTTTGGTTCGTTACACACTCCTTTTCGGTCGCTGAATAATTTTCTTCAGCCTTATTCAGCTTCCGACTCGTGTAAGCTATCACGCGTTCCTGTTGATCAATCGTCTGTGTGAGTACCGCTCCGAGACCAAAATCGCTGGCGTCCGTCTGCAGAACAAATTTAACGCTGCTTAATCGGCTTGTCGTCCTTAATGATGATCCGGTGCTCAGCTACGTGGGACACCCCTTGAAGCTCGTCAAAGAGAGCCAATCCCGCTTTCAATATTTCCTTAATCTTTGGTTCCAAATCCTCTGGCCACTCGTTTTCCTTGGTTTCGAAGTTTTCCACCGGTGTTATTGCGGGGCCGGGTATGACGCACCCTCCTACCTCGCCGAGCCGTTGTACTCCATCCGCCGTTGTCGCGTCCACGCTGTCTCCTCGAACCGTTCCCACGGCGATGCTGGGCTGAGGTGCCCCAGGGGCATCCTTCTCCTGCCTTGATCCGCCGTCCTCCTCCGGTTTGCTCACAACTGGCTCACGTTCCATTAGGACCTGCTCCTCCTCTATATCTGATACTTCTACAGCTTCCAAAATTAACCTAGTCTTGCCACACTCGATGGTCGTCCCCACCCGGCACAAAAAGTCTATCCCTAGTATAATGTTGTCTAGCATCAAGGGCATCACGAGCATACTCACCGTGACCTCTGTCCCCGCTAGACCAACCTTTACCCTCAATAGCTTTGTTACCTCTAAGGTGGACCCATCGGCCAGGCGAATTTTCGCGCAGGCGGCCAGCATCTCGCCACCGCTGGTCACCTTACGGGAAAATTCCTCACTAATAAAACTCCTAGTCGCCCCTGTATCTACTGTCGCAGTCGCTACTTGGTCCCCGACTCTTACAGTAGCGACTATCCGCCCGTCTTCCACTCTTAAAGGGTATTCTAGGTTCGGGACTGGTTCAAGTCGGACCCATCGGATCCCGTCCCAGATGGTGCCGCATATCGTTTCCCGCCCTTGACTGCTGACAACACTGGCTGGTATTGACCCCCTTGGTCCCGCACTGCCGACAAAACTGTACCCGTGGATTGGGGCACTCCTTGGCAAAGCGAACAGTTGTAGCATAGCCTCTTCCCGTCTAGAGCCTTCGACCGCTCTTGGCTGATCATCCCGTTTGAAATTACTCCCGTATACCCGAGCAGCTTGACCCTGGCTGTGGTTGCGTCCGGAAAGGGTTAAAATGTTTAGCGGGGGCTACCTCGCCGGCTAATCCGTCCGAATACCTACTGGTCCCGGTCCTACCACGTATGGCACACTCGCGACTTTGTTGTCTCACATTCTCGTACTCGGCTGCCATCTGAGTTAGCTGCGCCAGAGACGAGAAGTCCCTACTACGAATGTACAAACGGTACTCTGGCGCCAAATTCTCGTATACCCTATGCAATTCTTGCTTTACCCTGTACCCCGCGTGGTACATCATACCAGACAGCTCGAGCAAGTAGTCCTTGAACGGCTCGTTATCATGTTGCCGTCGTGCCAGGATACCGTCTTCTAACCTGTCGAAATACTGGGGCGGTAGAAAGAACTCCAAGAACTCGGCTTTAATTTTAATTTTCTTACTTTCGCGGTCGAGGGCCACTGTGCGACGCGACCACGACTTTTGCAGCGACCTGTACAAGCTACTGTCACGCCGTTAGTTGACCGCTCGTACACTTTGCCGACACTTTCGTTGCGCCGCAGGTGTTTACTTATGCACAGTCTCGAACGCGAACCGCTACTTTGATCGGTGTGTCTTCTTCCACCGTCAACTTCGTTGCGCCGCAAATGTTTCTAAGGCACAACTCGAACGCGAACAGTTATTCTTATCGGCACGTGCCTAGCGCCGTCGCTTTCGTTGTGCCGCGACGATTGCACAAAACCACTCTCGAAAACCGTTCACGCTGGCCATTTGTAAAGCAGGGTATCGCCGGGTATACCCGCACTTCACTTTTATGCACTTTTCCTTCCACACTTGTTGGTGATATTTCTGGGGCTTTAATACCAGATTATACCACACTTTTGCACTTTAGAGTCCCTGCTCGGGCGCCACTTGTAATGGAGTAATTTAGCCAGGGTATAAACTCAGTCCGGCCAGATCCACCACACAAGAATATTTGTATATTTTGGTGGGACTATAACGCGCGCGGCTTACAAGTTGGAAGGGGGAACGCCGGCGTCGGCACCAACGCGACGACCGGCACACTAAGCAGCCAGGGTATAAAACGACTCAGCTTAACTCGCGTGCGCGCGTGCACAAAACCAAAGAAAAGAGAGAAAACACAGCAACTCAATTTCACTGGGTCACGGACTTGCCGGTGACCAATTTATTCCACTTCTCTTAAAGATCGTATATACAAGACAAACCTAAACCTAGCTATATATATTTATACTAGTAAGTGGCCCGCTTACTTCGCTGCGCGGATAGTTTATATAAATTTTAGCAATAGAAGATAGATACAAAATAAATAAATGTAGAAGACAAAAGTTCTTTTTAGTTTATTATTCTTTTCACGCTTTATTGGCACACGATCGCTTTGTTTCACAGCTCGAAACAGACTGACTCGAGGTCTTTCTTCTTCCAAACTACTCAGTACAAAGTGTATGCCTTAACGGCGCCTGCACTAACACCAGTGCATGTAGAATTTGAGAACATAGAGTAACTTACGATAATAATCTCATGTACATGTATGTTAAATGTATTCATGTTAGAGTTATGGTTATGCTTATGTTAATGTTATGGGGGTCTATGCATGTATCGGTCCGACTACAACTCGGCCATCCTGCGAATTAGATCCCCTGATCTTAGGTGTTTTTACAATTGTCTTATAGATATTATTATTGCTTGAAACTTAATATTAATGATTATAATTTTCTTACATTATCTCTTGTTCGCGACCCAATGTCGCATGTTTTGAGCGCTCCAGATACCCCTATACGGATTTCGAGAAACTTGAAATCCTTCTACGTCTTTCAAAAGGAATCTGTCGTTTCGTAACACCTTTTCAATAACATAAGGACCTTTATTTCTGGGAATCAATTTTCTTGCTGCCCCAACTGTGCTATCGAAGTTTTTCACCATGACATAGTCTCCTTTTTCGTAAACTTTAGCTTTCCGTTTCTTTTTTGTTATAATTTAATTCATTTTGGGTTTGTGCTTGTACCTGGTTTTCCTCTGCTTCTTTTCTTAATTCAATTAAATTTCTTGTGTTTTCTGCATTAACTATTTCTTCTAAATTTTCTCTTAACACATCGATGACTTCGCCCTTTTGATCTACACCAAACAGTAGTTTTGTAGTGTATTCATATATGTAATGTCAAAACATATATTAAATACAACTTGTAACACTTTGTTGCAATTTTGAATAAACCTAAACACGCTCAGCATAAACATATATGTGTATGCGCATACATATACATATGGTCTGCGCGTGTAGGTAATATAAAGCCTCTTTAGGAAGGCCACGCAAGCGCGAGACCGTTGCCCTACGGGAAACGCTGCGCTTGCACTTAAGCCACTCTCCGCATATATATGTACACTCGCTCTCCCTCTCTTTGTAGCTGTTAAACTATAACAGCATAAGCTTTATCAATGTTAAACATAGAATAAGTACTCAAAATTATTCAATAAAGATATTCATAAAACCCAAGTCAAGCGGCACAGACGTGCCAGTGAATGATTGCTTATTTCACACGACCACGACGTTTTCCTACATGGCGACCGTGACAGGACCAGCACAACTACAGAAAAGCAGAAAGAAGGAATACTTAAAATAAACTGAGTGAGTAGTGTGTTTGTACAAAAAAAAATTTTTGTTGCCAGTGTTATGCAAAAAAAAATGTAATACAAAAAAACAAAACAATGCCGAAAACAAGACGCAGTGGCGTTATATTTAGAGCAAAGAAAGAAATTGCCGAATTAAAAAATTCTGCTAACTGCAGCCAATCCACCAAATTGGGATAAATCAATCGTATTACAAAATAGAATCGACCACTTAGAGTCGTTTGTTTCTGATACACTGGCACAAAAGAAAGCACAACACACTATTTCACAATCACATATACCCACTATTGGACAAATTAATAATCAACCAAAAAAATAATCATACCAGCAACAAAAAAGGAGTGCCCAGCAGACTGCGAAGGACCCCTCATCAGTGTATTCTGCAACTACACGTGCGGCATGAAGATCAGCACCAGCACAAAATAAAGCCTGTGTGAGGACCAGCACCGGCACCCCACCAAATTGAGAAGCAATAACAGCACCAGCACAACATAAAGCCTGTGTGAGGACCAGCACCGGCACCCCACCAAATTAAGAAGCAATACCAGCACCAGCACAAAATAAAGCCTGTGTGAGGACCAGCACCGGCACCCCACCAAATTAAGAAGAATACCAGCACCAGCACAAAATAAAGCCTGTGTGAGGACCAGCACCGGAACCCCACCAGTTCCGGCAAGAAGACCCCCACAGGAGCAGCAAGCTGACATAAATTTATATATATATATCACAATTTATTATATTATAAAAAAAAAATTTTGTTAAACTGGGCTCTAAGTAGCACAGTAGCGTACGGCCCATAAAGCTGAACAAACACTAGGAAGGAAACTGTATATGATAGGAATGTCACGCCACCTATGAGGTGTATTAGGATCGTGCATCTTAGATGCCGATATTCATAAAAATTAAGTTGAAAAAAAAAAATAGAATTTCAATATATATATATAAATTTAAATGAAAAAAAAAAAAAACAAAAACAAATAAAAATAAAATAAATTAATTAAAATACAAAAAAAATAATAAAAATTTTTAAAAAAAAAATATATATATATAATCATTAGTTGGAATAGAGCAGTTAGAAACAAAATAGACACTTTCAAAGTTAAAACAGTTCCACAAGGAAACATAATGGGCATTGTAGATGTGAAATCGGTGGATTCGACCGCCAACGTTATTAATAAAGTTGACGTTAATCCACCAGATATGCAATACATGCTTATTTTAGTTGCGATAATAGCCGCGATAATGATAATAAACTCAATAGTTAAACTTTATAAATTGCACCGAAATAGCATGAAAAGAAGATATCAAAGTAGGGCCAACGATTTAGCTCAAGTATAAATATTCAAAAAAATTTTATAAAATAACAGTAAAATGAATACAAGAATATTATTAAAAGAAATAACAAAAAGAGACCCATTATTTGCTAGTAGAATTCTGTTCTTGCTCTCCGAACACCCAATAAGTGTTTACGAATTGGAACACTTATTCATAGCAACGTACAATAGTGTATTTTCACCACTAATAAATTGTACTAAAAAACAAAAGCTACAAGTGCTCAAATCCCTACCAAATGTTGAAATTACTTCTTCAAAAACATTCAACCCAATACTGGGCGAAGTAACTAACATTCTCATATATAAAGTTTAACGAAATTCTTATATAACGAATTTAATGGACTGGGATCATATACGTAAATACGTTATAGACCAAAGAACAGAATTTGATAAATCTTTCAAGTGCCTTAACAAAAGTGCACAGATTTCAAATGAAACGAAGTCAAAACATTTAGAGTTGTTGGTAAACACTTATAACAACGTTAGAAACATTATACTTACCAACTCTCACAAAGCTGATTCACTTCAAATTACGCAAGGTAAAGAAATCTTAAAACGATTAAGAGAAAACCTTGTATATATTTCGGAGAGGCATGAGCTTGTCATATTTCTCCCAAATGAAGTAAATAAAATAGCCACTTTTGACAAATCTCAGCTAATGAAGCAAACAGAAGGCAAAAATACAGATTCAGACAAACCCATCATGGCACAAAATTTAGTTGAATTTTTGAGGCTAGCCTCTTCTCTATTGCCAGAATTTGATGGACAAGCTCAAAACCTAAGAAGTTTCCTTGATGCATTAGTCCTAGTAGAATCGTTGAAAGGCGAACATGAAATTAATGCGGTGAGCTTAATAAAAACAAAACTGAAAGGCTATGCTAGAAACTTAATAAGTGACGAGCAGAGTATCAATGCTATCATCTCAAAGTTGTCAAGCTCAGTTAAGGGAGAATCGGTAGAAGTCATATCCGCTAAACTCCTTAACCTTCAGCAAAAGGAAAAACAGCCGGTCAATACACCCAAGAGGTGGAAAAATTGACTAAAGCACTTGAAGGAGCTTACATTAACGACGGTTTGTCAATGGATTTAGCTAACAAATACAGCACTACACAAGCTGTAAAGGCAATGACAAAGAACTGCACAATAGATAAGGTAAAACTTATCATGCAGGCAGGCACGTTCAATAATATGAACGATGCCATCTCCAAGTTTGTAAATAGTTGTACTGAGACTACAGGACAGAACAACACTGTTCTGTACTATCAGCAACAAACAAACCCAGGATATAATAGAGGTAACCGAGGTAACTACCGTGGAAGAGGTAATTACCATCAAAACGGTAACCGAAATTATTACAGGGGACGAGGCCAAAATAGAGGAAACTTTAGAGGCCGTGGCAACTCGAACAGAGGCCACAATACAAACAACGTCCGGGTAGCCCAAGATGTCTCGGGAAACCCGAACAACCTTTAGATACCCAACAATAAACACCAGAGTTCACACAATAAATTTTAGTCTCAATATATTTGTTTCATTTGACCACGTGTCAACAGGTAAAAAACTTACCTTTTTAATAGATACAGGTGCAGACATCTCAATACTTAAAGAAACTTCTGATGTCTTTCACGACATCCAGCCTAATAATGTAATAAACATTCAAGGCATAAGTAAAGATATTTTAAAATCCAAAGGTCTAGCATCAATAGAGATTCAGACAGGAAAATATATAATTCCACACAACTTTCATATAGTTGATTTAGATTTCGCTATACCATGTGATGGAATACTAGGCATTGATTTTATTAAAAAATACAATTGCCAACTGGACTTCAAACCATCAGAAGATTGGTTTACAATTAGACCCAATAATTTACAATATCCAATTCATGTTCCCATAACATATGATTCTGGTAGAAACTCAATACTTCTACCAGCAAGATCTCAAATTGTCCGAAAAATTACGCTAACTTCAAAAGAAAATAGCATATTTATTCCAAACCAGGAAATCCAGACTGGTGTATATGTTGCAAACACAATTGCAACATCCCAACATACGTTCGTCCGTTTACTAAATACAACTAACTCAGATCAATTAGTTACAATTAATAATTTGCAACATGAATCACTTTCGAACTACGATGTAGTTCAAACAAATCCAGAAAGTAGAAAAGAGAACGTCTTATCTCAGCTAGCCAAAAATTTTCCGCCTCAATTCAAACCTCAACTAAAAAAGTTATGCACCGAGTATAGTGACGTATTCGGTCTCGAAACCGAATCGATCACAACAAATAACTTCTATAAACAAAACTTGAGACTAAAAGACAATGAACCAGTGTATATTAAAAACTATCGAAGCCCACACAGCCAAACAGCTGAAATCCAAAAACAAGTTGGAAAGTTGATCAACGACAAAATAGTCGAACCATCTGTGTCAGAATACAATAGCCCACTTTTATTAGTTCCAAAGAAAGGCCTTCCAGGCTCAGAAAATAGAAAATGGCGATTAGTAATTGACTATCGTCAAATAAATAAAAAATTACTGTCCGACAAATTCCCACTGCCTAGAATTGATGACATATTAGATCAACTAGGCAGAGCAAAATACTTTTCATGCCTTGACTTAATGTCAGGTTTTCATCAAATCGAACTTGAAGAAAGTTCAAGGGATATAACTTCATTTTCAACGAGCAATGGCTCATATCGCTTCACGCGATTACCATTTGGTTTAAAAATAGCGCCAAATTCATTTCAGAGAATGATGACTATTGCATTCTCTGGCCTTGAATCTTCCCAAGCATTCCTTTATATGGATGATTTAATAGTTATTGGTTGTTCCGAAAAACATATGCTCAAAAAACTTAACAGATGTTTTTGACAAATGTAGGAAATACAACCTTAAGTTACATCCACAAAAATGCTCATTTTTTATGCATGAAGTAACATTTCTTGGTCATAAATGCACTGATAAAGGAATCTTGCCAGACGACAAAAAGTACGACGTCATTAAAAACTACCCAGTCCCACACGATGCGGACAGCGCTAGACGTTTTGTTGCATTTTGCAATTATTATAGACGTTTCATAAATAACTTCGCCGACTATTCACGGCACATAACAAGATTATGTAAAAAAGATGTTCCTTTTGAATGGACAGTTGAATGCCAAAATGCATTCCTATACCTAAAAGATAAGCTAATGCAGCCTACACTATTACAATACCCAGACTTCAGCAAAGAATTTTGCATAATAACGGATGCAAGTAAGCAAGCGTGTGGAGCAGTTTTAACTCAAAACTACAATGGACTCCAACTTCCAATTGCATACGCATCACGTTCATTTACAAAGGGTGAAAGTAATAAGAGTACAACGGAACAAGAATTAGCAGCAATTCATTGGGCTATAGTACATTTTCGACCATATATTTATGGAAAACACTTCACAGTGAAAACTGACCACAGACCATTAACTTATTTATTTTCTATGGTCAATCCAAGTTCTAAACTTACACGCATGCGGCTCGAGTTAGAAGAGTACGACTTTACAGTCGAGTATCTAAAGGGTAAAGACAATTTCGTGGCAGATGCCCTATCACGGATAACAATATCCGAATTAAAAGACATACAAAATAAAGTCCTGAAAGTCACTACCAGGCATCAAAGTAGACAAAACAATTCCTGCGCAGGAAATGAACAAGAATCTTTGCTTAGGCAAAATCTTGAAAAAGCTTCTAAGCCCAACGTATATGAAGTCATCACGAATGACGACGTACGAAAAGTAGTGGCCTTGCACATGAGAGGAAAGCTGTGTTATTTTAAACATGGAAATAAAATCATTGCAAGAATAAATGTTAGCGATCTTTATACTAATGGAGCTATTGACTTAGGTCAATTTTTCCAAAGGCTCGAAAAGGAAGCCGGTATACATGATATACGCAAACTAAAGTTGGCACCGCATGAAATAATCTTTGAACAAGTTTCTATAGATAATTTCAAAAATATGGGCAATAATGAATTAAATTTATTAAGAGTAGCGCTACTCAAGCCGGTGACCATTATCTCAAAAGATAAAGAAAAAGAAGCAATATTGTCTACATTTCATGATAGTCCCACACAAGGAGGACATACTGGCATAACAAAAACTTTGGCCAAAGTAAAAGACACTACTATTGGAAAAATATGACTCGTCATATAAAAGAGTACGTACGTAGATGTCCAAAATGCCAGATGTCAAAAACATTAGTTCATACTAAAACTCCTTTGACAATAACAGACACACCAATGTGTGCCTTTGATCGAGTAATTGTTGACACTATAGGTCCATTACCCAGATCCGAAAATGGTAACGAATACGCAGTTACACTTATTTGTGATTTAACTAAATATCTCGTTGCCATTCCAATACCAAACAAGAATGCCAACACTGTTGCAAAAGCAATATTTGAGCAATTCATTCTTAAATTTGGCCCCATGAAAACGTTTATTACGGACATGGGCACCGAATATAAAAATACTATTATAACTGACTTGTGCAAATATTTAAAAATAGACAAAATAACGTCTACAGCACACCACCACCAGACCGTTGGCACAGTTGAAAGAAGTCACAGAACTTTCAACGAATATATACGCTCTTACATCTCAGTCGATAAAACCGATTGGGATGTATGGCTCCAATATTTCGTATACTGTTTCAACACGACCCCTTCTATGGCACATAATTATTGTCCATACGAATTAATTTTTGGCAAGCAAAACAATTTGCCCCAACATTTTAATAAAATAGATAACATTAACCCCTTATATAATGTAGACGATTACGCTAAAGAAAGTAAGTTTAGATTAGAACAGGCTTATAAAAGAGCAAGAATTATGTTAGAAAAACATAAATCTAAAAATAAAGAATATTATGATAGGAAAACAATAGATTTTAATTTGAACATAGGAGATAAAGTACTTTTAAAAAATGAAACAGGTCATAAGTTAGAAAGCAAATATATAGGACCTTACACAGTAGTAAACATAATAGAACAGGATAATATAATAATAAAAAATAAAAAGGAAAAAAACAGACAGTTCATAAGGATAGATTAAAAGTTTTCAATTCATAAAAGCTACTCTAATATCCAACTTAAAAAAAAAAAAAAAAAAAAAAAAAAATAAAATATATATATATATATTGAAATATAAAATTAAAATAAAATATATGTGTAATATAAAATAAATACCTAAGAAAAAAATTATTTTAAAACGGTCTGATCAGCCATATATTATATACCATAACACAAAAAAAAAAAAACTTTCACTTTTAAATCTTTATACATTTATAGTTTTATATTATTCAATTTTTATATTTCTAATAATTACAATCATGTTTACTATAAATAACTACATATTCATAATATTACGTTATTTTTTTTAAAAGGGGAGGTGTAGTGTATTCATATATGTAATGTCAAAACATATATTAAATACAACTTGTAACACTTTGTTGCAATTTTGAATAAACCTAAACACGCTCAGCATAAACATATATGTGTATGCGCATACCAAAGCACATACATACATATGGTCTGCGCGTGTAGGTAATATGAAGCCTCTTTAGAAGGCCACGCAAGCGCGAGACCGTTGCCCTACGGAAACGCTGCGCTTGCACTTAAGCCACTCTCCGCATATATATGTACACTCGCTCTCCCTCTCTTTGTAGCTGTTAAACTATAACAGCATAAGCTTTATCAATGTTAAACATAGAATAAGTACTCAAAATTATTCAATAAAGATATTCATAAAACCCAAGTCAAGCGGCACAGACGTGCCAGTGAATGATTGCTTATTTCACACGACCACGACGTTTTCCTACAGTTTACTTGGGGTTTGTTTTATACTCCGGTGTAATGTGCTGTTTAACGAATATTCGACTTGTTCTATAACTGTATCCCAATGCTTTCCATTTTCCACTTTTTGTAACTTTTCTATCATTGGGCCTAAACTTTGTTTATGCGTTCTACTTGACCATTGGCCTGTGGACACCCGGTTGCAATTTTAATATGTTTTATGTTGGAATCTGACATAAACTGCTCAAAGTCGTTCGATGTAAAACAGCTGCCTCTGTCCGATACAATGCATCTTGGTCTGCTATATGCTCTAAAGTAGTCTTTTAGTGATTTAATCACTTCTTTCGTATTCGTTGTCCTAGTTGCATACAATCGTACAAACTTCGTAAATCCGTCAACAATTAAAAATATGTGTTTGTTTGCCCTCCCTGCTGATACCGGGCCATAGTGATCTATATGTATTAGTTCAAAGGGTTTATCACCTTTAGGAATACTATTCAAAAATCCTTCAGGTTTACCAGTTTTTGGGAAAACGCAACACATTTCAAACAATTCTCTATATGGTTATTACACTTTTTCTTTAGATTAGCTATCCAATAACTTTTACAAATACTATCCATCATTTTATCTCTGCCTATGTGACCAAGCTCATTGTGGTATTTGTGTAATACATGATTCTCCATATTTTCTGGTACGTAAAAGAGTAGTCTGTTGTCGTCTGTTTTTCTATAAACAGCTCCGTTTCTCATTTCATATAACTTGTGTTCATTTTCCTCTAAAAGTTTCTTAATTTTTTGAATATTAACGTCTTTTCCTTGGCAAATAATCAAATGGTCCTCAAAACTGTTTGTATCAATAATCAAAATGTTTGTACATCTGCTTAAAGCGTCTACGTGCTGCATCTTGTTTCCTGACCTATGTACTAACTCATAGTCATAGTTTTGCAATTCTAAAGCCCACCTGGCTATTCTGGGATTTAATTCTACTTTGTTCAATGTTAGTGTTAACGAATTGCAGTCTGTAATGATCTTGAATCGTTTCCCTTGTAAATAAATTCGAAACCTGCGAAGTGCGTAAATAATAGCTAACGTCTCCAGTTCAAAACTGTGGTACTTGGACTCTTTTTCTGTTGTTCGCTTTGAAAAGTAGAAAATTGGATGTACCTTGCCATCCTCTTTCTTCTGCATAAGCACAGCACCAAATCTAAATGAACTTGCATCGCAATGTAATTCATCTTCATCTTTATAGTTATAAATAGCTAACACTGGCGATTGGACTAGTTTTTCTTTAAGAGACATAAAACATTCTAGTTCTTTTTCATTAAATTCGAATTGCTTATCTTTTTAAGTAGATCATAAAGTGGCTTAGCTTGTATTGAAAAATCTTTAATGAATCTCCTAAAGTATGAACATAATCCTAAAAATCTTTGAACAGTTTGTATCTTTTCGGGGACGGGAAAGTTTTTCACTGCTTCAATGCCTTTGTCATCTGCTCTTATACCTTGGCTTGTTATGAGAAATCCTAAATATTTAACTTTTGACTGTAGAAACTCACATTTATCTAAACGTAGATCCAGTTTGCTTTGAACTAACCTTGTGAATACTTCTTTTAAAACATCTAAATGTTCTGTCATATCTTTGCTCGCTACCATTATGTCGTCCATGCATACAATAACCTTATTCTCTCTTATCAAATCTGCAAAAATTTTCTTAACGAATCTTTGAAAGACAGCAGATGCATTTTTAATGCCCATTGGCATTCTTAAAAATTCAAATTGACCTAAAGGGGTAACGAATGATGTGTACTTTATGGAATCTTCGTTGACATAGACATGAAAATATCCATTTTTCAGATCCAGTTTAGTAAATACTGTTTTGTTAACCAACCTATCTAGCAGATCCTCAATTAAAGGTAACGGGTAACTGTCTTTTATTAAAACTTTGTTTAATTTCCTAAAATCGATGCATAAACGCAGATCACCAGTTTTCTTTTAACGAGTACAATTGGTGAAGCGTACTCCGAATCACTATTTCGTATTATGCCGTCACCAATATAATCGTCTAACATTTTCTGCAATTTTTCTTTTTCGGTATAAGAAAGTCGTCTAGGTGAGCAACTAAATGGTTTACTTTTCTCTAATGTTATCTTCATCTCACATTTAATGAATGGGTCAGTCGGTCTTTTTGCATTTACATAAGTTTTCTCAAACATTTCACTGAAGTCACGTTTTGTACTGTAAGGTACATTTTCTCCACAATTATAGTCTAACTTTTCGTTGTCTACCAGGTTTATGCATAACATTGTTTTGTCGAAGTTGTCATTATCTGTCGAAAATCGTTCCTTAAAAGTTGGTTCCTTAACTATCTTCTCAGTAATATTTTTGCTATGTAAGTATTGTTCATTAGCGTTTGGTTGATTAAAATTTTGTTCTCTTTCAGTATTGTTCATAAACAGCGGCTCACTTGCTGTTGTGTTCGTTAACAGTAAGTCACTAACAGTTTTGGTTTCTAACAGTTGCTCATTAACATGATTTGTTCCTGATATTTGATCATTAACATTTTTATCTTCCAATATATCATCCATACCGGTTTCCTTCTGTAACGGTTGCTCACTAATATCTTTATCATTTTGGCTTTGTTCAATAACAATTTCGCTTCCTAACAGTCGATCACTAACAGTTTGTTCAATAACATTTTCGCTTCTTAACAGTCTATCACTAACAGTTTGTTCAATAACATTTTCGCATTGACCAACTAACAGTAAGACGGCATAACAGAACTGGTAATGTTAACGCGCCCTGGAAATGGACGCAAGATCGAAGCGAACGAAGTAACGAGTAGAAAAGTCGGTTTCCCCTAGCGACAACCAGCTGCGCTTGTTTTGATTATTGCTTCTTTGTTTACAATAGTACACATGCCGCCATGTTTCATTTGCTTTGTTGATGTTTTGCACTGCTGTCTTGTTGGTATTCAATACAAGGCAACTAAGTCAATTCATTTTTGCATATTATATTGCCAAACTGTAACAAGCAATTTATCATTTTGTTCTAATTTCTTCATTTAAATTATTTATATATATTATATTTTAGATAAAATTATAATACATATTACATACAATTATTTTAAAATGTAATTAAATTAAGCAGCTTTAGTTTGTCGCTTCTTGTCAGCCGTAAAATTGGATGCATGTTTCTGAAAATACAAGAAAATCGCATTAGTATTATATACTTAATAAAGTATACAAATGAGTAAAAACTTATCTTTTTTTATGCTGTTTTGATAAAGCCCGCCTTCTATGTCCAGATGACAAATGAATCATTTCCAACGTATGTATATAAGCCAATGCACTCGCAATAAAAAAGAAAATAAATTATATTAATATCATCAAAATACAAAACATATTATTTTCAATACTTACAGAGCTGCCCAGCAGCTCAGCTTGCCTTTGCACATCTTTCCGGTGTCATCCCTCTGGCACATCCTTCTTGGTGCGTTTCTGGTCGGCCGTAAAATTGGATTAATTTTCTAAAAGAATACAAAAAACGCATTAATAGTATACTTTATAAAGTATACAAATATGTGCAAAACTTATCTTTCTATGTTCAGATGACTAGTGAATCATTTTGTCGCTCCATTTTGTCCAGTCCAGTTTTTGATTTGTTTTGTTTTATACACTAATGCATAGATTAAGAAACAACGCCAAACAATACAAGTCAATCCAATTAATACCAATAAAGATTCAAAATAATAAGGCAAAAACTTAGCGATTTATTTTATTTTTTATTAAAAGAAAATCGACATAATAAAACTTTAATTTCTTAAATATGTTTTTTTTGCATTATTTCTTAAAAGTAATTAATGATATATAATGATTATACATTTCAATTTTGAATATAAATAAATATATAATAGCATATTAACATGCAACAAACATTTTCAATTTGCCGACGGCAAAACGGAACAGCTGACTTATAAAAAAATGTGGGTCAAGTTCATCTTTGTGTGTATGCATGTGCGTGTGCCATTTGATAATAGGCAAAACACAACAACAACACGTGCTGGCTCGTCGTAACCACGCATACATACATTTGAAACAAGAGTCTAGTAAAATAGGCAGGCAAATATCAGTTTTGCATTGCTGGTCATATATACTCTTTCATGTCTTTAGCTCTATGACACTTTCCAACAATTTTGTCATCGCAACTACCATACAGCTATGCAGCGATGCGCACAAATGCCGAAAGTGTATTCGGCTGTTCACTTGTGCAAGGCATTTGCCGAAAACTCGGAAGGCCCAGCAAGAATGAAGCAAACGCACATGCATACACACACTAACACATTTTTACCGTTCTTGCTTTCCGCTGGCCCGCTGCCTCTCCTTTAATGCACAAGCCGCTGAACGCAAAGCAGAACTCAAACAAAGCAAGCAACGCGCTGGCTTGTCTTAGATGAGACGCACAATCTGTATAAAGTAAAAATACCCTTTGTCCCAATATTCAATTAAAGTCAATAAAACTCAAATACATAATTTTAATATACAGATAGTTTATTTTCAGTATATAAATACATAATACGTTTACTTTAGTGTTAATTAATTGATTTATAAGCAACTTGTTTTTTTCAGTTATGAATGCTCTTACTTAGTGTCATAATATAAATGAACATATAAAATATAAATAATATTAAAGTATCTAACGTTTAGCTATTTAATTGCACAAAGTTCATATGAAGTCTATACCACCCTTTCTTGTTGAGCAGCAGCAAGCAGATAGAAGCCAAAATCTAAAATTGTCGATTTCAAATTTTGTGACAACAACAAGAGAACTGAAGTGCGGCAACAGCCTATTATGCCTTGCGCTTCGCACACTTTGCAGTCACAACAAAAAGCTAAACAATGGTGGCCGCCTTTGCACCAGCTGGCATTGTAGCGAGTGAAGTAGGTAAACAAGTGATAGGAAATACTGGCTTCTCGCCGTTTCCCCAGTTGTATGCTTGCATCACGCATAATGTTAACAAACATAACATACCAGTTCTGTTATGCCGTCTTACTGTTAGTTGGTCAATGCATTTTCGCTACTTAACAGTCGATCATTAACAGTGTGACCTTTTAACATCTGTCTTTTCTTAGTTGCATTTAACATTGGCTCTGTAAGGCCCAATATCTCAATGTCCGGTTAAATTTTCGTTTAGCTAACTGCCGCATTATTTTGCTGGTCGAGTTAAAACAGTTTGGTTTTCTCAAAGCCAAAATAACCTTTCATCGATAAGTAACTATCGCCTTAACAGCGTTGCCACATATATACACAGCGTTGCCATTTATAGCGAGCGGCTCAGCTGTTTTTTGTTTTTGTTTTGGTTGGTGACTGGCAAATTTTGCATATTTTAAATATATAAAATATAAAATTAAAATGAACACGCCTGAATGCAAACGGATTCATTACTATCTCCTCCTAAGCCAATAGTGCGATAGCGTGGGAAACTTTTTCACTGCACGGCTAGCCGAAGAAACGCTGACTCCACAGAAATCACCCGCAGTGATGAGGAAGCTGCCGCTTGAATAAAAACGCAAAGCCACCAAAAGTTGGGTCTCCGGCAACATTGCACGATTCCTGTTTAAAATCCCACATATGATTTATTTGCGCGCAAAAGAACTTAATTGTTTACCTATTACTATGGCAAGCCAATTGATCTACAATCCTTGCAAGAATGATTTTGCATGTAGATTTTTTTAGCCTGAACCGCTGAACAAATTTGGCATCATCCAGATCAGTGAAATAGTTCACCCTATCCCTATAACTTCTCGAGTTATTAACTCTTGGCTCTGTTTCGTCAAATTGCGTCTCCATTGAATGAATATAAAAAACTCTGCTGTGCGATGCCATTTTTCTTTAATAACAAAATAAATATACAATTCAAGGGACAGCTGTTTGCTTTAGCGATGATTCTTATCGATATATCGTGACTTATACGCGCTTTAAATTTTAACCAAGACCCAGCCTTCCGGTTAGTTTGTTTCTCATATACTCCTAACCGAATATTGAGAGACTCAAATTCGACTAAACTTAGAATAAGTTGACTAACCGGACATTGAGATATTGGGCCTAATAGATTCAAAGACTATTTAACATAAAGATGGGTCTTAAGAATTGTTCAAGTTAACATGCCGTAAACCAAGTCGCAACCACGAAGCGGACAAATTAACGAGTAGAAAAGTCGGTTTCCCCTAACGACAACCAGCTGCGCTTGTTTTGATTATTGCTTTTTTGTTTACAATACACATGCCGCCCTGTTTTTTGTTGTTTGTTTTTGTTTTGCACTGCTGTCTTGTTGGTGTGCAGTGCTAGCTAGCTTGTTGCCTAGGCAACTAAGTCAATTCTTCTATGCGTGTAATTTTGTGTGTTTGCATGTGCGTAATAATTTTTCATATTTTGTTTTTTTAGCGCCCGTGTGTGCGCGTCCTTGTATATCTACATGTGCATATTTAAATGTATGCGTTGCATTTGCCGTGGCATTCATTGACCTTTCTCTACGCAAACGCTAAACAGCCAATACATTTAGATTAAATTTGGTGCATATTTGTATTTTGCCTACAAAAACCTAAGAAAAACAATACTTCCAAGGCATTTTTGGTGATGGTCGATTATTTGCTGATCAGGCGCACAGCACAAAAAACAAGCGTCTTGTAAAATAGGCAGGCAAATATCAGTTTTGCATTGCTGGTCATACATACTCTTTCATGTTTTTAGCTCTATGACACTTTCCAACAATTTTGCCATCGCAACTACCATACAGCTATGCAGCGATGCGCACAAATGCCGAAAGTGTATTCGGCTGTTCACTTGTGCAAGGCATTTGCCGAAAACTCGGAAGGCCCAGCAAGAATGAAACAAACGCACATGCATACGCATACTAACACATTTTTACCGTTCTTGCTTTCCGCTGGCCCGCCGCCTCTCCTTTAATGCACAAGCCGCTGAACGCAAAGCAGAACTCAAACAAAGCAAGCAACGCGCTGGCTTGTCGTAGAGCAAACTAAACAAAGTAAAAATACCCCTTGTCCTAATATTCAGTTATAGTCAATAATAACTCAAATATATTATTTTAATATATTGATAGTTTATTTTCAATATATGAATACCAAATACGTTTACTTTAGTGTTAGTTAATTTATTTATATACAAATTGTTTTTATAAGTTGTGAAAACCCAAACTCATTGCCAACATTTAAATGAAGCATATAAACCAGACAATATATTAAAGTATCTAACGTTTATCTATTAAATTGCACAAAGTTCATATAAAGTCTATACCACCCTTTCTTGTTGAGCAGCAGCAAGCCGAAAGAAGCAAAGTCTAAAATTGTCGATTTAAAATTTTGTGACAACAACAAGAGAACTGAAGTGCGGCAACACTTAATTATGCCTTGCGCTTCGCACACTTTGCAGTCACAACAAAAAGCTAAACAATGATGGCCGACTTTGCACCAGCTGGCATTGTAGCGAGTGTAGTAGGTAAACAAATGATAGGAAATACTGGCTTTCGCCGTTTCCCCAGTTGTCCGCTTGCGTTGCATAATGTTAATAAACATAACATACCGTTCGTTTGCCGTCTTACTGTTAGTTGGTAATGCATTTTGCTACTTAACAGTCGATCATTAACAGTGTCCAGCTTTTAACATCTGTCTTTTTTAGTTGCATTTAACATTGGCTCTGTAATAGATTTAGCGTTTACAGCTGCACCGCATGTTAGCTGTTCACTGCTAACAATAAACGTTGCTGTATTGTTTAATTTGGTCGATTCTTTTTCTGATTTAGGGACAACTATCTGTTGGTCATTTGAAAATTTTACAATATTTTCCGATTTAAGTTTCTTTTCCTTATCAACATTAATGAGTTCAACTATTTTGAGCGTATTCAAATTTATACTTAAACTACACGCAGACATGAAATCTCTTCCCAGTACTACATCATGACACATAGATTCATCAGACACAACAATTAACTCAAAATAAACATTTAATGATTCTTTTATAATGTAACATAAAGTTTTTCCAAACACATTAAGACGGCTTCTATTTAGGCCAAAATACGAATTGATAACAAAATTAAGACTAATTGTAACTGGCATACAAGATGTTTTAATAAATGAGATCGCGCTGCCTGAATCTATGATGCACTCTGCAATAATGGGAAAATTAGGGTTGCGCTTGAAATAAATTTTAAAATACCTTACATAGTTTTCGTTGTTGTTTGCGCTCTTTTTCTTTAAGCATTGCGCAACAAAATGCCCCATTTCGCCACGTGCGAAACACGAACCAGGTTCCCGTTTAGGTTTACGGCACTCCCTGTATAAATGACCTCTCGAGTTGCAGTTGCGGCACCGAATATCACTGTTGTTTCCAGCTGCTGTCGACGTTTTTTCTGTGACCACTGTTGATGTTTGTTGTGGCAGGCAAACATCGGCAAATGCTAACAGCATCTGTTCCGGGTCACTGAAGCTTTGGATTCGCGCTTGATCGCGCAGAGATGTTGATGATACTCCCTCGATGAGTTGATCCAGTAGTTCATCGGTGTCAATGTTGATGTCCTGGGCTAGCATCATTTTATCCTCAAAGTAGATGGCAAATTTTTCACCCGGCTGCCATTTGCGTTGCTCAAAGTTGCGTCGCATTTCTGCCTTAGAAATTTTGTCACCGAAAGCCAGAACTAGTTGATCGCATAAAGTTGGCAGTGGAATCAACATACGCGCTGAATTAGCGTGAAGCCAACGTTGAGCTTTTCCCTTGAGCTTCGATACCAAAAGCATACGTGTGAGAGCGGCGTCCAACCCATAAATTTGTGCGACGTTTCTCAGCTGGTTAATCCATTTGCGCGCACACGTTTGCCCGTCGTACTCATTTGTGGTTTCTTTTGCGAATGAGAGCGCTGTAGATGCAACGTTGTTTGTAGTCTGTGCGTTTCTTATGTTTTCTTCTTCGTCGTTCATAGCTAATGCTGAAACTCTCTCTCTATTGAGGAATTCGTTGTTGGCAATGTTGTCGTCGTCGTTGTCTGTGTTCTCGGCGCCTATAACGGCGCTTGTCGCTTGCTGTTGCATTACTTGCTGTAGCATTGCTTTGTTTGCGTTGATTTCGTTTTGCAAATTTTGTACTGCTTTGAGCACGTCGGCTAACTGTATTCCGGCTGCTGCTTGTTGGTGCGACAATGCGGCATCCTGGTCGCCTTGTGCGCTTTGCTGACCGTCGTTTGGAGTTACTGGTGAGACTTCCTGATCTTCTTGCAGAGATTGTTGTGTATCAGCATCATCGTCGTCGTCGAAGATTGGGGCGTCGCCACGAATCTCCGGCGCTATTTCGCTAAGGCGAGTGATTAGTTCATGTTTTGTTCCCATTGTTGATTTATTTAGCACTAAAAGCCATTTCTTTAGCTGGCAAATCGAAAAATCGTTTAAATTAATTCTGTCCATTTTTTATTTTGGACGAGGTTTGATGACCACTTCTGATTTTGTAGAAGACAAAAGTTCTTTTTTAGTTTATTATTCTTTTCACGCTTTATTGGCACACGATCGCTTTGTTTCACAGCTCGAAACAGACTGACTCGAGGTCTTTCTTCTTCCAAACTACTCAGTACAAAGTGTATGCCTTAACGGCGCCTGCACTACCACCAGTGCATGTAGAATTTGAGAACATAGAGTAACTTACGATAATAATCTCATGTACATGTATGTTAAATGTATTCATGTTAGAGTTATGGTTATGCTTATGTTAATGTTATGGGGGTCTATGCATGTATCGGTCCGACTACATAAATTAGAAAATATTTCACAAAATATTAAAGCAAAGTATTTAATATTCTCTTTTCCACGCCACCATTAAGGTAGAGAATCAGGCGCGAAATTATTTATTGTGGTTTCCCCAGTAGGCCTTATCCACTTATTGAATTTAATTTGCAATTATTAACAACTTTTAAGAGTTTCTTTATAAACGACATTGGTTGTTTTTCCGTCAGGTGCTAATACAAATAAACTTTTTGGTGAACTGACTCTTGAGCAGGCTACATAAAATTGGCCATGAGAAAAACAATAGTGTCTTAAGTCTAGTCCGGTTAATTTAAGAGTTTGTCCCTGTGATTTATTAATTGTTAAGGCAAAGCAAACTTTTAAAGGAAATTGCAATCTTTTAAATTGAATTAGCAATTCAGAATCAGAAGGTATTAATGGAATTCTCGGTATAAAAACCGTTTCCCCTATACCACTGCCAGTAAAGACCATTGCTTCGACAACATTCTTATGAAGGGCTTTAACTTGCAATCTTGTACCATTGCACAGTTATGGCGGTTTCAAGTTGCGAATCTACATTACAGGTGAACCAATCTTTAAAGTTAATTTACGTTCAGGCAGGCCAGCCGGATTTAATGAACTGCATCTTCGACTTCAGTCACAGAATCAATAGAGTTATATGTCATTTCTTCACTTTGAAATGATTTTAATAAAAACTCGTTTATTTCCAATGCATTGTCATTTCTCGCAGTCAAAATAGCACGTTCTGAAAACCATTCGAGTGATTTTTCAGAGATATTTGTAATATCCGGAAATATTTTTAGAGTTAGCTCTTCAATACTTTTCACAACATGACACAAAGTTGATGGTAAAGTTATTTTGCCATCATGGGTTGGAAATAATCCATTACATATTTGAAGAAGCATTTCTGCAACTTCACCAACTATGCTATCTACTTTTAAGTGCACTCGCATATTCTTCGTTAATGCAATTTTCTGTATTTTGGGCCACAAAATTGAAGACTTTAAGCACGAATTTATTTCATCTGCTCTTGTTCCTCTGGGGATCACTGGAAGAGTTTGTCGAAAATCACCAGCTAAGAGAACAGTTATGCCACCCATTAAGTATTCAATATCTCGAATGTCTTTCAAAGATCGATCTACAGCTTCAAAAGCACCTTTATGGCCCATAGTACACTCATCCCAAACAATAAGCTTGCAATCTTTGAGCACAGCAGCCATATTAGATTGCTTTGAAATTGAGCAATGTGGTGTTTCTAAATGAAACAAATTAAATGGAATCTTTAGAGTAGAATGCGCTGTGCGACCACCATTTAGTAAAGTGGCTGCGATACCGGAAGAAGCAACGGCCAATGCAATTTTTTTACTTTGCCGTACCTTTGCCAATAATAAATTAAAAAGATACGTTTTACCTGTTCCACCAGGTGCATCTAAAAAATAGATTTCTCCCTTTTCTGCTTCAACGCTATGTAGTATCTTTTCGTATACTTGTTTTGCTCAGCAGTAAGGAGTAGCTCATTATTAACAACAAAATTATCGCAATTTTCATAATTTGTTTCTCTATGATATTCAATATTTGGAACAATTTCCTCGGATCTAATTGGTAGTGGAAGTCCAAAGTAAGTCAAGTTTTGACCACCAATAGACAGTACAATATCTTCAATGTAAATAAGACATTTATTTAATACATTATTCACAATACTTTGATCAATATTTCTGTCTTGTGAAAAATGAATGGCTCTTAAAATATCTTATGAGAAATTCTCTTTATAAGTATTCCGAAGTTTAAGAGCATCTGAAATTTTACAAAATACTAACATTATTGCAAAAAGTTCTCTCAGTTTTGTAGGATTTTGAAATATGACAGCATCGGCTATAGTTGAATCCCAGTGCTTATCATCTTCTAGTAATCCTAGAGCTTTACACGCCAATTGAAATGATGCGTATGCTATACCATTTACGGTTTTTAAATTTGAATCTCTTTTAACGCCAGGAAAATTTGGTACATCATGCCCTCGTTTTCTTCTTTGAAATTCTTTATTGTTCCATGTAAAATACGATGGAACTTCACAATATAGAAGCGTTCTTGCAAACTCATCACGTGTGCATAGCTCAAAGAAGGCTAGCAAAGTGGTTTTGGAAGTAGTGCTTAATCTGTCAAGTAATTGTTGCGGATTATTGGGGTTTGACCATTTTCTAAATGAACAGCTAAGTGTGTAATAGCCGGAAATGCAAAGATTCTCCATACCGCTTCTGAGCTACTTATACAACGGCCACTTTCGTACATATTAATTTCATTACGTTGGTCTTCAAGAGTAAATGATGCTTGATCACTGCCCTTGTTAGCATATTTACAAATGTATTTAATAGACTTTACAGAACTACATTACTCAACATTTATATGAGCTTCAAATGTTCTCAATAGTACACAATGCTATAAGGCACAACCCAACGATTATCTATGCAATTACCATTTTTGTGTTATATTAATTGCATTACCACCATCTTCTATCGCTCTTCTACGATATAGAGGGTAACTATCTTTTCCCGTCACAGTTTCTTTAAGTAATTGTCGAGGAAAACTTTTGGTACATTTTCCATTTTTCATACATTTCGATTTATTATTAAATGCACCGCAAGGACCATGAATCATATTTGACTTAACAATGTTAAATAACAAAGGATCCTCATCTGCGTTTGGTATTTCGGCACAGATAATTTGATCGATTTTATCTGGTCTTATTTTATTTTCTAACCAAAGTAGAATATGTATATGTGGTAAGCCCCGCTTTTGCCATTCCACAGAGTACATGAAACATTGCACGCTTCCAAACAAAGAACCTTTTATCAATAGTGACATTAAAGCTTTAACTTTGAAATGAAAAACTCGAGCTATAATATCGTGACGATCATGCGGTTTTTGACCCGGTAATAAAACACTATTGATGTCATTCCATTGTGGATTGCATGTGAATGTTATGAAAAGATCTGGTCGCCCATAATGGCGAACATATGTCATAGCATCTTGAGTCTTTTCATGCATATATCGTGCAGAGCTTGTAAAAGAAGATGGTAAAATTACCATCTGACCAAGTTGAGCTGGGACAACATCTTGTTGGCCTATTGCATGTTGTAGATGTATATAGCTATCTACTCTGAGTTTCGCTTGATTGTAGCGAATATAATTTAACCTTTCTGTTTCAATTTTAGCATAAATATCAACCAAAAACTGACTAAAAAGGGAACGACAATAAATTAAATGATTTATCTCAGATTGACGAATCATTTTTTTATAGCTGTAAAAGCTTAACGCAGATATCTTTTTTTTTTTGGTTCCTCCTTTTTTAATAATGGATTCCATTGTGGTATATCCACTGAATAGCCATCTTCGCCATAAGGAAACAGCAAGGGTACTGTAAGGCATCGTATGATCAATACACCTCACTTATACGATGTAATTTATTATTATGGCTTTCAATTATAATATCGCGCTTTTCAAATTGCTGACCAACAATAACTAAAGCTACTTCGCTTGATTGAGGTGCATTGTAAAGCCCTTTGTGAGCACCATCTGTTCGATCAGCATGTATAATCAATTTATAGTCTTTAGTACTTGTTGGTATTTTATTGAGAGCCATTTTTAGATCTTTAACATAACGATTATGCTGATGAAACATACATTGAAGATCCTTTACTACGCTTAAATCAACATTTGAAATATTTTTGCAACGTAGTTGGGTTACCTTTTCATCATCACCAACAAAATAAATTTGAAGAAACTGCATTTCTTCATTTGGCAAAGGTCGGACACTACCAATTAGGTGATGCACTTGTCCTTGGACTTTAAAGGTTGACCAACTTTCATTTATAGTTTTTGTACTTCCAAAAGAAGTCATTTGAGGGCAGCTGTTATACTTTCTTATACGATCAATGAAATGATCATGCTTGGGATGTCCACCAATTATTAAGCTTTTAAGTGGATCAGGCAAACTTTAATTTTGTGAAAGTTTAACTTTTCCTGCCTTGCAACAGATACCCAAAGGCTTATTTTTCCATTTTAAAGCATTACAATGTTTGCATATCAAATTCATACTACCAAGTTGAGTAATTTTATCTGACTTGTAAGCTATTTCAAAATCATAGTTTAAGCCAGACATGGCTTTAACACTCCATGCCCGCAAACGCCTTTCTTGACGTGCATTAGGATTATTAGCCTGATGTCTTCTCACTGCAACTCTATGAGCTTCAGAATTATTAACCTGAAATCTTTTTGATGCTTCTATGCGCTTACCCCTATTGATATCACTATTTTTTTCACATGAACGTTTTTTTAAATTTTTTTCTGTTTTTCCGGTGAATTGACTACGTCTTTTAACAGGATTTTTCACATTTTCAGTTATACATTCACTTGACGTATCAGAATCTTGAGTTAATACTTCCTCTAAAGGAATATAAACATCAAAATGTCCATTCATTAATGGACCAGTAAAACGCAATCTTTTTACAGGATGCATATTATTTCCGAATGCTTGTAATAAATTTCCATTTTGAAAAACTTGGAAATTTACAGCATAAATTTCTGCTGCTGCTTGAAGCTCACATGCAGTACCATAAGTATATGAGTATGACATAGCGCACTCATATTGTTCAGAAGAGCTATAACACTCTCGATTTAAGTTTATGCTGAAGCAAGCAAAAATTTGCCAGTTGGTTACAACATGTTCAACAATATTTTGGCGAATGGTGCCATGGAAGCCTTGCCTACCAAATAAAAGGTAGGAAATAGATCTAACAAGTAAGAAGGCTCTAGTCGGGAGAGCCCGACTAGTAGATACCCTTAACCCAGTTGCAAAAAATAAATTAAATTTATATAAAACTTTGGTATACTGACTTAACTTCAATCGATTAAGCTCGATATCTCCGGTGTTTCTTAACCGATTTGGACGAAATTTTCAGAAAAGATCTATCGTTACCCATTCTTTCAACCCTCATTTTTATATTTTCCAAATTCGATATTTTTTTGTTATCGATTGCATGTGTATATCGGAAACCAGAATAGTTATCGATAATTTGAAGCAAACTTGTTCTGCTCATGGTATAGGAGAACTTATACCCCAAATCTGAAGTCTCTTGCTCTTGTAGTCTCTGAGATCCACGCGTTCATACAGACGGACAGACGGACGGACAGACGGACATGGCTAAATCGACTCGGCTATTGATGCTGATCAAGAATATATATACCTTATAGGGTCGGAGATGCTTCCTTATGCCTGTTACATACTTTTGCACAAAACCATTATACCCTTATTTACCCATTTTATGGGTTAAGGGTATAAAAAGGCAGGCTCCATCACCAATTATGGCAACAACTGAATGCGGCACCAAAACACCACTTATATATATATCACTGTAAAGCGATTGTTGCAACGTTACAGTGTCTATACGTAATATAGAATTCAATAAAATTGAATATACCAACTTAAAAAAATTTAATAGAATATTCAGACTGCTTAGTTTTATTTGATTTTTAAATGCACTAAAGCAGCATCTATATAACTATTATATAATATGCAAAATAGAAGACAACTATATAAAATGTTGCTTCAATTATTAAGTCTAAAATCGACTTATTAATTTTGTTTAAAAAAAACAACAAAACAAATTAACAACTTAATTTAAAGTAAGTATTATAAATACTTCAAAATAAGGCAAAAATTTACTTCGCTGTACAACGTTACAGCGTCTATACAAAGTACAGAATTCAATAAAATTGAATATACCAACTTATATTAATTTAATAGAATATTCAGACTGCTTAGTTTTATTTGATTTTTAAATGCACTAAAGCAGCATCTATATAACTATTATATAATATGCAAAATAGAAGACAACTATATAAAATGTTGCTTCAATTATGAAGTCTAAAATCGACTTATTAATTTTCTTTAAAAAAAAACAACAAAACAAATTAACAACTTAATTTAAAGTAAGTACTATAAATAAATAAATACTTCAAAATAAGTCAAAAATTGACTTCACTGTACAACGTTACAGCGTCTAATCATAAGTATAAAATTCAATAAAATTTAATATACCAACTTATACTTTTAATAGAATATTCAGACTGCTTAGTTTTATTTGATTTTTAAATGCACTTGAGCAGCGTCTATATAACTATTATATAATATGCAAAATAGAAGACAACTATATATAATGTTGCTTCAATTATTAAGTCGGAAATCGACTTAATTTTCTTGTGTTTAAAAAACAACAAAAGAAATTAAAATACGTTGATCGTTATTTAAATATTTAAATAATAGCAATTAAATTTTATTATAACTTATCATAAAATACGTATTTTAAATGAACTTATATATATACGTAATTTTAAAGGAATGTATATATATATAATAGGAAAATCAGAATATTGAAAAACTCACTGATTCAAAAAGTAACTTTCGATTTTATTATAATCCTTAATATAAACAATATTAAAAAATTCACTGAAACGAAAATTATCTTTCTTTGTTCACATTAAATATGAACTAATATGCATAACCAATTCTCTTACCTTTGTATGCAAAAACATAATGTTGGAAAGAGCATTACAGTTATTCCTCTAAGCAACAGACACCGAGCTCTAACATACAACGCTTCCACTTAACAGCTAGGTATGGGTGGTGCAAATTAGGCAATGCCATTCCCTTAACTGCAGCCTCTTAGTTATGGCAAGCTTAGCTTAGTGAGTGCGGAGGAGATAGGGATATTAAGATTTAAGTTTGACATGCAGAGCGCGCGCATAAATAAAAGAGTGAGCGAGTGAACAACAAAGACGCATGATTGCATTCAAATTATTTTATATCTAGCGGCAGTCATAAGAGCGACGCGCTCGCTGATCAAGCTTTAAGACGCTCTTTGTGATGCAGACATGCATATATTCCCTCAGCTGTGCATGCTGCTTGCAGTGAGTACCATGAACAGTCATATTTCTTCTTCTTTGTTCTTCTCTCTGTTATCTTACTGTGGCTACAAAATATAAGAAAACTTTGTTTTGAAAGCAATCGATGCGTAAAATATTAAATTTTTGTATACCCTGAACCATGAAATGGATAAAAAAGGGTATAATTGTTTTGAGCAGGTAGAAAGAAGCATCTCCGACCCCATATAAAATATATATATTCTTGATCATCATCAACAGCCGAGTCGATATAGCCATGACCGTCTGTCCTTCTGTCCGTCCGTCCGTCCGTATGTATGAACGCGTCAATCTCAAAGACTAAAAGAGCTAGAGACTTCAAATTTGGAACATAACTTCTCCTAAGCCATAGGCAGATCAACTTTATTTCAAACTATCGATAACTATTCTTGCTTTCGATATACATATGGAATTGATAACGAAAAAATCTCGAATTAAAAGAATATAAAAATAGAATTTGAAACTATGGATAACTTTATAACTTCTGTGAAAATTTGATCCAAATCGGTTAAGAAACACCGTAGATATTTTATACTAAAGTTCAGTCAAGAAAAACTGCACTACCGCAAGTCATTTTAATACACGGGCTCATGTATCTTTAAGTCGGGATTTCTCGACTAAAACCTTCTTATTTGTTTTTATAATGCAACTAATTTTTTCCGTTTAACATTTTGTTTTTAAGAACTTCAAAACATATCAATTGACTTTTGTATGGGAATAAATAAATAAATAAATGTATAGGAATAAATACAGCCAAAAAACACGTATACATAAATTAAAATATTTTTTGTCAAAGTACTTATGTCGAGCAGTGCATGTATGTATACAGCTGTGTTTATAAAAATGGACCTCACAAAGTGGAATGTGTGTCCGATGCAAGGAGGCATATTTTATGAACAGATACTATGGAAGCTTTAAGGTTTGATGAAAATAAGTTTGGGGTACTCTAAAACTTATTTTCACCAATCACACAAACCGGAGGAGCATTCGTCTATGAAATGTGCCTAAATCAACAAGTATGAAGCTTATATAGAGTCGTTATGAGGCCAAATTCTGACTGCCAGTTGGAATATGAAATCGTGGCGACACCTCTCTCTCGGAGCGCTGTTTCTCTGCCAGCGCATTTCGTGCCCGAGTTTCAAGTCACTCGGCTTGCCGACCAACAAGTATGAAGCTTATATAGAGTCGTTATGAGGCCAAATTCTGACTGCCAGTTGGAATATGAAATCGTGGCGACACCTCTCTCTCGGAGCGCTGTTTCTCTGCCAGCGCATTTCGTGCCCGAGTTTCAAGTCACTCGGCTTGCCGACTGTGCTACGCTTTTTTTCTCTCCTAGCACAGCCAGCCAGCCATACTGTGTGTATACGCCCATAGCCAGCGATTTTGTAGCGCGCAGTCGCTTCTTCGATTGCTGTGCGCCCTTCTTTTGCTTGTATAAGCATATGAGCGTGTGTATATTCGTCATACGATCATATGGTATGTCTATTCCTTATCGCTTTTTGCGACGTTGCCATAGCTTCATAGCATTATATCCACATACATATATATTTTCATATGTTTGCAGTTTTGCTGGGATATTGTTATTTTGTTTGGGCTGGCTAGTGTTAGTGTGTTAGTGCATTTGTATATCTACATGACATATTTTAATGTATGCGTAGCATTTGCCATGCCATTCATTGACCTTTCTCTACTATTATCAATTAAATTTGGTGTATAATTTGTATTTTGCCTACAAAAACCCTAAAACCAAGACCTTTCCAAGGAAGTCAAACATAATTTTTGCTGCTAGTCGAGCATTTGAGGAACAGGCGAACAGCAAAATAAACAAGCGTCAATGTTTGCTTATGCATATGAGCGTTTTCTTCAAACCTCTTTATTTGTTTGTATTTTGCTTTTTTTCGCCTTTCGTTGACCTAGCTGTAAAATAGCAAAACACATGAACTCATGAATATCAACATACATATTAAAATATATATATATATAAATGTGCGTTCGCTTATGCTTGCTGTTTTCGTGGGACTCAGGCTGTGTAACAATTTTTGTTTTTATTCTTGTGCCCGATCGCATATCATTGCATGTGTGCCTCTATGTCTACATGTGCACATATGTATAATTGTATGCGTAGCATTTGGTTTCTCATTCCCTGACCTTCCTCAACTATTATGACTTTTGGTAAAATATAAGAAATCTAAGAATTCAAACAAAAAATGTTATTATATTTTTAATTTAATTAAATAAATATTTATAATGAATTCCGTGATAAAAATTATAATCTTAATTCGCCTTCTCACATTTAGCTCACTCCATGCAAATTTTTGCTGGAGCTACCCAGAGGATACTTGGTACTTTTTAAGGCACCGGAAGTTCGTGAGCTGCTTGAATTGCTTGAATATTAAATATTTAATCCAATATCCAAGACATTTCCATCCTCCATTAACTAAAGTTTTTACCAACTATTGGTTAGTTTTAGCCAGTTTATATATAGAAGCTTATTATTGTAATATTTTTTTGTTGTTATTTTTATGTTTTTTTGTGTTTTTTTATACTCGATACCGAAGGTAAAGAGTATATTGAGTTTGTGCAATGTCCGTCATGGTGTCTGTCCGTCTGTCCGTCTGTATGAACGCAAGTTTTTTCCACACCCTTCAAGCTAGAGACTTGAAACTTTCCAATTCTTTTTATCTATGGAATAGTAAATTAAAGTGTCAAGATGGAGGTTCTACGATAACTGGGGGGCTGGCAAATCGATAAATTCGATAACTCAAAACCGATAAATCCACATATTTCGCACATCCTTACAGCTAGAAGTACCAAATTTGGTAAGAAGATAGCTACTAGCAACCCCACGCCTCCCCATTCCGCCCCCAGCCCACCGCATTTTAAAGTCAAAAAAGCCTATATCTCCCACAGTTTTTAGTTAAGAGCCTCCAAATTTGTTGGGAAGATAGCTGGTAACGACCCCCAAAAATCTGCATCAAAGTTTTGGAGCCACGCCCACCCATTCCGCCCCCAGCCCCCCCGCATTTTGAAATCAGAAATGGCTATATCTCCCACCGTTTTTGAGCTAGAGCCACCAAATTTGGTGCCAAGATAGGTAATGATGACCCCTAAAAACTGCATCCAAAGTTTGGATGCCACGCCCACCAATACTGCCCTAGCCGCCCCCATCCACCCCAACGCTTCGTCAAAAACGGGAATGCGTGTATCTTCCAGAGTTGTGGAGCTAGAGCCACCAAATTTGGTAGGAAGATAGCTGGCAACGACCCCCAAAAATCTGCATCAAAGTTTTGGAGCCACGCCCTCCATTTCACCCCCCTTTCCCCACTTCTTACAATTTTTGTGCTAGAGTCACCAAATTTGGTATGTAGATAGCAATTGACATTCCACATAGATCTGCATCAAAAATTTGGATGCCTCGCCCACCCATACCACCCCCAGCCCCCCTTTCCACACTTATTACAAATTTCGAGCTAGAGTCACCAAATTTGGTATGAAGATAGCAATTGACATTTCACAAAGATCTGCAATAAAAATTTTGATGCCACAGCTACCCATACCGCCCCAGCCCCCCCCCCCCCCCTTTCCCTACCTTTTACAAACTTTGAGCTAGAGTCACCAAATTTGGTATGAAGATAGCCGGTGGCATCCCCATCTGCATCGGAGAATCTTTAAGGCAGCGTAAACCCCTGCCGCATCCGTACCCCTTTGCATTCAGGCCTCTTTTTACCGGTTTTAATTCTGGTATCAAGTATGCCGCAGTCGGTTGCGTCCGACTGCAACGTTTCCACTTGTTTTTTTTTTTTTGTTTTTTGGATTTTTTATAATTTTTATGATTTTTTTTTATTTTTTGTTTTTTTTTTAAATAAATATTATTCTATTCTTTGAGAACATACGATTATATGCAGGACAGTTTGGGAATACGTTTACCGTCAAAATCATCCTTGAGTAAGTGGGCTCCTATTAAACAAATGGTGCCAGGGTTTAATGAGAATTTAACGCAGTCTTTAAAATCAATTTTTTCAAATATGAGCGATAAAAGTAGGCAGGCTGTTTTATTGTTTGATGAAATTTCAATCAAAACAGGCTTGCACTATAATTCGGTCCATGATGAAGTCGAGGGTTATGTCGATGACGGTTTCGAAAAAACATCAGAGGTATGCAAGAATATCTGTGTATTTATGATAAGGGGTCTGTTCGACAGTTGGAAGTTTGATTTGAGCTATTTTGCAAACTCAAAACATACAAATGGTTCAAAATTTAAAAAATTTATTCAGGCAAATATAGATGCCGCGCAAGATTTAGGTGTTACTATTAGAGCAGTTGTGTGCGACCAGGGCGGGAATAACCGGGCGGCTTTTAAAAGACTGGGGGTTACAATTGCAAGGCCTTATTTTATAAAAAATGACAGAAAAATATTCACACTTTACGATGTTCCTCATTTATTCAAATCTATCCGTAATAATTTATTGAAATATCCGATTAATCGACGGAACAGTGTCATGGAAAATAATTGAAAAATGATTTGAAATTGACAATAGCAATACTTCAACTAAATTATGTCCGAAACTTACCAAAAAGCATATACATCCGAATTCTTTCGAAAGGATGAGAGTTAAATATGCTACTCAACAGAGAACTGCAACGAGTGTGTTCGAGTTCGTTCGAACAATCTTGTCGAAAATTTGTTCAATCGAGTTCGACACTCGTTTACAAACGAGACTCTATCGAACGAGCCTTTCGACAAAAATAGTGTTCGAGTTCGTCGGCACTCGCAGCACACTTGATTTTTTGGCACCCGAGCCGGTTGTACTCGAGTACAACCGAGTGCCTGTGAGCTATCATTTTAGTGGTGAGAGTTTGGCGTGCCAGTATCGATACAGCATTGAATTTTGGAACAGATAGCATGATATATTAAAAGTCATATGAAAAAGCTGGCAGCTTGGTGTATTTGTAACTGTATTATTGCTTTTGCACGTTTTCTTGAACAAAAAAAGACTTTTTGAATTTGGATTCATCATTCGTCAGTTCATTCTCTTATTAAAGAAGTTGACTATGTTAACTTAAGCATCGATATTTTGCCATCACTAGCACGTACAAACAGTAGTTTATATACACGTCACACTTGCTAGTCTCGAACTCGAACTCGTTCACACATTTACGAGTTGCTTCACTCGTTTTAAGTTCGGTTGCCGTGATTAAAACAATTGTTCGATTCGAGTCTCATGTTTTAAGCGAGTGTCGAACGCTCGCTACTCGAAGCTGTTTGATCACAAACGAGTTCGAGTTCACACTCGAGTGTAATCGAAAATTTGACACTCGTTGCAGTTCTCTGCTACTCAAGTATTTAGCCATACAGTTTCTTCAGCCATTAAAACGTTAATTGATAGCGGGGCCTACGACGATTGTAAAGATGTAGCACTTTCAACAGCTTTATTTATCTAAAGATTTTTGATTGCCTTAACAGCAGTAGTTTGAACAGTAAAAACCCTTATAAATCGGCATTGAAAAAAGATAGTATTGTAGAAAAGACTATAATAGAAATGGGGGATTATTTGGAAAGTAGTGAATATCCGATAAAAGTACAATGCCTTGACGGTATCATTCACTCTATAAATACAATAACACAGCTTTCGCAAGAAATTTGGGATGAAAAGTCAGATGTTTTCTTTATGATGTTAACGCGGTTAAATCAAGATGCATTGGAGAATTTATTTTACTTAATAAGAAGTAGGGGTGGTTCAAACTATAATCCAATGCTCTTTGAATTTAATGCTATTATTTCTAAAATGTTGTCAATGAAATTAATAACATCAAAAACAACAAAAAGCACGTGTGAACCCGATGAGGACACCATGCTTATTAATGTTATTGAAGAGACAGCACAGGAGCTACAAAATGATGCAGTACTACATGGTGATGCAGTACAAGAGCGCGAAGAAGAATTGCCAAGCCAAGTAGGTGGTCCGAACACAATAGAAAATGAAAATGTTGCATCTGATAATATCCCTTCTGGTTCGATAAGTTCAAGTAGTGAGAATGCTTTACGCTATTTTGCAGGATTTGTTTTGTATAGGTCCCAACAAAAGTTTAACTGTGTCACCTGCCAAACTCTATTAAAAGATGAGTTGGCAAATTGCGAAAATTCAGAACGTTTTTTATTTAACAAAAATTTCAAAACTATAAACAATAATTTAAAATTGAAGGCCCCTCAGGATGAATTTTTCGAATTAATGAAAATTTTCTACCAAGTTTTTCATGGCATATTTCACAGAAGCCCACATATAAAGAATATTAAAGAATGCATTTATAATGAATGTATTAAACAAGCTAATGGCAATGCAATATTAAGCAATTGGTTTTCCGAGTTCCATACCTGCAAACAACATAGGGAATATATATTAGATTATTTCTTGATAGTTTTGCTTAGAAAAGACACAATGTGGCTTTCGGATAAAGTACACGATGCCGTTGACATAAAAGGTAGCCGAAGGATGCAAACTTTAAAAAGCTTAATCCTCTGACAATAACTGACAAACGGAATTTTGATCTTTTTACTTTAAAATAATATTTATTTAAAAAAAAAGCAAAAAATAAAAAATAAAAATCATAAAAATCCAAAAAACAAAAACAAAAAAACATAAAAATAACAACAACAAAAATATTACAATAATAAGCTTCTTTATATAAACTGACTAAAACTAACCAATAGTTGGTAAAAACTTTAGTTAATGGAGGATGGAAATGTCTTGGATATTGGATTAAATATTTAATATTCAAGCAATTCAAGCAGCTCACGAACTTCCGGTGCCTTAAAAAGTACCAAGTATCCTCTGGGTAGCTCCAGCAAAAATTTGCATGGAGTGAGCTAAATGTGAGAAGGCGAATTAAGATTATAATTTTTATCACGGAATTCATTATAAATATTTATTTAATTAAATTAAAAATATAATAACATTTTTTGTTTGAATTTTTAGATTTCTTATATTTTACCAAAAGTCATAATAGTTGAGGAAGGTCAGGGAATGAGAAACCAAATGCTACGCATACAATTATACATATGTGCACATGTAGACATAGAGGCACACATGCAATGATATGCGATCGGGCACAAGAATAAAAACAAAAATTGTTACACAGCCTGAGTCCCACGAAAACAGCAAGCATAAGCGAACGCACATTTATATATATATATTTTAATATGTATGTTGATATTCATGAGTTCATGTGTTTTGCTATTTTACAGCTAGGTCAACGAAAGGCGAAAAAAAGCAAAATACAAACAAATAAAGAGGTTTGAAGAAAACGCTCATATGCATAAGCAAACATTGACGCTTGTTTATTTTGCTGTTCGCCTGTTCCTCAAATGCTCGACTAGCAGCAAAAATTATGTTTGACTTCCTTGGAAAGGTCTTGGTTTTAGGGTTTTTGTAGGCAAAATACAAATTATACACCAAATTTAATTGATAATAGTAGAGAAAGGTCAATGAATGGCATGGCAAATGCTACGCATACATTAAAATATGTCATGTAGATATACAAATGCACTAACACACTAACACTAGCCAGCCCAAACAAAATAACAATATCCCAGCAAAACTGCAGACATATGAAAATATATATGTATGTGGATATAATGCTATGAAGCTATGGCAACGTCGCAAAAACATACCATATGATCGTATGACGAATATACACACCAGAGAACTGCAACGAGTGTCAAATTTTCGATTACACTCGAGTGTGAACTCGAACTCGTTTGTGATCAAACAGCTTCGAGTAGCGAGCGTTCGACACTCGCTTAAAACATGAGACTCGAATCGAAAATTGTTTTAATCACGGCAACCGAACTTAAAACGAGTGAAGCAACTCGTAAATGTGTGAACGAGTTCGAGTCCGAGACTAGCAAGTGTGACGTGTATATAAACTACTGTTTGTACGTGCTAGTGATGGCAAAATATCGATGCTTAAGTTAACATAGTCAACTTCTTTAATAAGAGAATGAACTGACGAATGATGAATCCAAATTCAAAGAGTCTTTTTTTGTTCAAGAAAACGTGCAAAAGCAATAGTACAGTTACAAATACACCAGCTGCCAGCTTTTCATATGACTTTTAATATATCATGCTATCTGTTCCAAATTCAATGCTGTATCGATACTGGCACGCCAAACTCACCACTAAAATGATAGTCTAGGCACTCGGTTGTACTCGAGTACAACGCGGGTGCCAAAAATGGTGCCGACGAATCGAACACTATTTTGTCAAAGGCTCGTTCTGAGTCCGTTTGTAACGAGTGTCGACTGATTGAACAAATTTTCGACAAGATTGTTCGAACGAACTCGAACACACTCGTTGCAGTTCTCTGATAACACGCTCATATGCTTATACAAAAAGAAGGGGCACAGCAATCGAAGAAGCGACTGCGCGCTACAAAATCGCTGGTGTGGGCGTATACACACAGTATGGCTGGCTGGCTGTGCTAGGAGAGAAAAAGCGTAGCACAGTCGGCAAGCCGAGTGACTTGAAACTCGGGCACGAAATGCGCTGGCAGAGAAACAGCGCTCCGGAGAGAGGTGTCGCCACGATTTCATATTCCAACTGGCAGTCAGAATTTGGCCTCATAACGACTCTATATAAGCTTCATACTTGTTGATGTGAACGCCCTTTGCTTATTCGAAATTGTATATCAATAATGTATCAATAATGTTAGTGTGTAACGTTTTGTCTTAGTTATATTAGCAGCAAGTAGGCGAATCCATCCCCATAACATATTCTGGTGTGTGAAATTTTTCTACACGCACCAAATTTTGTTATGTTGTTGTTGTTTTCTTTTTAAATCAATGACACCAACAAAAAGTAGCAGTGCGGGCACAACAACAACACTTACAACAACAACAAACGCTACTTGGGTCGTAAATCAACCGTCAAAGGCACACAAATTTGAAAAAAAAAAATGTGCACTGTGCGAAGTAGTACATGTACATAAAATTATGAAAATTATTTTCAAGCGCATTGTTCACTTAATTGTGTATGCACTTATTCATTAAGAAGCGGAAATCCGTTTCTTTTGCAAGTGTATGAACCTTTTTTATGACTTTGCTTGTGCGACGCGAAGGCGCACTGCGCATTTGTTTTGTTTTTGTATTCTCGCTCGCGATCAAACTCTCAGCTTGTGCGAAAATCAGGCGACAGTAGTGGAATGGGTACTTGTTGTAATTGTAATTTGTTTTTTAAAATGGGTAAAAAGTGCTCCAAATTGTATGGGAGGTACTTGAAGGAGTTGTCCAAATGAAAATTCCCTTCTTAGTGCTCACCTCCTACCTGCATGGAAAATTGTGTGAAAATTTCAGCCTTCTAGCTCTTTTCGTTTAGGCTGTGGCTCTTCCATTATCATCAGGACAAACTCTTATATATATAGAGATGAACTGCGATGAACTATCCCCTCTTACCTTATCTTTATAAAAATCCTATGCCTTTGCTGCCTCTCTTCTCCGTTCTTGTACTTTACTAATCTTTCTCTTTTTTCTCTATCGCGTACGCATCTGCTCACTATCGGAGGTAAATCGCAACTACTGCCCACGCTTCGGCTTCGGCCCAAGTTGCAGTTTTTGCCACTCCCCACACTTGTTCGCTTCTTGCGACTTAAAACTTATAAATATAATGCAGGTAACTTAACCACCCGATGCGCTTCTTGCGGTTTACAAATAAAATACAAAAATGTAAATTAAATCATCAAACTATGAAAAATAAGGAATATAAATGAAATCAACAATGCGCTCCTCTGCGACTTTCAAACTATAAATATAATAAACATAACTCTTTGTGAAGGGGCCGATGCAGCCTACTTCACAATGGATATATAAAGCAGTCCAGAACAGAGCTCATTCAGTCAAAATCGTCTCCTTTGAGAAAACACATAACAATTAATAAATACAACAGACACAATCAATGACCAAGGCTACATTTAAAAAAAATAGCATGGAGACTAGAACTACTATCCAGAGGAACACACTCATAGGCTGGGTTATCCCGAAGCCAATAGTTGAGCTCATTGGTGTGCCGGAGAGGATGCCGGCACCGATAGAAGTTTATGATCCTGTCAACCAGGAGAAAAACCGGAGATGCCGCCGCTGGTTTCCCGGAATGGCCCGGTGGGTCATACGACTCACATCCCCGGCTCCATTTGATGCACCCTAGAGGAAGCCTAGAGCACCGGTTGTGATCACTCCGAACTACAGCCGGGATGAGCGGACGCCATCGCCGTTATCGGACTTAGGCCTCGAAGACTTGAGGTAAAGTCCTCCCAGGCTTGAGAGGAATAAACTGTTTCACTCAATGGATTCGCTGGAATTTATACTCAATGACATGAGCCGCGACCCCTTCTGTAATAATTTATAAAAATAAAACTTTGTTTTTTTTTTTGTAAAATTTTTAAAGTATAATAAAAACAAACTTTATTTTAAACCATATTTTTCAAATGATTTTTATTTCTTATATTCAAATATAATATTATTATTATTTTAACAAATTTTATAAAATTCCATACATTTTTGGAAAAAATAAAGAATAATTTTTTTATCGTGTATCAAATGTTCTTTTATTTATTTATTTTGTTTTATACTCAATTATTATTATTATTATTTACAGGTTTTTCAGGTTTTATAGGAAATAAAGGTTTTTTATACTCGATACAGAAGGTAAAGAGTATATTGGTTTTGTGCAATGTCCGTCATGGTGTCTGTCCGTCTGTCCGTCTGTATGAACGCAAGTTTTTTCCACACCCTTGAAGCTAGAGACTTGAAACTTTCCAATTCTCTTTATCTATGGGATAGTAAATTAAAGTGTCAAGATGGGGGTTCTACGATAACTGGGGGGCTGGCAAATCGATAAATGCGATAACTCAAAACCGATAAATCCACATATTTCGCACATCCTTACAGCTAGAAGTACCAAGTTTGGTAAGAAGATAGCTACTAGCAACCCCCAAAAAACTGCATCACAAATTTTGAAGCCACGCCTCCCCATTCCGCCCCCAGCCCCCCGCATTTTAAAGTCAAAAAAGCCTGTATCACAGTTTTTGAGCTATAGTCACCAAAATTTGTGCCAAGATAGGTGATGATGACCCCCTAAAAACTGCATCAAAAGTTTGGATGCCACGCCCACCAATACTGCCCTAGCCGCCCCCATCCACCCCAACGCTTCGTCAAAAACGGGAATGCGTGTATCTTCCAGAGTTGTGGAGCTAGAGCCAGCAAATTTGGTAAGAAGATAGCTGGTAACGACCCCCAAAAACTGCATCAAAGTTTTGGAGCCACGCCCACCCATTACTCCCCCTTTCCCCACCTTTTACAAAATTTTAGCTAGAGTCACCAAATTTGGTATGAAGTAGAGATGGGCGCGGGCCGTGTTTTATTTTCGTGGCACGCACGAACACGACGTGGCACGTCGTGTTCGTGTTTAAAAACAAATTTCGTGCGTGTTCCGTTCGTGCTCGTGTTTTGCTTTAGACACGAGAATACACGACATCAAAAATGCTAATCTGACCAACTTAAAATAACCTTAGCGCTTTTTTTCTGAATGTTGCGCTCGCTTAGTTGTCAAACAGCATATTGTCCCATCACTATTGACAACTAATCGATAAATTATGTTCACTCACTGCCCCATAACTAACGGAAAGCAATCTGCCTTTGACTTGAGTGCAATAATAAAAAGGCAAGAAGTGTAACATGTCATATAAATAAATTTTTTAATTGGAGTTTAAATTTATACTAGTTGTTACCCAAGCGACTTCGCTCTCGGCCGCCCGATAGTTGCTACACATTAACATTTTTTTTAACCGCTCTACACTTTCTTTCTATTCCAACCTCTCCCACAATTACATAAATATTCTGAGGTGCCCAGTGTCGCCTGTTCTGTCAAAAGTGTTTCTACAAAGTTTAGGCAAAACGGGTACCCACACTTTGATATGTTTTTTGGTACAATTTTTTTGCGTTAAACTTTGCGGTTGATTCAAAACAACAATGTCCACTAGCCTCAAACAAATCCACAAACTGATATACAGACTTTAACTTTTGTACAGGGTGCCTCGCATCTCGCTAACCGTGTCTTTAGATTATGACAAGAAAAAATCAAATGGCAGGAAGGAATTCCGCCCCCTCTCGAGTGTATGCAAAAGTCGTACAAGAATCATAAGAATGCTTTTTATTCAGAATCGGTTTAGTCTAGATAATTAGTGAAACTATTAACTAACTATTTTAAGCTTGCCTTTACCGGAAAACAGTTGCGGTAATTTATTTTAAAATAATATGAAAAGATTCGAAAATTTTCATCATTGATCAAAGTACTTCGAGTTTATCTTGGATAATCTTGAATTTTACAACTTAAAAAAAAAAAAAAATACAAAAATTATTTCGTGTTGGGCCGTGCTGGGCCGTGTTTCCAGAATTTTTTCGTCGTTCGTGTTCGTGCGTGTTTTGAAAAAAGGTTTCGTGCTCGTGTTGGGCCGTGCCGAAAAATTCGACACGCGCCCATCTCTAGTATGAAGATAGCAATTGACATTCCACATAGATCTGCATCAATAATTTGGATGCCACGCCCACCCATACCGCCCCTAGCCCCCCTTTCCCTACTTTTTGCAAATTTCGAGCTAGAGTTACAAAATTTGGTATGAAGATAGCAATTGACATCCCACAAAGATCTGCATTAAAACTTTGGATGCCACGCCTACCCATACCGCACTAGGTGCCTAAAACCGCACCAGCACTTCGTTAAAAACGGGAACGCGTGTAACTTTTATAGTGTTTGAGCTAAAGTCACCAAATTTTGTGCCTATATCTTTTACAGTCTATGTCTTTTTCTGTTTTTGAACTACATTCGCAAAAAAGTTGCAAACTTAGATGATTTTTTCCAAGAAATGCGTCAAAACATCGCAGCCCACACAACACCTTTTGCCCCTAGCCTCCACCTCTTTGAATTGGAAATATCTGAATATAAATATTCATTTAATTGAACGTAAAGTAAGTTTTCCTAGCTAAGGATTTACAATAAAAAGCTGACAACTAATCCTTATCAAATAGGGTGTAGCGCCATCTAGCTTGATCTTTTGCAGCCTATCAATCGATAGGTTAACACTTGGGTCCGTTTAGAAACTAGATGGCGCTGCATGGTCTCTTACGTTGTATAAATATGGAAATATCGTGATTGCGTTAGCATTACAAAAATGTACACAGCTTACATATACAGTGAAACTTCGATAATTCGTAACCTCGATAAGCGCAAAACCTTGATAAGTCATAGTATTTCTTCGGTCCCTTCAAGTCGCGATAACTCGTTAAAAATGCATGCATTTCGGTCCCCTCGATAAGTCGTATTTTTCTGGAGACATAACTTGAAAAATTTTCTATCAAAAGCCTCGACAACTCGTTTTGTTTCCACAAAAGCCTCTATAACTCGTAATGTTTCCATAAAAGCCTCTATAACTCGTAATTTTTAAATTTTTTTTCACAAGAAACCGTAAGACACGAAAACATAGTACATTTTTTACATTTATTATTTTACCGTAACGCTCATTCATAGGTTTTGCTTTGTTTTCTGCAACAAGCGCAGTATCAATTGAGACGCAATATCTCGGGGAAGTGCAAAATTTTGCCCATTAAAGAAAAACAAGAAATAATTCTACATACATATATTGATGGAATTACATGTGTACATACTTTATATTTAAATTAAATTATTTCTTTTTATCTTTGTTGAAATATAAAAAAAATAACCTCTATAACTCGTATATTCTGTAAGTTGGCCCGATAAGTCGTAAAACTTGATAACGTGAAAAACTCGATAACTCGTAATTTTATCGCGGTCCCTTCAATTACGAGTTATCGAAGTTTCACTGTATTATAAACAGCTCGTTTTTGTGAACATGTATTTTGTGTATTCTTGCTTGATCGCATATATACATAATGCACTCGTTTTGGCATATTTTTAAGCGTTGCCAGACAAGATACACCTACGCATGGAAATGCACTGCATATTCAATGCTCAAAAAGCGTGAGTGCCTTTACGTTTTGCGCGAATTTTTATTTACTTTCTGTTTTTGCTCATTTTGGAGGGAACGCTTAATTCTAAGGCTCCAAATTACGCAAAATTAAGCGCTGCCAGTAAGTGAAATTCTAATCATATGTAGTCTGTGGTTAGTAGTAGTTGAGTTGCCAGAGTTGCCAGTAAATTAGAATTTGATTTGTTTGGCTGCTAACCACACCAATACATAGAAATGCAACGCAAACGCTATACTCCAAATTAGTTAGTCCCGTTACTTTTAGCGTGTATGTGTCTTTGCTCTCTTTTACTCAATTTGAAACGAACGCTTTAATCGAACGCATCAGATTTCGCAAATTCTCCAAATAATTATTATAATTCTATTTTTCTATTTATTTAAAGTACCTTTACTTTAATTAAATATACATAACATCAGAACTTGTTTATAATTGTGTGAATTTTAAATTAAATAATCGCGAGTGAATACAGCGAACAGTGCCATTGTGTGTGTTGACACACATATGTTTGTTTATATGTAGCGTCTAAAAGTGGATACACAGCAGCGGTCTGCTGCACACGGTAATCACTTAAGAAGTCTTTTTTAAGACTACTTAATTAAATTGTTTCTTATTTATTATAAATTTTCAACTTACTTAACTTTTTTACGCCTTTTGCCTAATTTGACAACGCGATTTAATCGGTCGATTCAAGTTCTGTTTAATTTTAATTAATAACTAAAAAGATAAGTTAACATTCTAATTCTACTTTTTTTACACTTATAACTTTCATAAATAACTTTCATTTACATACAAAATATATTAATATATCTTAAATTATTTTGCAATCAATTGGCAAGCTTGCCAAGTTAGCGTAGCAGTTTTGTATGGCATTTTAACACATCATTTATACCAACTATTTATGCAAAATAATTTGAATTATATTATTATATAATTTTATAACAACACTTAGTGCATTTATATATACAATATATAATTATATACATAATTTACCATATTTACATTAAATTTAAGATTAATTCAATTTGACATATAAACAAATATCGGCAAATTCGATATTTAAAATTTTTCAATAAACTTTTACGTTTGCAAAAATTATATATTTCACGGTTTTTAATTTTAAATCTCCAACTGACAAATTTAAAATGCAGCGTTTGACTAGGGTGACTGCATCACAAAGATTGCGAGCGCAGGCAATTAGAAATAGAATTCTCCGTGAAAATGTTGAATATGTAGAAAGAGAATTAAGTTTAAAATTTAAACTTTAAATGCAGAATCCCAAAGAATTCGTCGAAACGACGAGAACTATAGAATTGCTAAACAATCAACAAACACTGTTCGAAGAGCAGCTCGCAGGCAAGATATAGAAATAAGAAGAATCGAACAGAGACAGAATACGATAAACCACATACGCAGACGTACAAATACACAAGTTCGGCAGGCCGAACAAGTGGTAGACACACGCAACTAGGAGACAAAACGACGATATAAGGATAAACGAACAGGGACAAAATACAATTCAACGAGCACACACACGAACGAACATGCACATTCGGCAAGCCGAACAAACGGTGGACAGATCGAGTCGGGCATCTAGGAGACAAAATAAATAAATCATAAACTTTCTAACTTTCGTTGGTGACGGTCGTGTTTTATCGTGCTCCCAGTAAATTATCTGTTTTCTTGTGATTGTGAACGGTGTTTTCATTGGTAACATTTGTAAACATTTAGTAAAGTGATCGCAAGTGTACTTTGTATGTATTTACGTGTATAGCTATAAAATTTCCGGCTTAATATTTGATTTTAATTTCTGGTCGAACAGCCGCTGCATTGCTTAAAATTACAGACAACACACGTACATCCATACATACTTATATTTGTTTTTGTATATTCTGTAATTTCGTCTGCTAACGCCAAGCACTTTGTCTATTTTCTTGCTCTCGCTCTCCAACGTCAGTCCTCCCCGCTCTCGTCCGCTCTTATCAGTCGTTCTTGCAGTTATAACTGCTTACGCGCTCACGCACTCTCGCCTAAGCACTCTTTTTGATCTTTACCGTTTTATCGTGCTCTTTGCATTGATACGTTTTAACTTATACATACCTGCACCCTACCTTTTTTCGTTAAAGCATATTACTTGCATGATGCTTGTCTGTTGCAGTGAAAGTTGCAAATTGGTTGGTTCAACCAACCAAGATTTTCTTTTGTGTGGTCTATGTGACAACATCATCCACATGAAATATGTTGGCTTTACGGCCAAAACCAGGGAATGTCTGCTTGCTGACACAGGCCTTAAATGGTATTGTGGGTCTTGCAAAGAGGCGGTGAAAGAGTCTACGCAATTTATGAGGCAGACTCACGAAGGCTTTAAAAGTATGCATGTTGCTTTTAATAACCTGCAAAAGTCTTTCGAGCAGAGAGAGTCCAATTTCAAAAAAGGCAAAGTGATAACTGAATCCCCGAAGCGCAAAAAGACTTCGAGACCTCATCCAATAACTGCCCAACCTGTCCTGCCCACTAAACCGCTTCTGGTACCTAGCAATAATCCCCCATGGGTACTATTGCTAGCTCATTAATTTTATTTAACTCCCCGGCAAGGAATCTTAACAGTAACCTTGCCACTAACAACATAATTTGTGATCCTATAAGTGACTCCTCCGGTCCAACAGCTAGTGTGCCTATTGGTTCTAGTGGCGTTACAATTGGGGCACACAAGCCTCTGGTTGTTGTGCCACTTAATAAATTTGTTTTTGTTTCTAGGCTGGCATCCGATACGTCATCGGATGATGTTGCAGCATATGTAAAGAGTCAAATCGATTCCCCACTTATTGTTGTTGAAAAGTTTAAATTTAAACATGCCAGAAGTATATCTTCTTTCAAGTTGCGTGTACCGCCCGAACTTTTTTCGACGATTTGCTCTGAAAAGTTTTGGCCGCCGCAGCTTGTCGTTAAGGAGTATACGAATAGGCGAATTAACAATAATAATGGTATAAGGATCAATAGTACACCGCCTGTTAGCCATCCTGTTGCCTCCACCTCAGCGGCAAAAAACTAACTGAAGTAATTAGCTTGGCCTATCAAAATGTTAGAGGCCTTAACACTAAACTGGCTAAATTATATATTAACAGCTTATCTTTTGATTCTCAAATAAATGCACTCACTGAAACCTGGTTAAAACCTGATACTTCTGATTATTCCATTTTTCCTTCTAAATATAACTTGTACAGATGCGATCGCACTTCCCGCAAGGGGGGTGGTGTTCTCATTGCTGTTGACTCCTCTATTCCCTCTGAACAGATTCTTTCTCAGCATCTTCCGGACATAGAGTTTTTATGTGTTAAAATATTACTAAACGGCCGTTCACTTCATGTTACTTGCTCTTATATTCCTCCTCATTCTGATATTAACATTTACTCATCCCATCTGAGTGCCCTGCAACTTATTTCGTCATTTTTGACAGATATGGACAATCTGATAGTGGTTGGTGATTTTAATCTGCCACATGTTGTATGGTCTGTGAATGACACATCCTGGGCGGTATTACCAGTCACTTCTGATGATTTTATCGATGGCCTACTGGAGTTAGGCCTATCGCAAGTTAACAAGGTGCATAACTGTAGTGGTAGAAGGTTGGACTTAATATTTGTTTCTTACTCAGATTGCAGTAATGCTAATAGAATACCCCCTCTAGTGCTTCCGGAAGATACCTACCATCCAACCTTAGAACTATCCATCGAAATTTTTAACCCTAGTGCAGTATCTAATAATACTTTAAAAACAAAACTAACTTTACTAAATTAAATCATCTTCTTCAGCATACTAATTGGTCTCGGCTTTATTCTTGTACTGATATAGAAACGGCTATTGCCATATTTTATAGGACCTTGAATTCGCTTTTAGATATTTGTGTTCCCCTCACTTGTTCTTCAAGTGATAATAAACCACCTTGGTTTACGAGGGAACTATCGCAATTGAAAAACGCGAAGACAAGATCATATAAAAAATTTAAAAAATCGGGAACTACCTTAGATTTATCTTCGTATTTAGTAGCAAAATCTAGTTTTCTTTCTGTTAACACATCTTGTTATAATAATTATCTTAATCGTTGTAGACTAAACTTTTCACGTGACCCTAAACAGTTTTATAAATTTTTTAACTCTAAACGTAAGACTTCTTGCTTGCCATCCTCAGTATACCTAGATGATACAAAAGCAAGTTCTGATCAGGCAGTAGCCGATCTATTTGCTGAGTATTTTCAATCAGTATACTCATCGAATATGTATAGTAGTAGTAATTCCTATCCTTTTCAAGTTCAAACGTCAAATTGCATATATGTCCCAGTAGTTACTGAGTCTACGCTCCTGAGTGAATTTAACTCTATTAAACCTGGTTACTTGCCTGGTCCTGATGGAGTGCCAGGTTGTATTCTTAGATACTGCGCGGATTCTCTTTGTGCGCCATTAAATAAATTATTTAACTTGTCTGTTGATTCAACTGTGTTCCCTGATATATGGAAGGAATCCTTTATAATTCCACTCCATAAAAATTCTTCAAAATCAAACGCTAAAAATTATAGGGGTATATCCAAGTTGTCTGCCATACCAAAAGTCTTTGAAAAAATTGTATTTTCTCAACTGCAACACGGATGTAGTTCAATTATATCGCCTTATCAACATGGTTTTGTTAGGCGTAGATCTACTACCACTAACCTTCTTGAATTCACTTCGCTTGTTATCAAAGAGTTTCAGGAAAAAATGCAACGTTGTTTACACCGATTTTAGTAAGGCATTTGATTCTGTAAGTCATTCTCTGTTGCTTCATAAATTGAATATTATCGGATTTCCATCAAAATTTTTATTGTGGCTTTCGGAGTACTTGTGTGGCCAAACACAAAAAGTTGTTCTTAAATCGTCTGTATATAAACCTATTTTAGTTACCTCTGGTGTTCCCCAGGGTAGTCACCTTGGTCCTTTGCTTTTTAATTTGTTTATTAACGATCTCCCAGCTGTTATTACTAACTCTTTTGTGTATGTTTTTGCTGATGATGTGAAGCTATGTTTCACCTATAATGACGCATCCCTGAGCTATTTACTACAGTCGGATTTGGGTGCTTTGTCAGACTGGTGCCGTACTAACTTACTAAATTTAAATAGTTCAAATTGTAAAGTCATGTCTTTTTGTAGAAGTACCCCTTATACTGCTCACTACTTGCTTGATGCTTCACCACTTGACCGCGTGTTTCAAATTAAAGATTTAGGCATTATTCTTGATCCTAAATAAAAGTTAGACGCTCATATTTCGTGTATGGTAAATAAGGCCATTAATATCCTTGGCTTTATCAAGCGGTGGTCGAAAGAGTTTAATGATCCCTACACCACTAAAACGCTTTATACATCCCTAGTACGTCCCATCCTGGAGTATGGATCTTGTGTGTGGTCCCCACAATACTCGATTCACCAGGATAGAATTGAATCTGTGCAGAAGAAATTTCTTCTATTTGCCCTTAGAAGTTTTAACTGGGTTCCTGGAGTAGACTTACTACCGTATTCAAGTAGACTCCTTTTGATTAAACTTCCCTCCCTGTTAAACCGTAGAACTATGCATGGAGTATTACTTATTACTAACCTACTTAGTGGTGAAATCGACTCATCAGTTCTTTTAAGTCGAATTAAATTTAATGTCCCAATTAGATCTTCACGTAACTTTTTACCCCTTAGCCTTGATCGTTGCTTCAGCAACTATTTAATTCATGAACCATTTCGTGTTATATGTTCTGACTATAACAAACTTTATTTTCTTGTCTCCTTGGAGGCCTCAACTCCAGTACTAAAAAGATAGATCCTTTTTGCTTTATCTAATCGTAACCACTAATTACTAATCTAACGCTGGTCTGATTGGGTTTTTCTGGGTTTTCCCAATCCTCGCAACAAATGTTGGACTACTCAATTTTTTATTGAATTTCCCAGAGCTTCAACGTTAACTTTTAAATATATTTTCAGATTTATATATTATTCTATATTTTACATAATTTAATTATTTTAACTATTTTTAATTTAAATAAATTTGATTCATTTTAATGTCAGCTGCTCTTAGCTGACTATAAATAAATAAATAAATAAAAAAAACGACGATATAAGGACAAGCGAGCAGAGGCAAAATACACTTCAACGAGCACGAAGACGGACCAATTTACAAATACGTCAGGAGGAGCAAGTAGTGGACAGTTCCCGTAGGAGAACGCGTAGACAAAACGAACATAACCGAGTTTATGAACAGATTCGTAGAAGGCTGGCTAGATCCTTACGCCGACAGGAGCTTTAGCTTAGTATTTTGATGCGAGAGCAAAATAGAGCTCAGAGAGCTCGGATACGTAGCAATCGTTTGCGTAGGCTAGCTGAGCTGAGCAGGAATTCAGCTTATAGGCAAAATGCAAGGAGAATAGCAATTAGATTCAAAAATAAGTGCTTTTTATAAAATAGTTAAACAAGGCCCTGACCAACTTTGCCTTTGCTGCAAAGGGCTTTGGTTTCCACATCAAGTGGACAAGATTAGCTCTCAATATATTGAAGAAAAGAATTCATATAGTGCACAGATTTTGTTTTTATCGAGAGAATTTCCTTCTGAAGATAGTACCTACAAGTTTTGTAAGTCATGCAGTCGCACTATAAAATCAGGTAGGCTGCCAAAAAATTCCATTACTAATGGCCTAGATTTCCCAATCCTTCCCCAATGCTTAAAGGATTTGACTCCCTTAGAAGAACGACTTATTTCGCCACGTCTTCCATTTATGATAATTAAGTCATTAGGGCATGAGCGTCAAAGTGCAATTAAAGGAGCTATTGTGAATGTTCCCATTCCTACCGCCAACGTCGTCACCTCCCTCCCAAGAGCTTTTCATGAAGCTGAGGTTGTTCAGCTCCACCTCAAACGTAGATTGGAATATAACCATGATTTCATGGCTGAAACAATTAGACCTTTTAAAACTATTGATGCCATGTGCTTTTTAGTTTCCACTGAGCTTTATCAGAAGCATAATATTTCTATTATATGGCGTTTACACTACAGTGAGTTTGCTATCGATATCGTCATCGACGCAATAACTCAGAATTGGTGTTTACATTGGCTCACAAGTGAGTTATTGCGTTAAGCGTCAACAGAGTTTGTAAAAGTCAAAAAATTTAAAAAGAAATGGAAAATAAAAAATTATGTACGATTTTATCTGCGATGGAGCAAAACAACGCTATGATGATGAGAGTAAAGAATATGGCAGGGACCTCTTCGGCAACATTAGATTTGCTGAGGAATGCATGCAGTTGAGACATTTGGAAACTTGTAAGACAAAAACAGTTGATTCATCCTAAGCATTGTTAACTACATTATTATTTTAATGATATTATTCAAGCCACGGTATGGATGTTTTTGGGAGAGTGATGTGCCAAATAATTCAGACGCCTTTTTCAAAGAAAGCTTCCGCTTGGAAAGGGAAGCTTTTAATATCCTCGTTAGACGGCTCTCGGGTATGAGGAAAAGGATACTTCTTTGCGTGCTGCAGTCCCTGTAGAAAAGATGATTGCAATAGCGCTGTATACACTAGGCTCATCAGCAGAGTATCGCACAGTAGGAAGACTCTTTGGTGTGTCCAAAGCATTTGTATGCGTTAACGTTTTTGAGTTCTGCCGTGAAGTAATTGGCAAACTTGCAGATGACTACCTGCCGGCAAATTTCTTAACACAGGATAAGATTGAAGAGTTCGTTAAAGGGTTTGAAGCCCTCGGATTTCCACAGTGCTTTGGGGCAATGGGTAAGATATTTGTAAATGTTATTATAAAAAAAATTAACTGAATATCGCCCATAGATGGCTGCCACATTGAAGTGCGACCGAAGTCTGAGCATGCCGTGGACTACCGCAACTACAAGGGCTAGTATTCCACCGTGCTATTTGCCTTAGTAGACTACCGGAAAGATTATATTTATTTCGTTTTTAAAATCTGAAATATTACAAGAATTGTTTTTGTGAACAATTATAGATTCACTTACATCAGCGTTGGCAGTCCTGGGCGATGCCACGATTCAAAGATATTTGAAAGCTCAACCCTTAAGAGAAAATTATTTTGGACTTGCTTAAAAAAAATGCAAAAATAATTAATGGTGTTGAAGTTCCAGTTTTACTGCTTGGAGATTCAGCTTTTAAGTTTTCAACAAAAGTTATGAAGCCCTATCCATTCTCCGTGGAAGCTACACCACAGGAACGAATATTTAATTATAATTTGTCCAAAACCAGGCGTGTGGTGGAGAATGCGTTTGGACATCTAAAGGCCCGTTTCCGAAGGATCGGGAAAGGATTAGACAACAGGATTGATAAAACTTCTCAAATCATTGCTTGTTGCTGCATTTTGTATAATTTTTTCAATATGCATAATAGCACAGTGAGCGACAACTGGCAACGTGAAGCAAAAAATGCGCACCAAAATGATCAGCCAGAGTTTGAGGTTTGGCTTGGCAATACGAATCCAAGTGCTGAAACAATTAGGCAAGCCCTAGCTATAAATTTCCTCAGTAATAATTCCATTTAAATAAATAAATTCAATTCATAAAAAAATGTCATTTATTTTTATCTGTTATTGGCCCTCATTATTTCTATAATTTCTTTTTGAAAATTTTCAGCTCGTTCTGCCATACGCTCCATGACCGCCAACTTGCGCTCCTCTATTTCAATGAGCTTGTCAATTTTGTCCACCCGTCGTCGCTTTTTATGAGAAGGCGTTTCTGTTATTGAGGTGTCCGTTTCAAGTGAGCTGCTGTGGTCCTCTTCGATTAGGTGGGAGAAGTCTGCAAAATTTTGAATATTAATACAAATACTTAATATTGTTTTAATGCAATGTATCACCTGTGCTATCAATTGGACTGCATTCCAAAGCGCTCGAAGTGTGGAGCACACTCGCCAAATTATCATAATACTCCCAGGTTGAGGAAGTGCCACCAGATGCTCCCACTTCAGCACGTTCAGATCTATAAATACACATTAATAATTATATAAATGAGTTTTTGGGAGGATACTTCGTTTATTCAAACTGACCTGTACTTTTTCATAAGGTTCTCTAATTTGTTTTTAATCTCAAAGTGAGACGGTCCAAATTCCTTCATTTTTTCCGCGATTTCCTTATATATGTGTGAGTTTTTGCGTGCTCCACGAAATCCGTCAATATTTTCTTGCCATAATTCAATTAACGTGTGTGTGGCAGCAGTTGACCACACATATTTCCTATCCGAGCCTATAATTTGGTTGTAATGAGTTCAAAATATATTATAGCAGTAATTACAGCACTTACTTACCATTTTTTTGAGACATAATTAAATAATTTGATAATTTATATATTTTAGTTGTGTAGTTGTATATGGTGTTTACATTAGCACCATTGGTGACAGTTCAAGAATATAACCGATTATATATTTAAATGGGCAGAACTTTTGAGTAAACCGAATGTATATCGAGTAAAAGCAACTGCATCCAAACATAACTCAACTTTTTGTCACCACTACTTTTTGTATGGGAAATAAGCTGCTTGTTGCCCTTAACGCAATAACTCAAATAAGCAGTGCCAGTGTAAACACCACATTAATGAACAAATAATGTCCTCACTTTCAACTGCACCTAACAATATGCCATTCTTTGCAACTAATGAGGACAGAGTTTTGTTCGATCAAATAGCTTTAAATACTGAGAATCAGGATGCCCAACAAGACATAGAAGAAGAGCAGCTAAATCCAGGTGGGCAAGAAACATTGTTAGACGAAATTCAAGCAGATCAGGTGAATATGCAAAGAATTCAAATGGCCCCCGGCGAAGGCAAACGACCCCTTGACATGATTGGAGATGAGGATGCAGAAGAATTGTCTTTTCCGACTATATTTGCTGGCAAAAACAGAACGTGCTCAGAATATTTCACTACTAGATCTGAGCTTAGAAATTACGATAGACGAGGTTGTAGAACCGATAAAATATTTTATAACTATAAAAAGTTGGAAATGATCCACATAAGAAGTAATACTTCAATTTGCCTGCGCAAACACACTGCTCCTCGCTGCACAGCTGCAGCCCATGCACTTAATGCTGATTTAGTTAGTAATTTAATTCTTCATGATGAAGGCTATCGGGTTTTAAAGGGTAAACGCTCATCTCCAGCTCACTGGGAAAGTGAGAAAAAAAAGGTAATGGCAATGATAAGACAATTTGATTTGCCAACCTTTTTTATCACTCTGTCGGCTGCTGAAACTAGGTGGGGTGAACTGTTGCGAAATGTTGATAAGGAGCACATAACCGAAGATAGTGCAACGGCTTTGCAATTTGCTGAAAAAGCAAGGCTGATCAGAGCCGATCCGGTGACATGTGCTCGGTATTTCGACTTTCGCTATAGACAGATTTTAAAACTAATGAAAAAAGAGGGCGGTATTTTTGGATGTCATCCACTTATCAGATATTATTGGCGCGTTGAATTCCAACAAAGAGTTTCCCCTCACATCCACAGTATGTTTTGGCTTAAAGGTGCACCAAAAATTAACTTTAAAGACGATGAAAGTAGAGACAGGTATATTCCACCGGTTATAGACTTTATCAACCAATTTGTCACTACAGATGTGACAAATGTTGATCTTAGCCAGTATATTGAATACCAAAAGCATAATCATGGGCGTTCATGCATGCGGGAAATAAGGGGGTCCCGCATATGCCGCTTTGGTATTCGATATCCTCCAATGCCCCAAACACAAATTCTTTTTCCTTTGTCCGAAAGTGATCTCGGTACTTCACATCGCAAAAATCTTCAATCTATTCAAAATTTGTTAAATTTTCCTTTTGATCGTGAAACATTGCCGACATTTGACACCTTTGATGATTTCTTAGCTCACGATCAAATCAACCTCACTTACGAGCAATATATAATGGCAATTAGGTCTGGTTTAAAGAAACCACAAATATTCCTTAAGCGTTCTTTTAACGCAATTAAAGTAAACGCCTACAACAAACATATTCTTGCGATGCAAAGAGCTAATATAGACATTCAGTTTATTTTAGATCCTTATGCATGTTGCAGTTATGTCATTAATTATATTAATAAATCACAGAGAGGGATTTCTAAATTAATGCGCGATGCCGTGGATGAAATTAAACAGCGCCACAATTACTTAATTAAGCAAAACTTGCAACACATTGGGCATAAATTCATTTCTGGCACTGAGATTTCCGCTCAGAAAACCGTGTACTCTTGTATGGGGTTGCGTATGTCCGAGACCAGTAATGGTGATGTTTATATCAACACAGTACTTCCTGTTGGTCTGTTAGATCATTATGTGCAGCGGCCTTATGATCTAGAAAATATTTCTGTAGCTGATTTCGCCGCAAACTATAATTATAGCAAAATTTGTAGAGTGTCCCGTCATAATATTGATAGCGACGATGACGAAGAAAATGAGGTCGTGGGTTCCGAATCTTTTCCGCTTTTAAATGGAAGTGGTTTTATTAAAAGAAGGTCAAAGCAAGCATTATTAGATATAGGAATTTTAGCCTTCACAAGGATAGACAAAACCACTTTAGAGAGTTAGTGATGTTATTTTCACATTGGAGGCAAGAGCAAAGCGATTTAGTTGACAGGAATTGTGAGGCATACTACTGGGAACATGAGAGCCGAATAAACAACGAACGTGACAACTATGACGTATTTAGAGAAAGACCAACTATGCTAGAAGACGCGCTTAGGGATGCTGTAGAGGGTGAAGATATAGAAGAAAATTTAGAAAATCAAGTGGTTCTTGATGAAGAATTTAGAGTTCTAGCTTTTCCAGAAATAAGTTCTCAATTGAATGTCCTAAATGTGAATGCCAATGATAGCCCCTCTGAAGAAACAGATAACGTCCGGCTTATTAAGCTTTCTCCACTCATTTCCCCAGAAAATTTAGCAGATCTCGTAAAGTCATTAAATTAAAAGCAAAAAACTTTTTTTCTCATGTTCTTCATAACGCTAATATGAAGAACGTTTTCCATGAGTTTGTTGGTGGGGGCGCTGGCGTTGGGAAGAGTCGTCTTATATCAGCACTTTACCAGTCCTTAACTTCATTTTATAATAGTAAACCTGGATGTGATCCAACTTCGGCAAAAGTCATATTGTGTGCTCCAACTGGTAAAGCTGCTTTTGGAATCAATGGTTCCACACTTCATACTATGTTTTCTCTTCCCATTAACCAGTCTGGGTCCGCTTTGAAAGAATTGGGTGCAGATTTGCTTAATAGTCGTCGATCAAGTCTAATTGATCTTAAAGTTTAAATCATAGATGAGATCTCAATGGTAGGATCAAAGATGTTTTCGTTTATAGACTCCCATCTTAAGCAAATTTTCAACAACCGTGAATCTGCATTTGGAGGAATTTCAGTGATCGTTTTCGGCGATCTTAGACAACTACGTCCGATAGGAGATAGATGGATATTTCAATCTACTTCCGAGTCGCATAACCCTTATAGTGCCTTATTTGGGTCTTCTCTTTGGGGATGCTTTAAGTTTTTTGAACTTACAGAGATAATGCGGCAGCGAAATGATCAACCTTTCGCAATAGCTCTCAACAACATGGCATCTGGTCAAATAGGACGTAGATTTATTTAAAAACAGAATTTGTAGAATTGACCAAATTCCAGATGATGTCATTCATCTTTTTGAAACCAACGCCGAAGTTAACAGTTTCAATACAACAAAGCTTAACTCAATTACAACTGACCAACATATTTCCAATGCTAGAGATTTTGTAAGAGCCGCACACTTAAATGACTCCGCCAAAAGTCGAATTCTTGAGTCTGTTCAGGATTTTAAAACTTCCCAAACGCAGGGATTACCCTATTCTCTCATTTTGTAAACCACAGCAAAGTATATGGTGACGGTTAATGTAGACACTGCTGATGGATTAGTTAACGGAGCAACAGGAACTTTAATGGAAGTAGGATTCATCCTAGGATCAGCCACACCATCAATTTTGTGGATAAAATTTTTAGAAGAAAGTGTAGGAGAAGACTATTAAAAGTTTTCAATACCATTCCAACGAGCAAATAACTATTGACCGCGAACAATTTCCTGTAGTACCTGCAGAAGCTATTACTATTTATAAGAGTCAGGGTGCAACATATAACAAAGTGGTTGTCCACACTTGTAGCAAAATGCGCCGAGAAGCATTATATGTGGCATGTAGTAGAGCAACCAATGCGTCTGGTTTGTACATAATCGGTGAATTTTATCCACCAAAACCTGATGCAGGCTCGGCTGTAAATCAGGAACTTCAAACTTTACGCTCCGAAAAACTTCTTAAGACGCATTTCGATATTATACTTAACTCTTCTGAATTTAATTTAATTTTCCATAATACGGAAAGTCTGCATTGCCATTTTAGTGATATTTCGTCCGATCAACTAATGTTACAATCTTCTATTCTATGTTTTGTTGAGGCTTCCACATACTCACACGAAACATATGAACTAAATGACTTTTCAACAGTCGTGCGACTAGATTGCACACCTAATCCAAGAAATCGACCAAAAAGAGGAATTATTATTTTTATTAAAAATGAATTACACCAACATGTTAGTCTTTGTTCGACAGGTCAGACTTTTCGTGGTCACATGTCTTTGAGTACGCTTTGTTTAAATACAAGTCCTTGGGGGTCCTAGTAGTATACAAAAGTCCGTCTTATCCATTGCGGAAATTTGAAACAGAATTTGAGAACTTATTCAATCAATTCACTTTTTTAAATAGCAATACCTTAGTGTTGGGGGACTTTAACTTATGTCTGCGAGCTCATTCAGGTAGTAGCAGTAAGATTTATAACTTTTTACGCTCAATAAATTATAATTCACTTCTCGATTTAAATTTACCAACCACCAAGTCCGATACCCATATTGACTGGGCATTTTCAAATATTTCTAATGGGAGGGTCAGCGCGCGAACTTATGAAACAATATTTAGCCATCATAGCGGGATTTCGGTAAACCTTGAGAGCTTATTGATTGAAGAGTAATTGTTTTTGTTTGTGTTAATATTTATGTTTGATATTTTATTTATTCATATATATTTATATTATTTATTTACATATTTTTATTATTTACAAATTTTTATTTGTTATTTATTTATTTTGTTTTAAGCATTACCCATTTATTTATTTTGATTTTTTCACATATGTTTTTATTTGTTGCAAAAATTAAAAAAAAATTTAAGGTAATTTTTGAGGACATGGAAATGATTATTTTGATAAATTATTTCAAGTCGACTCCAATTTGAAATACTTAAAACTCCATAAAATTAAAGGTTTTAAAAAAAATTAGTAAGGCTCTTAAAATTATCGCATAGAGCCCCATTTAAGTTTGGCCAGTGTTCAACGATACCATTGAAATTATAAGGGGTTAAATCGGGGTTAGTTAGTTTTATTTTATATAAGTAGGGGTTCCTCTCTTCGCTTCCCCCCCCCTCCCCTTCGTTTTCTTTTAAAGGAAATAAAATATTAAAAAATAAAAAATCTTGAATTTTATACATTCTCTTTCAATACGACAAGAAATGCCCCGCTTATTTTCGCTACGCACTGTTTCTGGTACAACATTTTATTATTTTAGCAATCAAAGCGAAAGTTTGAAGCATGAAAAGCACAAACGATTGCAAAACTATAATGCAAGTAATTACAATTCACTTTGCACGGCACCATTGAGGTAGGTATCTGGCCCCGAAAGAACTTGCAAACTAGAAAATAATATAAAAAACTGTGAAATGGTCCCATGGAAAAGTATAGAATCCATGAGCTTCAAGTTATCTTTTGCCATATAAGCTTTTGGCTGCACTTGTCCTTGACTTATCTGCAAACATTACGCTGCACTGAGCAAAGACATCTTAAGACAGCGCTAATTTACACGCACACCCTCATCACTTACTTAATCGGCTAAGCAAGCAACGTTTAAAGGTAAATTGAATCTTTGAAAGTCAAAAGGCAAACCAAATCAAAGTGGTGCACTTCTCAGTATAAAAACCGTTTGCCTAAAACACGCCACTAAAGGTAAGTTGAGTTGAAAGATTTTATGTTAGCCACAAAGCTACCATGATGTTGTTAATGTTATAAGATATCCTCAAATTGCGACTCACACATACAGGTACGACAGATCTTTGTGAAAGTTAATTTACTTCAGTTGAGAAAGCCAACCGATTTAGCAGCTAAAACCAGGCATATTTCCTTTTCCTCTGTAGTTTACAAAGCTAGGTCATAAGTAGTCTTCAGTCAAACATTTTAAGACGGATCATAGTTTTATTACACTGGGACTTCTGTTCCTCGCAGTGCAACACAGCATCCTTTTCTTGCCATTTCGCAGCATGATCTTTCAGAGCTCAGTAGGTGACTCGGAAGTTTTTAGGGTTTGTGCTTGTATCCAGTTGCCAACTTGCCAGTGCAGCATCATGTTCTTTTAGCTTGTGTTCGCCCTCCATTTCCTTTTTAACAGCATTTCGCAAATTCTTGCTGTTTCATATTCTTAAGTGTTTTCCAGTATTTTTTATTTTCGATTTTTGTATTTTGGGCCTCAAAATTGACCAGACTTTGGCTTTTAGAACATGTTTCGAATCTACTGACTTTTCCTCAAGATCACTGGAAAGAATTCAAACCGATTTGTTTATAGCTAAACAATATTGAGGGGGTAAAGCCCGTAATGGAACCCACTTGAATTATAACAGAGTCATGATGCTATTTGCCAATTATATGGCAAAAATGTTGTTTTTATTAATTATCATATGGTTTATTATTAGATTTTTTCTTTTTAGTCAGACAAGGGCATGCATTGTCTAATATCAAATGGCTAAATTAGTACTCTCTATGCATCTACACAGAGAAAAAAATGAAACGTAAAACCAAACATTTTAATTTTATGAGATTCATTTGATTTTAAATTTTTTTTTCTTAATTTCAATACGAAAATTTTTGATTTTAAAATTAATCGTATTGAAACATCAAATTAAAAACGATTCGTATTAAAATCAATGTGGAAAAACTTGATTTAAATAATTACTTCTTAAACTTAAAATGAAAATTTTAAATTCAAAATATATATTTAAAACCTACCATTTAAATCTATAGTTTCAATTTTAGTAAAATCAATACGAATCGATTTAGAGTTTAAGTTCAAACTTTTATAAATCGTAATTTATACTATTTTACATTTGAAGAAATCAGAAAAATCATAAAATTCAAAATTTAAATTTTTAGATTTTAAAATTGAAAAATATTATAACCTTTTAATTTTGAAGCAAAGGTTCCACTTTTTACTACTCGAACTTCAAATGAAAAATTTTAAATTTAATAATTTGCCCTATAAATAAAAAACATATTTAAAACGAGCACATTTAATTTGAAAATTAAAATTTTTAAAATCAGTACGAATCGCTCTAGAATTACGCTTAACAGAGAGAGAGAGAAAGGCGCTCTTATTTTTCGGAGAGAGCGTGTGCAAAAAAAAGAAGAGAGAGAAAATAGAATATGTATTAAAATGAACTACCTGTAAGACGTAGTCGGCAGACAGCGCGATGGCTATGGAATCGCGTAGTATATTAAGTATGTAGGCCTAGGTTCGAAGTCGCGGCAGAGGTATTGGGATCTTTTGATCGGTAAGTTTTATAAAAATTAATTTAAAATTATACAAATAATTCATATCAAGTATATGAACATAATAATATTTCTCTCGTATATATATATTAAAGGAATCTATTAACTATAAACAAAAGAGGCAATCACGCAATGCTGCTACTAGTGTGTACCCGTGTGCTTCAAAAAGAAAATTTAATAACTATTTATAGTAGTAGTTTATACTAAACATCTGTACAATGAATTAACCACCTAATGTGGTGTTCAGTACTGATATCGAGGATGTAACATTTCGATTCAAAAAATATTTTTAGTTAATTTAAGTTTTTCCATTCAAAGAAAAAAAATAAAAGTTTTCATTGTGAAAACTAAAATAAAAAAATTTTAATATGAAAATTTTAATTTTTTTTTTTTTTAAAATTTTAATTTAAAATCCACTTTTAAAATTAAAATTATAAGTGTTGGCTGAAAATCGTTCCAAAAAATTTTAATAAAAAAATAAAAAATTATATTTAAAAAAATTTTTTTTTTTTTTGTTTACTATCTTATCTAAACAAAATTGCTTATAGCTAAGATAATTGCCAACAAACTATTCCTGTGTTTGAGTTCATAAATACAAAATAGTACGATCTCGAGCTCAGAGCACGCAACCCCTCGTAACACGCAACTCCTCGATTATTGTTTTTTCAACTTCTTTTTTTTTTTTTATTTTGTTTTTTTTTTTTTTTTTGTTTGCAATTAATGATTTTAGTCTTGGTTTCAACTTTAAGAAAGCGTAATTTGCCTATTCTTAAAATAGTACAGACCCCGATTTCTCAATTTTTCAAAAAATAAATAAAACAATATGAAATTCTTGCTTTCAACACTGTTCATGCCTAAAAGCAGGCGGTGAACAAAGAACTGCCAACCTAAAAAATAACCCCCCCCCCAGTGGTCGTAAACTCCCACACGTTGGGGACATGTAACATTAAGGCTAGTTTTAAGGTACTCTCAAAAAAGGTATGACTCTGAATAAACCCGCGAAGGCGAAAAAACGTGAACACACACCAAGTTTTGCATATTTCAACTCCCACGATTTTTTACAAGTGCGACGGAGTCGTATCACAGCAGCGTAACCAGAATAAGCCAGCCCACCCCGTAAACATTGGTCCTTCGAGCCGGATCTGGATAAACCAGCAAATCAGCTAGCATCGTTGGATTTCTTCGTAACCCAAAAAAAAAAGCACAGATAAGTAATATTTCCTCCATATTTATGCACTTTGCCAGAGTGGCAACTTCTCCGAAAGAAATATTTTACTTATCGTGCTGTTACTTACTTATCAGAACACTCCGTTCAACTTATTAATGCCCACATAAAGGACAAGTCCATTAATTATATTCATATATATTTTTTTTCCATCGCGTAAGAAAAAATTCAGCCGCCATATTTGCATTTGCATACTATGTATAGAAAGTGCATTACATAGCCTTGTACATAAGACGCCATATTGGTGAAAAGTCTATTTTCTGAAAAATTGAGAAGTTTCACTAGGTCCGAATTAAAAACACAAGTTTATTTTAGTTTTTTTTCTTGATGAAACTCAATTATTTATTTTCTTAATTCGTGTTTCTCCTATATCACTACACTTATATGTTTGTTCATTTATATGTATGTATGTATTTCGGTAATCTTTTCCATTACCACAATAATTTCCATACATACGTAATATTATACAATATATAAATATTTTTATTGTTAATCCTCAATTGTCTTAAGTGGCAAAATATATTTTGTTAACAACACAAACTGCAAACTACATACATACGTACATACATATCCACAAGCATATGCCGGCACTTGAGCGCACATATGTACATATGTACATAGTGGCCGACATATGTATGCAAATCATATGATAATAAAAACACGCACAGATTGATAAGAATTAAATACTTTTACAATTTCAAACATTACGAAACTACAAGTTGTACTTATTGGTAAAAACATATATACGCACATATTATTTTAAACATATAAAATTTACCACAAAGAATTCAAATAACACATACAAACATACAAACAGCTGTCGGCTAGAGCAAAGCGTACGACATATACATATATTTCAACGCGCAATGCCGACATATTTTTATTAATATTTAACAACACATATATATATATATATATATATATAAAACTCAAACTTCTACTTGTTAAATATTTTTTGTCCATTATAATTAATTTCCAATAAACACTGGACTTGCACATGCACATAACCAACAAGAACAAAATATAACTAAATAATATTCTGGCCGCCACAACACAAAGAGATAAATAAATATACACATTTCAACAAGGCGGCCGATCACAAAATACAATTACATAACTCATTAACATAAATAAACACTATTTTTTTTTGTCACATTTATTCGTAATAATAACAAAACATTGCAAGTTCTTTGTTCACTGTATGTACATACAAAACTATCGTCACGATCAGTTATCGATATCCACGCACTCACACAAATAATATCGTTTAGCATTGAAGCTGCGTTCAGCATCCGACTTTCACGTATTTTTATATGTTCGTGATTTATTTTTTTATCGATCGCAAGATAATTGAATACTCCATATGCTATAATAATTATTATAATAATATACATAATTCGTGATTATTAAAATTAGTATTTTGTGCGTTTTGCTGACCTTGTATTAAATAATTATTATTAATTATTCATTCTTTGGTCGTTCCGCTCTGCTCTTCCAAACTTTACTGTATCTTTGATTTTATATGTACGTCGTCCGAGAAAAAAAAAAAAATAAAAAGCTATTTTATTCTGGCTGCATAAAATCCTAGCATGCAAAGTGACAGTGCCAAGGATAAAAATAGTCTTCTTGCCGTTCCGTCGGACTCCATAAAGATCTAGTTCTGATCAACTAAATTCGTAGCGTCCACATCTGCAAAGGGTCCAGTTACAGTTCCGCCGCTAATTACTAGATCCGTCGGTCAGAAACTAAAAATGCAGAGTATGTTTACCTTAACCACATTCATTTCCGTGACCGATCGTCTCAGTCAATTTGAGTCTAAATTCGCCTCCAATTCCGACGTGTCACTGCACACGCTCAAAGTTAGACAAGAACAGATTCGGACCTTGTGGGAAAAGGTCGAGCAGGAATTCGAGCGCTGTTCAAGAGCGCTCTCCGAATCTGCGGGATTCAGCAATGTTACTGACACTGAAATCCTACATTCGAAATATGACCATTGCTATGGGGCGTACGAGCGTTGTGCATCCATGCTTAGCGAGCAAATTGAGAACGCTACGATACCAATTCCGAGTCCGAACCTTTCCTATCAGCCGAGAGGCTGCCGATTACCGCCTGTTGACACCGAAGTCTTTTCCGGAGACTATTTGAAATGGCCTACGTTCCGGGACATTTTCACAGCGGTGTATATCAACAATCCAAGTCTTACCCCAGTCGAAAAACTATTCCATTTAAATTCAAAGACGAGTGGTGATGCTAAGGCTATCGTGTCCAAATCCCCCTGACGAATGAGGGTTTTGCGTCAGCGTGGCAAGCGCTCGTCAATAGATTTGAAAACAAGAGACTGTTAGTCAACAGCCAACTTCGGATTCTTTTTAATGTCCAACCCATTTCTCACGAGTCTGCGGCCGCATTAAAGATTTACAGAGCACCATCCAAGGGTGCCTGTCGGCTTTAGAACTTTCCAATATTTCCACTGAGAATTGGGATTGTCTCCTCGTTTTTATGTGTTCCTCGAAGCTTCGAAACTCACACTATCACTGTGGGAACAGTCTCTACATAGTACGGCAGATATTCCGACTTGGGGTGAGTTGAATAATTTCCTTTTAGAGCGGTACCGAACCTTAGAAGCAATTGAAGATGTACGGCCCCATGTAGCTCCCTCAGCTGGCAGTTAAGGTTACGAAAAGAACCCCCTTCCAAAGGGTGAACTCCCTTTGAAGCCAAAGTCACTGCCAAAATTCAGATTTGCAAACTTTGCGCGAAGAAAATCATCCAATCCGTACGTGCCCAAAGTTTTTACAAATGTCTGTCCAGGAACGATCCGACACTGTGAAGCAGCATAAGCTGTGTTTAAATTGTTTCGCCAGGGTCACCACCTCAAAGATTGCACTAGTGCGCATAATTGCCATACTTGCAAGGGCGTCATAACACTCTTCTTCATCGTCCGACGAATTGCCAAACAGGTGGTTCTGGGACAGTTTTGGACACTCCAGTCAATTTACAGTCCACTTCTCATCCACAAACGACGGTCCAAAATTATTTCTCGGCAAGCACACATAGCGTTCTCCTCGGCACGGCTATAATCCAAGTATGTTCTTTGGGAACAAAATATACAGCTCGTGCATTGGTAGACTCTGGGTCAGAAGCAACCTTCATTTCTGAGCGGCTATTCAACTGATACGACCCCAGTATCAGTCCGTTGACGCTCAGGTTTCGGGGCTCAATGGAGCTGTTTCAGCTCAACCTCAACGTTTATGCCATTTCCATATTGGCTCTCCAATTAAGCCGAGAATTCAGATTGAAACTTCGGCCTACGTACTTCCAAAGTTGGCAGGAAATCTGCCCTCCTACGCAATTCCACAAAGTTCTTTGGAAGGTCTTCCTGATATACAACTGGCAGACCCCACCTTTTATAAGAGTTCCCAGATAGATGTCCTATTGGGAGCTGATGTTCTTCCCTCAATACTGCTTAAGGGGTCATATACCAATATTTGTGGTACCCTGTTAGGCCAGGAAACGATTTTTGGTTGGACCATCACGGGTCCTATTTCCAACACTGGTTCAAAAAACATTTCGTCGTTCTCCACTCGAATTTCGCATAGCCAAGAAGTTAGGCTAGAAAAACTTCTCACGAAATTTTGGGAGGTGGAGGATATCCCAGTCAAACTGATTAAGGAGTCCGATGCAGTTTGTGAGAAGTTGTTTCAGCAGACAATCACGAGAAACGAAGGTGGGAGATATGTTGTCACCCTCCCTTTTAAGAATCCTGAATCCATCAACTTAGGTCATTCAAGATCTATCGCACTGGCTCAGCTCCTTCGCAATGAGAATCGTTTGAATAAGAACGCATCCCTCAAAGAGCAGTACGATAAGGTCCTTCAGGAGTATTCGGACCTTGGTCACATGAGACCAGTCCCCCCTACAAACGGCTCAGGCAATTTTTATCTCCCGCACCATGCTGTCTATAAGCCAGATAGCACCACTACTAAGCTTCGCGTTGTGTTTAACGCCTCCAGTCCGTCTACAAACGGCAAAAGTCTCAACGACGTCCTACATCCGGGACCCGTTCTCCAATCGGATCTGACTATGCAGATCCTAAAATGGCGATTCTTTGAGTACGTGTTTAACGCAGACATTACCAAAATGTATAGACAAATCCTGGTGGATCCCAAACACACTCCATACCAAAGAATCCTTTTCCGAACAAAGGACAATGAGCTCCGAGATTTCGAGCTGAACACAGTCACCTTTGGAGTGAACTGTGCCCCATTCCTAGCGATCAGGGTACTGCAGCAACTAGCTAAAGATGTGCAGTATCGCTATCCCCTAGCAAGTGACATTATATCCAATTATATGTATGTTGATGATGTGCTAGCAGGCGCTCACTCTAAGAGTTGTGCAGTGCAATGCATATCCGAACTTTCTAATGCACTTGAATCCGCAGGGTTTCCACTAAGAAAGTGGACTTCTAATAAAAGGACTTGCTCAAAGTCATCCCAGAGCAGCACCGCCTTAGATCCGACTTCCTCGAGATAGAAGAAGCCAGTGCTGCAAAAACTCTCGGCATTCGATGGAAAGCAGACTCTGATGAGTTCTTCTTTTCACCTTCCCAGTTGCCGACGAAAGCACTTATTTCGAAACGAGAAGTTCTCTCGCAGATTGCGAAGCTTTCGATCCCGCTGGGTGGTTAGCACCAGTCATTGTCCGAGCAAAGATATTCATGCAAGAAACATGGCTCAGGGAACTAGGATGGGATGATCCGCTACCCGATGACCTTATTTCGAAGTGGCACGAATTCCTCGACCACTTTGCGAGCCTCGGAGAGGTTCGCATTCCACGATGGGTAGAGACCCGGCCAAAGCTCCGGCTACAAATTCATGGGTTCTGTGATGCCTCTCAGCGTGCATATGGCGCTGCGCTTTATGTTCGCACGGAAGCTAGGGACAAAATCGCTGTCCACCTCCCTTACCGCAAAACTCGAGTTGCTCCCACAAAAACGGTGTCCATCCCACGACTCGAATTGTGCGGAGCTGTATTGTTAGCCGAATTGTCAGCAGCAGTGATTCCAACACTTCCGCTTAAAGAGTGCGAGTGTTACTACTGGACTGACTCGACAATAGTTTTGGCATGGCTAAATAAGCCTCCATGTGCGTGGTCAACCTTTGTGGCGAACAGGGTAACCAGAATTACTCAGGCCACAGATTCCAAGCAGTGGCGCCACGTACGATCCGAGTCCAACCCGGCTGATCTCGCGAGCAGAGGAGTGTCAGCAGTTGAATTACTTGGCAGCTCACTGTGGTGGCACGGGCCAGAATGGTTGCAAGGTGCGCAACAGCAGTGGCTAGCCTCTATAGAATTCCCTCTCGAGACTGAACTGGAACAGCGTCCGATCAAGGTCAATGTGGCGACCGCTAGTTCCGCATTCAGCTTTCTCGAACGATTTTCCAAGTTCGAAAAGGCTATACGCGTGTTTGCCTATGTACTACGTTTTATAGCGCGCTGTAAAGGGAAGCGCAGATCCATGCTCAGCAGATTTGCATCACAAGGAGCTCTCCAAAGCTCAAGAGAAACTGGTCAGTCTCGCGCAAAGAACTGAGTTTCCGGAAGAATATAAGGGATTTCTCCAAGGGAAACCAGTCCCGCGTTCCAGCAGTCTTCTTAATCTTAACCCGTTTTTAGACAACCACGGAGTTATTCGGGCCTGTGGGCGCATCCGTTCCAGCGAGACTCTTAGTTATGATGAGCGTCACCCCATCATACTGCCCTATTCCCTGTTCGTACTCTCGCCTTCTTGTGAGCTTCACCCACCAAATCTCGTTGCACGGGGGCAATCAGCTGATGATGCGCCTTATCCGAGCAAGATACTGGATCCCAAAGCTCAAAGTGTTGGTCAAATCCACTATAAATTCCTGCAAGGTTTGCATAATCCATCGAAAACGGCTTCAGACCCAACTCATGGGGAGCTACCAGTTCAGCGTACTGACTTTTCGCGCCCTTTCACACACCGGTGTTGACTTTGCCGGCCCCTTTGATATTAAGAATTATACAGGCCGAGCATGTCCTAATAACCAAGGGGTACGTGTGCGTCTTTGTGTGTTTTAGCACCAAAGCGATCCACTTGGAAGCTACTTCCAGACCTCACGACCGAAAAGTTCTTGGCAGCATTCGCTAGGTTTATAGCAAGGCGTGGGTGTCCAGCGACAATGCACTCCGATAATGGGAAAACATTTGTCGGAGCTGCCAAGGTCCTGTCGCTTGAGTTTCTTGAGGCTACAAGGAATCTCGTCCTCTCCAAATATAGCTACCGGAACTTATCTTGGCATTTCAACCCTCCTAGTGCCCCGCACATGGGTAGCTTATGGGAAGCCGGAGTGAAGAGTTTTAAAACTCTCTTTTACAAATCCACGGCCACGTTCAAGCATACCTTCGAGGAGTTATCAACTCTGCTCTCCAAAGTAGAGGCGTGCCTGAACTACGTCCAATTTCACCAATGTCCGAAGACCCGACCGACCTGCTGGCATTAAGCCCGGGTCACTTCCTTGTCGGTGGTCCACTCCTATCCAACCCTGAGCCAGAAATTGGCGCAGACGCATCATCTATTTTGAATCGCTGGCAGCGTCTGAGTCCCTTCATCAACATTTCTGTCTGAGGTGGAAGAGGAATACCTCAAGGAACTCCACAAAAGGAATAAATGGCAGTCGCCATCCCGAGATCTTCAACAGAATGATTTGGTCATAATCAAAGAGGATAATCTCCCATCGAATGAATGGCGCCTAGGGCGTATCCAGAATACATATCCTGGCGTCGATCTCAAAGTCCGAGTAGTCGACGTCTTAACTGCCCGAGGCGTTATTAAGCGTCCAATAGCGAAGCTGATATTGCTTCCCACAGAGACTGGAAACCAGTCGAAAAATACCTTCTAATCCTACCATGTCTAATTTCCGTCTCGTTCTCTTTTTCATTACGCAGCAGGATGGCACCCCAGAAGGTACAATTCGAAGAAGGGCCCAAAAGGAACGGCATCGTTCCGATGCCGCGTGTGCCGCAGTATTCACGCGTTGCGGAAATGCCAGCGTTTCATGCGTTTGGCGGCCGAAGAGATTACGGGCCGTACTAATTAACAAATACTGCCCAAAATGCCTCGCTCACCAGCACTCGGGAGCGACGTGCCGTCGTAAAGACCGATGCCACGTGTACCAGGGCGACCACCACACCCTCCTACACATGCACGAGGCACAGCCACGCTCGTTGGCACCCTCACGACCGGCACCCCGGGCTCGACCTGGCTCCCCACAGCCTTCCGTTTCACCATCTCCAGCACCTTCGGTACGACCGTTGTCGCTTTCGTCAATCATGGAGCGGCAGCGGACAACAGTGCTGCCGACAGCGATTGTGAGACTTGACACGGGGTCCAAGATATTCGACATGCGAGCTGTAGTCGACCCGTGCTGTCCGCTCAGTCGTATCGACACGCCCTTGGCAACGGCCCTCGGGCTTTCCGTCACTCGGGTCGGTAACGACAGAGCGTGCACGGCCGTGATCAAGTCGCGCTCCTCCGACTTCCAGAAGGAGGTCATTCTTCAGGCGATGCCAACCAAAATCCTTACCCCCATCAAGGACATAGCGGAGCAACATTGCGCCAACACGGCGAATATTACTCTGGCAGACGACCGCTGGTTCCGGTCAATCACGACTAGCCTGGTGTTGGGGGCTGACATCTATTCAGAGATCATCCTGTCGGGGTGATTCCGAGTCAAGGAGGTCCGTTGGCGCAAAACACGGTGTTCGGCTGGATGTTGTCCGGCTCATGCGCCCACCAATAGAAGCATGGGCTCCGTAGCGGAATTCCATTCTTTTTGTAAATAATTATTATCCTTTTCTTTTGCATGACGCTGCAAGGGGGCGGTATGTTCATGCCTAAAAGCAGGGAGTGAACAAGGAGCTGCCGTCTTTTTTATTACTTTCTCTGCAGTGGTCGTAAACTCACCCCTTTGTTAAAAGTTAAGTTAAAGGTAAGTTTAAAATAAACTTAAAACCAAAAAAAAAAAACCTAAAAAAACCAAAAAAAAAAAAAAAAATTTAAACAAATATCAAATTTTCTATATTTTCCCAAAATAAAAAAAAATAAAAACAAAAAGGAAAAAAAAAAAAAAAACAACAAAAAAAACCAACCCACCCCAAAAAAAAAAAAATTTTTTTTAATTTAATTTAAAGGTAAGCGAAGGCGTCTTTATATTAAAAAAGGTCTCGTGGTCTTTAATAGATTGCGTTAACCGAGGTCGTACCGTAACAACAAATTATCGGCATGACAGAATATCAATATTTAAATGACCCAGAACCATGAATCAAAAATTGAATTCATTCCTAAGACATTACTGTAAAATGATCTGTGTTCTCTCTTAATGTAAATATTATATCCGCATGGGCTAAGTTACAAGCACTGTAATTACACGTTAACATTACTACTAAGTAACTCCTACGCACAAGAAGTGCTTATATTCCAAGGGAAAATACTTCACATAACATACTACATACTACTACACATATACAATTAAATTAACATCTACGACATTAATCCAACACCACAAAATCATCATCTCTAACTCCTCCACTACAAACAAATATATTTATATATACATTTATATAGCCGCAGTTGAGTTTCTAATTTAAAATAAATATTTGTTATATGATATCTAAAGCCAAAAGTTGTTAAAATAAGGCTCTCTGAAATATTTCCTAATTAAGTTCATTACAAAGTCACCTTACTAACTTGATTTAGTTGAAATCTTTTAAGCCACTTAGATTTACAAAAGCTCAACTGCAAGGTACATTTAATGCATTGCTGCAACTAAGTAGCTGAATGGGTGTAACGTAATCCTCAATGGAAAATCCACATCTGTCCGGATCCGGATTATGTTTTACTTTTTACTTTTGACCGGACCTGTCTCTTTCCTGTCTAACTTGCAGCACTTTTCCGTCAAGCTTCTTCTTTGTCTCACACACACACACACACACACAATCCTTTGTCGCTCTGTTGTTGAATGTCTGTTGCAGCCTGCAGGTGAGGGCTCATGTAAGCTCAGGTGACTTCAGGTTCTGTCACTGTCTGTGTGTGAGGCTCAGTGTGCGACAATTGCCCCCCCCCCCCATGCCAACCACGTCATCTTCCCCGTTCGGCTCGTCAACACCATCCAAAAGCTGCATATTGTTATTCGTATTTGCCTTTGACTTGAGTTGTTTTCTGACGTTGCCACCCAGGCGTAAGAAATAAAGCAAAAAAAAGTGGCATACAAACAAACAAAACAAACGGTGCCATTATTTTCTTGTGAGGCTTGCACGTACGCCCGGGCACCTTGGCTATGTATGTAGATCCCCCCCGCCACCGCTCCAAACAGCGGGATTCAGCCGGTCATAGTCAAAGCCATTGTTGTTGTTCTTGTTGTTTTTAGTTGTTTTTGTTTTTTATGCAGTCCTGACTGCCAGTCGGCTATTAACCCAAATCCCCAGAGTGGCAGTTGTTGTTGTGTATTGCAAAGTGTCTACCTGGCTGACTCTAGCGGAAAGTTCAACGGCAGCGCCCATAAATAAAAACACACACATTTTTTTATTTTATTTTAGCTTTTGTTTTTGTTTAATGCATATTAATCATACGCCATGTTTGCCGCCTGCATTTCAATTGGCCAGCTGTGCGGCGTTTTCAATACAAATATGTTTGAGTCAAGTTAATTAAACTTATTTCATTTTTAATTTATTTGTTGGCATTCGCTTTAACATAGTTGTTTATTAAATGCCTTTTTTAAACCGCTTTAATAACACCTCGCATAGAAAAGGAAGAACAAGCAAAGCAGCATGTGAGAAATGCAACACGAAATTGTTGTACAAATATTTTTTAATTAAAAATTTTCTACACGCTGCTGCGAAAAGTGTGCCAAAAGTGTTGAACAACAAAATTGTTGTTTGATATTTTCATACTTTTTTGGACGCACTGAGGGCGATTTACAGCTTTTTTTTTCTTTTTAGCAGGAATTTAAAGGGTCATAGTTTGAGCTTAAGGGGATATTTTTTAAGCCCCATAAAATCTAAGTAAATTAAAAAAAGTAAAATCTTTCGAATCAGACCCAAAGCTGCATTTATACCATATACATTCCTTGCCAAGAACTTTAAGCTTGCCGTTAATTATTGAATTTTTACAAATTTCGGACGATAGTTAAAATTATTATTCCCTCGCCAGAAGCCATTCAAATATTCGGTTAAAATATTAAAGTTAAATTCATTAAAAAACCACAACCAAACTATCCAGTAACATTTTTTATGCAATTAACAATAATTGAATAAAACATTCCATCAATCCAAGAATTTAGATCTCAGAAAGGCGATAATATGGCTTTTCTGCCCGACGTGCGCTAGAAATATGTTGGTTTCATATTATTAAGTTTAAGTTGAACGACATAAAGCTGAGGTTTTGTGAATTCTTTTATTTCTTATCACAAAAAACCAATTTTGTTGCCAAAAAAAGAGTCCGAAGCCATATTGTTGTAGAAGATGAAAATATTTAGATGTGAATTTATTAAGAGACCTCATCCTTCCCTATATAGTGGTTCTTTGATGGCAGTCGACGTTTGTTTGCCAACAAATTTATGCGCCACGTTAACGAACATTTAGCATTGCTAACAAAGGCAGCCCAGTTGGCACATTGGCCAAGTTGGCAACTATTTTCGCGAGTCTGGCACAAAATTTGCTCAACGTGGCAAAATAAAACGGAACGGAACGGAAACTGCATGCTTAAAGTCAAGTTAAATATGCCAAGCAGTAAGAAGAAGAGAGCTCGCAGGCGGACAGTTGCTGGCATTTTAGCATTGAACGTTTTGCGTGACGTTTGTTGCAAAAATATATATTTTGCATCGCATAGCGAGAGGCAAAAAGCACGAAGCGTACGCTCATTAAAATTCATAAAGAAGAAAAGCTCAAAGTTGGCAAAAATGTGTTAAGCCATTACTTTTGTTAATGTTTATACTCGATACCGAAGGTAAAGAGTATATTGAGTTTGTGCAATGTCCGTCATGGTGTCCGTCTCTGTCCGTCTGTCCTGTATGTTCGCAACTTTTTTCCACACCCTTCAAGCTAGAGACTTGAAACTTTCCAATTCTCTTTATCTATGGGATAGTAAATTAAAGTGTCAAGATGGGGGTTCTACGATAACTGGGGGGCTGGCAAATCGATAAATTCGATAACTCAAAACCGATAAATCCACATATTTCGCACATCCTTACAGCTAGAACTACCAAATTTGGTAAGAAGATAGCTACTAGCAACCCCCAAAAAACTGCATCAAAAATTTTGAAGCCACGCCCCCATTCCGCCCCCAGCCCCCCCGCATTTTGAAATCAGAAAAGCCTATATCTCCCACAGTTTTTGAGCTATAGCCACCAAATTTGGTGCCAAGATAGGTGATGATAGCCCCCTAAAAACTGCATCAAAAGATTGGATGCCACGCCCACCTATACTGCCCTAGCCGCCCCCATCCACCCCAACGCTTCGTCAAAAACGGGAATGCGTGTATCTTCGAGAGTAGTGGAGCTAGAACCACCAAATTTGGTAGGAAGATTGCTGGCAACGACCCCCAAAATCCGCATCAAAGTTTTGGAGCCACGCCCCCTTTCCCCACCTTTTACAAACTTTGAGCTAGAGTCACCAAATTTGGTATGAAGATAGCAATTGACATTCCACAAAGATCTGCATCAAAAATTTGGATGCCACTACCACCCATACCGCCTCCAGCCCCCCTTTCCCCACTTTTACAAACTTTGAGCTGAGTCACCAATTTGGTATGAAAATAGCATTGACATTCCACAAGATCTGCATCAAAATTTGGATGCCATGCCCACCCCCAGCCCCCTTCCCCACTTTTTACAAACTTTGAGCTAGGGTCACCAAATTTGGTATGAAGATAGCAATTGACATTCCACAAACATCTGCATCAAAATTTGGATGCCACGTCCACCCATACCCCCCAGCCCCCTTTCCCCACTTTTTACAAACTTTGAGCTAGAGTCAACAAATTTGGTATGAAGATAGCAATTGACATTTCACAAAGATCTGCATCAAAAATTTTGATGCCACAACTACCCATACTGCCCCCAGCCCCCTTTCCCACCTTTTACAAACTTTGAGCTGGTCACCAAATTTGCAACGAAGACAGCTTGTGGCATCCCCATCTGCATAGGAAAATCTTTAAGGCAGCGTACACCCCTGCCGCATCCGTACCCCTCTGCAATCAGGCCTCTTTTTACCGGTTTAATACTGGTAACGAGTATGCCGCAGTCGGTTGCGTCCGACTGCAACGTATCCACTTGTTAAATTTATTTTTGCTCTAATCCTCTTTTGAAACAAAGTAAATACAAACAAATTAAAGTCGCGTATCCTTGCGGGCATAATAAAATTCCACATACGACCTCGGACTGAGATTTAGCTGGAAAATAGTTGAGAAATGTTTGCTGTTCTGGGAAAAATGCTTGAAGTGCATTAAAGTTGAAAATAAGGCGTTGCAAATTTAGAGATTTTGAATGAAATAGTTTGATTTATCTATGATTTGATTGATTTGTTTAAGAAAGTTTTAAAACTTTGGCTTCGTTGTAACTGTTTATTATTGTCACTTTTCGAATTACTTGCATTGTATTTAATAATATAATTAACAAGCTTCAACGTTATTTAGCCTTAAAAGTACGTGAAAGTCACAATTTATCTCATGTGGTACTTTGAAGTTTGTTTGCTTCCTGCAGCTGTCAGGGGCACAAATGAGAAAAAAGACGAACAAACTGCACAGACAGCAAGTTTTATTTGTTTATTAAATATAAACGAGTTTTGTGTGCTCTTCGTTCATAGGCTTTAAAGATAAACGTGGGTATGAGAACAGAGGTCTGTAGGTAACTAAATAGTTGCAGGAGAAGCTCATTAGAAGATGATGATGATGATAAAAGTGATGACACTTTTGAACTACTTTAACTTTGTCTGGAGTCACGGAAGCCCTGAGTGCGGTTTTGACCTGTGTGTGAGCAAAAGTGCTTCACATGATGTGGACGATGCCTTGATGTGAATCTGGGTTCAGCACTTAAACCGTTTGTTGGGCTTGGCCTGCTCGTGAGCAGTTACTTTTATGCAGCAACAGCGACAGCAGCAAAAAGTTGTCACAGCAAGTTCGTTGCTGGGCGACTTTTTAAATTAGTCGTAATAAATAATTAAGCATATCACATGCATATTTCTCATGAGTGTGGTTTTTGGGGGAATCCTTGGGCATGTAAATTTGAGCTTCCCTGAGCGCAAGCAGCAAATTACAGCTAATGCTTGCCTTTCTGTTTACACTGACAAAGTTGGGTCCTCAGTAAATAATTGGTGATGACAAGCACTGAACAGTTTGCAAACAAAAGTTTCGGTTTAACACATGTGTCAGCAAAATATAAAACATATGCAAATTAAAAACTAATTTGTAAGAAAAGTTGCAAAAACAAAAAACTAGTTTATTTAACAACAAAATACTAACAACAATGAATTGCAATGTGGCAATAGTCATTAAAATTTAAATTAAAATCTGCTACTAAAAAATAAACAATATTCAAAGCCTGTGAAAAATGCTTTCCAACTGTTTGACTAGAGCCTGTAGCTAATTGTTTCAAAATTTTAATTAACTTAATGATATCACACAACGAAGAGTGAGCAACAAAATAAATGCGAAACAAAGCCAAATAAGCCATGACCTGACTGCAGCCAGTTAATAGAAGCCCGGGTGCAGGACGACAGTCGACAGTAATGTCATCAAGTGACAGCAGCAACAACAACGATGCGACAATAAGCACCATGCAAACATCGTCAGCAACAATACAGCTGCAGGAGCAGAAAAGGAAGCCAAAGGAAACACAATAGCCATATTGAATTGCCGCAAAGGATACAATTGGTATCTATATGTAGGTATGAAACAAACACATACATACGAAAAAACAAATGATACACGTGCAGTACAGTCAGACAGCTGGCCCCGGAGACAGAGTGCAACTGGTTAAACGTTGTTATCCCTACTTGTTGTTGTCCAGCTTGTCCAGACGTGTCCTGCGTAACGAACAACATTATAAAAATACTTGCAACAACAATAAAGCTGCACATATATTTGAATAACTTGTAGAACTGTGAGGAGCACATGACACTTACTTTTTTTGGCTATCCGAACAAATTTCATCTTATTTTGTTAATCACATGTTGGTTCCATTTTCCTTATGAGTAATAGCTATTATTCTTATTCATATTTTTTACTATATTATTCTTTAAATTTTATTTAATGCGTTTCTTACAACAAATCTAAAGTACCTTTTGTAAGGGTATATATATTCTTCAACCATGGTCAACTGGCTAAATTGAATACATGTTAACAACGTAATAAAGAGTTTCGTTTTTTTGCCTGCATGTTCACAATCAAAAGAACAACAACAACAAAACAACAATTCATGCTCAGAATATCAAAAGGGTTGATTACATAAAATGACCGAAGTAAATTGGGAAGGACTTTATATTATGTGCTCGATACATAATCTAAACACAGATAAAATGGTAGCTAAAAGTCTCGTTTAAATCATAGAAATAGTTGTCAACTGACCCCAACTGTAATTCAATAAGCAGGCAGAACGTGTTATTATTAATAAATAATCAACACTCATTCTAGAACATGTTTTTTGCCATTCTACACTCGTTGTCTTTATATAATAGGAGTTATAATTTTATAGCATACTTTTGTGCGGGATTGCCCATCATATATAAAATTCCAATTAAACTCCTGCTAATTTGTTTTAATATTTTTTCATGCTTAAGCATTTGCAAATTTACAAATAACACACACCTACACATACACATAATTAATTTATTGCCAACATTAAATTATGGTTGTGTCTATTTTTTGCTGTTCCAACCAAGTTTTCAAGTTTTCATCATAATAAATTTCCTATGCAATGCAATACTTCTGTTTTTTTCGAATACCTATTAAAAGTTAAGATACGCCTGTGATTAAAATAAAAAAAAACTTGGAAGTGATTTATAATAATCTGAAGCCGATAATAAAATAAAAGGAAATCTAGAAAAGTATAAAAATTAAGTTTGCAAATATTTCAAGTTAAGTATAGGGTAGTTTCAGCTCGAGCACTCTCTTTGTCAAGTGTAATTTTAAGTTGCTTTTATTAACATTTATGAATGCAAATTAATGCTCTGGGCAAATAAACACTAGTGCGTATATCGCCATCATTCGTTTAACAGTTTATTTCATGTTTTGAATGTGTGTGCGTTTTGTTTATTTAAATAATTTTTTTTTGTTTTTTTCCTTTGCTTTGTTTATTCCCAAGTTCTGAATTTAAATTAATGCTGGCAGGAGTGACCGCTATATTTAAGGCTTTTTATGCGCTTGGTTTTCACATTTTTATGTGCTAGTTTTTAATGTCCCAGAGCAGTGCTCGCTTTGCATAACTAATTAAAGTTTGTTGCCGCTTTTCTCATGCGCCATTTCTCAGCTTTTGTATGCAGTCCATACCGGAGCAGATCCGACCAGACAGACCAGGCAGCAACAAAAGCAAAACGAAAAATTATTATGACACGCAAAAGGCGTTTCTATGGTAGCGTTGTAGATCACAGGCCCACTGGAGAAAAGAGCAGGGCGTTGCAAGAATTTGAATGGATAGAAATTGTAGTATTTAATAAGAAAAAAATTAAGCGCCAGATGTCTGCTTTAGAGCTATCCATTAGTAAAAAAAATGAACTAATTTAGCATGTTAAACGTTTAAGTAAGGCGTAAAAAATATTTAATACTGTTGTATAGATATACAAATCGTAAACTGGGACAAAAGTGTAAGCCAATTTTACCTACAAGGCGACAATCGAAGTCTAATGCGAGTTGGGTAAGTTATCAATGCATATAAATCGCGAGCAAACGAGCAAATTTTAAATTTTAGCAGCCTTTCAACTTTTTTCACACACCCAACTGGCCAAAAGGGCAATGACCTCAGTTGACCCAAACTGGAAACAACTTTTCACTGATTATCAGCGCAGTAAATGAAAGTTTGTTATGGCAAGGCACAGAATTTACTTATGCTGCTGCTAAAAGTTAACTTTTTTTTATTTTGTTTTTGTTTCCTGCTTATTGCTCGATAAAGTTTTTAAACTGACGATGGTCGAAGAGTGCCTGGCTGGATATTACCTTTAGAAGGGAAGGCCGCTCACGTGTGTTTGCTATTATGTTATACAAAAACGTAATGGAAGTTTTACAAAATGCAGCGAAGAGAGAGGGAGAGAGGGGAGAGAGAGAGAGAGAGAAGATCAACTAAGCCACGAGCTTGCGGACTAGTTAGCGCACAATTAAAAAGACAAATAGCCCGGCTAACTGGCAACTGGTCAAGGCCCCAGGAGCTTTTTTGGCGTCAGGTTGCTGTTGGCCAAGTGAAAATCACATTTGGGGTAACACTTAGTTGGGTAATTAAATTTATTGAAATAAATTGCCAATTTGTGGTCGGGTTTTGGTTTATGCTCTTAACTTTCAGTGTAATGTGCGCGCACAAAAAGCTGCAATTTCACAATGAATCCCGGCAAAGCAAACTATAAAGGGGTCAAAAATTACTGACCAACTTGGTAGAGAATACAATAATAGCAATAATATTGCAACGGGGCAGCAAAATAGCAAATATAAATTGCAATGTGGTAAAAATACAAATGTAATTTTTATTTTCACCATCTTTTTTTATTATTTCCAGCTTTCTCTTTAGTAGGATTTGTTTGTATGTTTATTGGCGTTGAAGCAAAATGGAATAGCGTCAACCTTGTTGCCACTTTTTAAGAAAAAATATTATTGTGCCGTTGCTGACGACAACGCCCCCGACTTTTGTGTCAAGCGTTGGCTACCAAAACTGGTGTATAAATGCACCACCGCACTTAACATTGCCACAGTAAAGCTTACTGGCATGGTTTGTAAACATTGCCGCAAAGGATTTAACAAATGCTTTTCATTTTATTTTTATGTTTTGTGTTATTCTACGTGTAGTACGAGAGGAAAATGTGTCAAAAAGTTGTGCTTGAAATTAACGTAAAACAGTGCACAAAAAGTTATGATTTTTGTTTGCTACAATATTGTATGCAAATCTTGTTCCCAGGCATACTGTTAAATCAAAAGATTCTATCAATAATCTACCACAACCCACCGTCTACAAGGTCTCTTTATTAATGAAAATAATATATTTCTGAGAATTGGGATGGCTGATAAGGAAAAGTATTCTAAAGACCAAGAAATGTTACTCCAGTAACAAGAAAAATCTAATGTATCTCAGTTCGATTTCAAATTACATTTACCAAAAAAATAGAGATATGAATCAAGGCAGCTTAGCTTGCAGGTTGATTATAATAGAGCGAAATAACACAAACGAATACAATTATTTGGTATTTATGGAGAACATTAAAACACCAAGAGCAAGCCTTAGTCTCAAGGCAGAAAAAATCTACTTTGTGTCCGTTTTTTATGGCGTAAACAACAAGAAAATCAGGCAGACAGAATCTACTGAAGAAAAGAAAAACACAAACAAAGCAAGTGAAACTGTTGCAGTTGGACGCAAGCAGCTGAGGTATACTCTGATACTAGTTTATAACGGGTAGTTGTAGTAGTACTTGCCAGCAGATTTGTAGCTTAAAAACTGTCAAGGATATGATCGATTCAGATTTAACAAGCATCTCTTACAAATTTTGGATGCAGTGTTTTGGGCGACATCATCACCTATCTTGGCACCAAAATTGGTGGCTTTATTTTAAAAACTGCTGAAAATATAGGCGTTTTTGGTAACAAAATGTGGATGGGCTGTGAGCTGAAGGATTGGGCGTGGCCAAGCTACTATTGATGCGACTTTTTGAAGGACGCCAGTAACTATATTTTTACAAAATTTGGTAGGTCAAGATTTAAAGATGCATGCGGAACATGTGGCTTTATCGATTTTCACTTATCAATTTTATCTATATACAATCCCTCAGCAGGCGTATAAATCCAATCTTGACACTTTATCCGCCCATAGCCAATGGTATTGGCAATGTTTGGATTCTCTAGATTTACGGGTGTCGATAGACAGACATTCGGACACCAGACATTCCACAAAACCTATATACTCTTACCTTCGGTATCAGAGTGAACAAAAAAACCCAACCGAGACGAACATTAAGAAAGTTGGCAACTTCCAGTTAACTTTACCCGCGAGTGTGCTTAAACATTATAAACAGGCATGAGAACAACAAATGGATAAACAAACGACTAAATTACTTTGGCCGACAGCAGCCTTAAAGTCTACAACACGCACCGCAGCAATAAACAATATTAAACCGCATGAACGTTTCACTGCAAAGGGGACAAGTTGAGAAGAGAAGTTCCGAGCAGCCAAATGGCAAACTGATTTTAAATTAAGCGAAATGATTTTTACCTAACGCGTATTCGAGCTGACGCTCACAACACGCACACGCAACACACAAATGAGTATCATCAATCACCCGAGAAAAAGCGAGCGAGAGCTAAAAGAAATTAACTGATAGGAAAAGAAGGAGGTGAAATGGCAGATTGCAGGGCTCTGTAAAGTGCTGTAAAGTGCGAATTCGAACTCGTCTTCAGTTTAAAAATAGATAAACAGCTAACTTGATATGGCGAGCAGAGGAAGCTAGTGAAAAAGGAAAGACTCGTGTCGGAAATGCTACCGATCTCCCAGATATTATGTATCCGGACCGATGGTTAAGGCATCAGCTGCAAAGCACTCAACGTTTTAAATAAAATTGTTGCATTAAGCATTTTCTCGCAGCAGTCAATTATGTTAATAAATTCAATAAACAAATTGCTTACTGCCTCGGCTTGCCAATTTCATTTTCATTGTCGCTTGCCTTTGATTCTAGCTTGATCCACTTTAAAGGGGGAAACAGTTTTAAAGAAGGTTCCTGACTCTCTACTCATCCCCTTCCCTTTTCACCATTCCAATCACATACGCATGTTGTTGGCCTAAGTGGCGCATTCGAAGTTTTTGCGGTTTTGAGCAAAATACACAAATTCCAAAGTTTGTCTCGCACTTTGTCAACTTGCCACAGCCCCGCTTGGTCCACACATACCTAAACAGAGACGGTTGCAGCTTCGAGTGGCTGTTTATTTGGCAATTGTCTGTCTCTTAACACTTTATTCGAAGCTAATGCTGTAATTGTTGTTTTTATTGCTGATTTGGCTGCTGCTGTTAATAACTTCCTAAGTCTGCCAGAAAGAGGCAGTTGTTGGCACGAATAGTTTATTTATTTGAAAATGATTTTGTCAAGATGAAATTAAATTATTTACATTTTACTGTCAACACTCGAAAACGAATCTACAATGGCATCAGCTGATTTCACCTCTCTAAAAACATATCCACCCTGTCCCCTTTTCAGGCAAATACATAATAGAATTTCTGGTAAAAACTTTTCTCGTTTGCATTGTTTTTTATACCCTGAACCCATAAAATGGGTAAATAAGGGTATAATGGTTTTGTGCAGAAGTATGTAACAGGCAGAAGGAAGCATCTCCGAGCCCATAAAGTATATATATTCTTGATCAGCATCAACAGCCGAGACGATATAGCCATGTCCGTCTGTCCGTCCGTCTGTCCGTCTGTATGAACGCGTGGATCTCAGAGACTACAAGAGCTAGAGACTTCAGATTTTGAATATAAGTTCTCCTATACGCATAACAAGTTTGTTTCAAATTATCGATAACTATTCTGGTTTCCGATAAACACATCGATAACAAAAAATATCGAATTTGGAAAATGCAAAAATGGGGGTTGAAATAATGGGTAGCGATAGCACTTTTCTGAAAATTTTGTCCAAATCTGTTAAGAAACACCGGAGATATCGAATTGAATCGATTGAAGTTAAGTCTTTTATAAATTAAATATATGTATTGCAACTGGGTTCAGGGTATCTTCTAGTCGGGCTCTCCCGATTGGGAAAAACCCATTCAGACCAGCGTTAGATAAGTAGTTGCGATTAGGTAAAGAAAATGAATTGGGGCCACCAAGGAGACAAGAGGATAAAGCTTGTTAATGTCAGAGCATATAGCACGAAATGGTTCATGAATTAAATAGTTGCTCGAGCAAAGACCAAGGCTGAGAGGTGAAAAGTTATGGGAAGATCTAATTAGGACATTTAATTTAATTCGACTCAAAAGATTCGATCAAAAGATTTCACCGTTAAAAAGATTAGTAATAAATAAATAAATCTTATCTTGTGATTATTTGTGCTCAAAATATTCTTAAAACATAATATTTTACGACACACTTCACTAGGAAAAAGCTAGTTCGGATTTGATTGATTTGGAGGATTGCCTCGTAAAAACAAAAATATAGCTGTACATTATTATAACGTTTTTCAAGTTCAATACGAGGTGCTTAAGACAAGATTCTGCGTTTAATACATTTGCATATAGTTGTATCTTCGATAACATATGAATTTCTACTGTTCTTATTTTGTTATGTTGTTACAATTATGCAATGGTTAAGTGTGTATCTTATAAATTGATTGCCTACCGCATTAAACCGCACATGAGAAGGATAAAAAGATACATACATAAATTATGAACACAGCTGACAAGCAGAGCACAGCATACTTAATACGATTGTCAAACGAGAAGCAAGTCCTACAGTTTCCGAAACAACGCAGACGATTGGACTAATGTGAATGTGAGGGAGGAAAGGGTGTGATGCTGCCAAAATAGACAAATTACGCAAAGCAAGAGCAAGACCAAGAAGAGCTCACAAGAAAGTATCTCAAAAGCACATACTACTTGTTAACAGCGACAATAACAAGTTATGAGACAGTCGGCAAAGCAAACAGCGGCATAACAATAAAATGCAAAGAGCAACTTGGCAAAATTTATTTCACAAAACTATGGCACAAATAATAAAATGATGGCAGAAAGAAAAGGAAGAAGCTCGAAACTGCTTGGGAAATTTGGTAGACAAAGAGAACGATAAAAACACATGTTGTCATGTTGATTGTCACGTGTAGTTCTTTATTCCTTTCTTAGTAATCTGCTTTCTGGCCAGCTTATCCAACCAAGAAGAGGATAGAAGGGATACAAGCCAGAGCAGAGACGGGAGCACACACACTAAGTGCTAAAAGTATTTGGCAAGTAGATTTTTGACACCGTCACCATTAAGCGTTTTAGCGACCCACACACGTTTCCACTCTTCCACAACCTTCTCTATGTTCGTGACGCTTCATTTTGCCTGCTGAGCCAGGCAACTTATAGCAAGGCCTTTGAAAAGTTTTCTTTTTCCTAGGTTTAAGTGTGCAGTATGTATGTATGTATATAAGCTAACACTTACTTGTCGAGCGTTTACTTCTAACCACACACCATATACAAGTGTGTTTGTGTGCGAGTGCAAATCTTTGAGTTCATGTCTGAAGCTTAACTTTGATTTCTGTGTCTAACTTTCTCACTTAAATGGGCGTTAAGAGCGCTACAAACTGTCGACGTTAGGTGAAGTTAAAGCCGTTTGACAAGAGTAAAGGCATAATATACTAAGCTCAATGGTTGAAAGAGTCCTTGAAGTAAATGTTGAATCTTTAATATATTTTGTTCTTGCAAAATATTCATATTTCAATCGTTAAGAATATTTTGGTAAATGTCAAAAGGTTTTTGAAGGAAACTTTTGATTGTTACCTCATAATAAACATTAGCCAAAAATCAACTCGATTGATTGAAAGTACTTAACTTTTTTGTTTGGTTTTTTATAAACATATATTAAGCATTTCTTATGAGGGCATCAAAAAGCATTTATGGGATTTTATGTGCACTCTGCCCAGCTTAACATTTGCTGTCATTCAACTTATCGATTTTTTCTTTGCAGAAATATTTACGAGCCCGGCATAAATGTCGAAATAAATAAAAGTGCAACATTAAACTAAAACCAAGTCGACAGGCGGCAGCCGCACAAAAGCACACACCACAAAACTTTTTTCACTTTCACAAAAACAACAGCTCGACAATACAAAGAGCAAAATTTATAATGTCAAACATTGAGCTGAGCGTCAGGTGTATGGCTGGGTTGTTTGTTCCGTTATGTTATATTATAGTATGGTTTTACACTCAGAAAAAAAAACTGAAATTAAGATGTTCGAAATTTTTGAAAATAATTTACTAATCACATTTTAAATAGCACTAAAAATAAATATATATATTTTTTTGATATTGAAATAATTTTTGTTTTAACAGAAATATTAATTTTTGAGTAAGTTTTTTTTTTAGAACGCAAGCATTGTAGGGCTTTCACAAGCAATTGATGTGTGCCAACTGCCACATAGTGAGATAATGTTATTTCTGGTCCGACCACAAGAAACCTTTTTGGGCCGAATTAATCTTTTACAAGCGCACAACAACTACAAGATAAGATGGCATGTGAGAGCGATTTGTTGGCGTGACATTTGGAAAATTCTTTAAAAATTAAAATCTTGATTAAGTCAAATGTGCATTTGGGACCCGAGGCAACACTTAAGTACACATTTCAACATTTGCCACGCACATTAACTGATTCCCTGGCCATATGCCCCACCCAAAACATGCCCAAAGTCTGTGGCGCCAACAAATCTCTGTCTGAGACTGTTGGTTTGTGTTGGCTTTTTGTGTTCTTTATATCTTCTTTAAGGGAGTTTTTCTGTCCTTTTTGGAGGAGTTTCATATAAATTTAAAAACTGTACAATTTTTAAGAATGCTATGCAGGGCATCTTAAGTCAACATTTTGAATTTGTTTATGCTGCTGCTAAAAATTTCAGCTAGCAGATTCTTCACGAAAAACTAACATCAACAATATGTAAAGATCTGTGGATTCAATTATAGACGTACAATTAGGCCCTAATTGAGCCCACATTACTCAAGAAATTTGAAGCTTCACACTCAACCATATCAGCAACCAAGCAGCCCAGGGGTTCACCCCATTTTTTGAACCCCAATTTGGACTTTTCGTTTTATTTGTATGTAAATTTTTAGACATTTCTTTGCCTTTTGTTTCACGCTCGTACAATATTCAATGTTTGCTGCGAAGCCTACTTAAGTTGTCATTTTGATTGCTTTTGAAGCCTACGCTAATTTTTTGCTTCTCGCCCTTTCACATGCATTTGTCTTTGTCTATCTTCCATCTATCATTTCGTCAGTCTGTCGCAGCTTACATAATTTTCATTTTTTTCAGGTTCTTTCGTTTCTTTTTTCATTTTCTTTTGAGCATATCACGATACGGATTTGTTTATAAATATTCTGAGAAAAAATGAAAAATAAGAAAATTAAATAAAAATGCAAATCGCAGAAAGAAGGCTAGTAAATGGGTTCGAAACGTTTTACATTTTCAATCACTGCATTACTAAATGACACATCATTGAAAGTAAGCTTTGCCTTCAATTTTCATTAATTTTATTGTTATTATGTGAATCTGACTCGTGCACTTCTCTGGCGCCTGGAAGAAGGCCAATAAAATAATGCTACTAAAATGGGAAGCCTGCTGAAGAGCTGCACGATTATAGTCCGATAAGCCCTCTGCCAGCAATTGGCAAAATATAAGGAGAAGTGCATCCTGATACTTGAGACCAGGTCTGTCAAAAACGCTATCCCGAAATTCCAATAGGACTTCAAACTCAGGCACGGAAAGGAGTTCGTCGTTGGAGCTTACCTCGATATTTAGCAGGCGTTTGACAAAGTGTTGCATGCAGGATTGCTCCATAAATTGAAAGTTATGCTCAACCCTAAGCTATACCTGACTACCTGGTTGTCAAAAGCTTCTTCCACGAGCGCTCTATTACAGTTCTTTAGGATGGGCAGTCTACACAACTCAAAAGAATCAGAGCTAGTATAATGCAGGGTAGTGTGTAACTGCCAACACTCTACAGTTTGTACACGCATGATGTGTTCTTAGCTGTCGCTACTTGTCGCCACCTTTGGGGATAATAATGCAGTCCGTGCTTGGGACAAATGCGTCTCTACCGCTACTGCTAACTTTGAGATCTACCTGTGCTTCAGTAACGTAAGCACTTGGGAGAGACATATCACCTGGGGTATTCATTTATGGGCAGCTCCTAGTCCACAAGGAAACGTATAAAGACCTAGGGGTCACACTGGACAACACAACACTCCAGCGCCAGGTAACGGAGGTAGCTGGGCGTTACAAGGCAAAGGGTTGCAGTATGGATTGGCTACTAAATGCCAGGAGTAAGCTTTCACTTACCAGCAAGTTGCTTAACTCGCACCCATCTAGAGACATGGCATCCAAGTTAACGGCATTGCTGCAAAATTCAACCTTAGCAAGATTCGAATCGCGCAGTACCAAATTTTGAGAAAAATATCGGAGAGATGCGTGGTATACACGCGATAGGGATATTGACAGAGAAAGGGTGCGCATACCGCAAAACAAAACAAAAATAAAATGCTTTTCATACCATTAATATAATTAGGCCATTTTTAATTTACTTCTTTTGGATTCATGGTCACCTTGCACAGTGTTAGCAACTTACCTGTAAAGAAAACGAAAGCAAATAGGAAAATGTCAATTTATGGAATGCGTATTAAAGAAATTGTGAGAGTAAACGATTTAAAATAAAGTCAACATATGCTAACATTTATAAGCACTTTTTAATTCTTTTAGCACGTGTTTGATTTAATTAATGCGGGACGTGCCTTGAATTCTTTCGAACTAAAATGCTGCCAAGAAGAACACACAGAAAAATATGATTCCTGCTTGCCTGGACAGCTTTGACATGAGAAAGTAATAGCAGATTCCATCCAAGTTCCTGGTTACTAGGTCAGTTTTCTGGGCCAAAACTCACTTTCTCGCTTTTCCTGACTCTGTTCGCTTTAAATCCACAATTCACATTTTGTTTGGCTCCCTCCTTTGTCCAATTGAGCGAGCTACTGCTCAGATATTTTTATATCAAAGAACATACTGCCTAGCTGGAGGCTTTCACAACAATAAACAAGGAGGCAGAGGAGGGTCGAAAGCGAACGTAACAAAAGTGATAGCAGAAATGAGCAAGCGGCAAATGAGATTTTTAGGTCAACAAAGTCAAACCAGTGGAATGCGTTAGAGCTATGCCAACGCGGTCTGTGTGTCACTTGCTGCCCTTTTTTAAATACACTTGCGTAAGGTATTTATGTAAATTGTAGCAAGGAATTTGACTTTATACACATTGTTTGACTGATCTTACGCTTGGTCTGTTTTTCGCAAATACTTAAATAAAACAGTACATTAAAAATTACGTTTTAAAATACTGACTTAATTATTCTTAGGGTGTTTAATATTCTTCTTAAGCCTTCTAAACAAAAATTTGTTCACTTTCACCACAGCTTTTACCTGCGTTTTAATTTTTTCTTCTTAGCTATGCTTGAACGCTTTGATGCTGTGCGCGCCGTTTGCTCGCCACGTGTGCTCATTTTTTGTCCTTTCTTTTTTGTTTTAACTGCTGTAACCAACTGACGCTTTATAGGCTAAATAAACACTGCTACAGGCCAGAGGGGAGCGGAGAGGAGTCGACGGGCCATGGCCTGACATCACACTTTTGTGCGTTTGCTTTTTGCATGCTGGTTTGGCGTGGTCTCTAAACAGCTTTTTATGCAGGTTGTTTCCACGAACTACTAGTTAGTCGTGTGGAGTTTTTGTGTTCTGCACTCATTGCAGTCGCTTAGCACAAGTGCATTGCATACTTATAGGCACTTAAGTAGCTGACCTGAATTTCATGCAGTCAATAGTATTGAGAGAAAGAGAGATATAGTGGGTCAAATACAAGTCAGATGTGTGCTTAAAAACGCCTAAAGTTAAAATAGCTTAAAAAATTCTATTAATTAACTACATACTGACTGCCCTAAATGAATACAAGTGCAATGCTAGAAATGATACATTTTAAGCAGCAGCAGCAGGAGCTGGTTTAGTCTCAAATGTTTTCATTTAATTTCGCAACTGCCGAGTTCATTATATTTTCACATCATTACCAAGTCAGCAGCATCAGTAGCATTACCAACTAACATTGCCAGCCAGACGCAGCCAGTCGACCGAAACAGCTAGAGTCGAGTCGAACGTTGCACGTTTGCTATAACTATGCTAATTTTAACTCGTTTCGAAAATAACAAACTCGCATATAAGCACACCACACAGCACCGAAAGCAAGACGGAAATACTTTCGCAGAGAGCGACAGAGTGAGGAGTGAAACTCATAACGTTGACGAGAGTTGTTAGCGCGCATCCACAGACAGACATCTAAACCGAATAGGACACAGACAGACAATTGAGCCAGACGCCCAAATGGATAGACAGAATTATGGAGGAGAGACATGGTCTCGCCCACCAAGCAAATTTCCCATGTAGCATGTTGCAGCCGGCAACGTTGATTTCTCTCCCATTACAATTGGGGTGTAAAACTTATTTTTGCTCAACGCTGCTGTTGCTATTGGTGCTGGTACAACGGTGCGAGTGGGGCATATTGCAATAGTCTGCAAGTTGTGGTCTACAATGAATGCACAACCATAAACAGCAAGCAACCAACTACTGCTGGATACTGGCTGGTTGTAATTAATGCTTGCAGCTGTCACATACAAGAAATACATTCTTAAAATACCTTTCATAATTGGCACACATAGCAAATATGCATATCACGATAACTATCATAAGACAGGGAAATTAAAAGTACGAATTCAAATTGTATAGCATACTTATAAGGGTATGACAACTAAATATATGTGTGGGTGTGAAATTAATACTATTTGTGTTTGACATTCTTTGAAAAAAAAACTAAGATTTGTTCAGTGACGGACGCATTATTGCTGCGGCTGAACAAGTCAACAATCGGGCCAAATTAATCAAGTGGAAACGTTGCAGTCGGATGCGACCGACTGCGATATACTCGATACCTGTTTAAAAACGGGTAAACAGAGGCCTGATTACAAGGAGGTACGGATTTGGGATGCCACCAGCTATATTACCACCAAATTCAGCGGGGACGGAGGGTGGTATGGGCGGTCGTGGCTTCCGAAGTTTAGATTAAGTTTTTTGGGGGACGTCATTATCTTGGCATAAAATTTCAAGGAGCGAGGGACTGGAGGCGGAATAGGTGGGCGTGGCTCCAAAATTTTTGATGCAGTTTTTTGGGGGATGCCGGTAGCTATCTCCTTACCAAATTTATTAATTCTAGCTGTAGGGATGTGGGAAATATGTACACACAGAAAAAAAAAATTTTAAATCGCATAATTTACACTTAGATTCTAAAATTTTTCGGAACGATTTTCGGTCTACACCTTTAATTTTAAATTCTAAAAGTGGAATTTTAAATTAAAATTTTAAAATTAAAATTTTCAGATTAAAATTTTTTATTTTATATTTAAAGTGCTTACATTTTAGTTTTCACAATGAAATCTTTTTGATTGAAAATGTTTTCATTTTGAAGTTAAGCATTAGAAACCTTAAATTAACTAAAATAATTTTTGAATCGAAATGTTACATCCCGATATCAGTACTTAACTCCACCTCCACATAGGTGGTTAATTCATGTACAGATGTTTAGTATAAACTACTAACTACTATAAATTATTATTTAACTTTTTGCTTGGGGCACACGGGTACACACTAGTAGCAGCATTGCGTGATAGCTCTTTGTTTATAGTTAATAGATTCCTAGAATGTATGCGAGATAAATATTAAGTTCATATACTTGGAATATGAATTATTTGTATAATTTTAAATTAATTTTTTAAAACTTACCGATCACGAAAAGCCAATACCTAGGCCGCGACTCGAACCTGGGACCTTACAATTACCACGCGGATGCCATAGCCATCGCGCTATTGCCGAATATGTCTTACAGGCAGTAAATTTTAATACATAGTAATAAAAGATATGCTATTTATTTTCTTTTCTTTTTTTTGCACACGTTCTCTCGAAAAATAAGAGCGCCTCTCTCTCTCTCTCTGTTAAGCGTAATCCTAGACTCTAGGACCTAGAGCGATTCGTACTGATTTCTAAAATTTTAATTATCAAATTAAATGTGCTCGTTTTAAATATGTTTTTTAATAGGGCAAATTATTAAATCTAAAATTTTCAGGGACTGCAAATAATGATTATTTTTTTTTTTTGAATAAATAAATCATTCACTTATGGTATCTTTGGGACAGCGAGAAATGTACAAATATTCATCTTTAAGGCTCATTTATGCATTTTCACCATGATTTAAAATTTTTCAATTTTTATAGATTTACTCACAAAATATTGATTAATTTTGAGTTATACTTACAACTCAATCAATAATCATTATTTTTTATCAAAAAAATAAAACTCATGAAATAATGATTATTCTTTGAGTTTTATTTTTTTGCTCAAAAATAAAACTCAAGTTGTTATTTCGACCTTTTCTTAGGGAATAATCCTAAACATGATATATATTCCTAGTCAGTAAATCAAGACAAACCATAATAATCCATTTTTAAATTAAAAAAAAAAATCTCATTTGCTCTTAAATATCACTGAAATTTGTATATACATTTGAATTTGAAGTTTGCACTTAAAGTTGTGTGCAAAGAACCATTATGTCCACCTATCCATATTAAATTAACGATTTTAATATTAATCACTGCACTATGACCTGTACTCATTTTCTGTTGCCATACAAACATTTTCTTTTAGTGCAGTCTCTTTTACAGAAAAACAACAAAATACATTGACTAGGAATATATATCATGTTTAGGATTATTCCCTAAGAAAAGATCGAAATAACAACTTGAGTTTTATTTTTGAGCAAAAAATAAAACTCAAAGAATAATCATTATTTGATGAGTTTTATTTTTTTGATAAAAAATAATGATTATTGATTGAGTTGTAAGTATAACTCAAAATTAATCAATATTTTGTGAGTAAATGAATATAAATAAACAATAATCATTTTTTAATAATTTTTAAAGTAAAACTTATAATGATTACGGTCCCTGAAAATTTTTCATTTGAAGTTCGAGTAGTAAAAATTGAACACTTTGCTTCAAAAACTAAAAAGCCTTAAAACAATATTTTTCAATTTAAAATCTAAAATTTAAATTTTTCATTTTATAATTTTTCTGATTTCTTCAAATTAAAAATAGTAAATTACGATTTAAAAAAGTTTGAACTTAAACTCTAAATCGATTCGTATTGATTTCTAAAATTGAAACTATAGATTTAAATGTGGTAGTTTTAGATATATATTTTAAAAGCGCACATTCTTAAATTTAAAATTTTCATTTTAGGTTTAAGAAGTAATTATTTAAATCAAAGTTTTTCCACATTGATTTTAATACGAATCGTTTTAAATTTGATGTTTCAATACGATTAATTTTAAAATCCAAAATTTCCGTATTGAAATTAAGAAAAAAAATTTAAAATCTGAATCTAAAATTAAAATGTTTGGTTTTACGTTTCACTTTTTTTCTCTGTGTAGACTTTTAGATTTTAAGTTATCGAGTTTGTCGATTTCCGAGCCCACTCGTAGGCGTAGAACCCCATCTTGACACTTTATCTGTCCCGGCCATAGAAAAGAATATTTGCAAGGCTTCAAGTCTATAGTTTTACGGGTGTCAAAAAAGCTGCGTTCATACAGACGCACAGACTCTTTACTCTTTACCTTTGGTATCGAGAAAAAAAGCTGGACGAAAGGTGGAACATCTCAATTAAGAGTTATGAAAACGATTTTTTCATAACATTAAGGAGGGAAGCTCTGCAAGCCTTTTGCATTCACGGTCGAGCCTAAAATAATAAGGACTTCAAAAGTAAGCTGTCTCTACGGAACAAGCGAACTGTTTACGCACAAATCTTTACTCTTACATAGAAATACGCATAACATAGAACCGCCTCTAAATCAAGTAAGCAAAGAGTGAAAAGACTCCAAAACAAAGCCATGCGTACCATCACGGGCTGTGAATGGTATGTTAGCACCACCACAGTACATAGAGAGACCTATAACTAGTCGAAGTTGACGACCAGAAAAATTTCTTCAGGAGATTGGAACCCACTTGAATGGACGAGCTAGGAGTTTGAAAAACAAATACGGCGACTGAAAATGTCGCTATTAAGCAATAGCCTACAATGCTAAAAATGGACACAATTTGTTAATTTTAATTTTTATAAGCAGAAAAATGATGGATTTAAAGGTAAACTGATCCTAGATTAACTCCAAATAAAGATATATAAAAGTAAATACACGTAGCAAAGGTAAGTTTTGGAAAAATTAATGTATATTGAAGCAGAAACAAACTGGATATATTGAACTTAATAAAAAAGACATGGAGTTCTTTATTAGAAAAAAACTATTAACTGTGAATTATGAACTATACACAATGCCAGTCTGCATCTCATTCACAGCGTGCATTTATAAAGAACTCATAAAAAAGGAGTTAATAAAAGGGCCATAAATAATTGGAATTAATTTCAAAAGTAGCAGTCACAAGAGCGTTCTCACCCACAAACACGCAAAAAAAATGTGTGCTATATGGAACTAATAATGACAATGACACACTCACTACTCATCCCAACACACACACTCACACAAAGATACAGACTCTAGCACATGACACATAATCGCATGAAAGTAATAAACTCTGCAAAAAGTGCTCACATGACTGAGTGACTGACTATCTGACGGAAGGAGCAACTGGGTGGTTGGTTATTTGGTTGGGATTATATTGTGTGCTGCAGAGTAAAGCTGATGTTGAAATGAGTATACAGAAGTTGCCTTCGTTTCATAATAGGGCCACTTAAATTGTGCGTTTTTTTGTTTTCGTGTGTGTGTGTGTTTGTGTGGATCCCTGTTCTATCCGGACGTAACTCGTGCGTAAGTGCAACACAAGCTTTAATGCAACCACGATGAAGAGAATAGAGAGCATTAAGCAAATCCACACCAGCACGAACGTTGAAAGCAATGAAACTTATCGAACTACAGGAAAAGCTGTAGTCGAGAAATCTCGACTAGGAGATACCCGGAACCATCCACATTACGGCTACAGTCATTATTTGTATAAATGTGTGTGTGTGCATGCGCATACAGAAAGTGCATGCAATACTGCGCTTCTTACTTAACTTGACTTAACTTCAATCTCCGGCTCCCCGTTTTTTCTCAACCTATTTCGATGACATTTTCAAAGGATGATTATTAAAAGCCAAATCGACTCGGCTGTTGATAGTGATCAAGAATATATGCAGTTTGTGGGGTCGAAGATGCTTGTTTCTGTCTGACAAAACCATTACACCCCATTTAATGTGCCCATTTAATGTGTTCAGGGTATAAAAATTAAAGTCAATTTAAAAACAACTTTTGCATTCTATTTCTTCTAACACTTTCATAATTTATACGTAAATTCAAATAATGTTTGTTCTTATACAAATCCATTTGGCCTGTTTTTTGACTAATCTAAATGGTCTGTTTCATGGACTAGTCCACGTGCGTGCAGAGGCGGTCGAAACGTCCACTCCAATGACATCCCCGTGTAAATGGAATAGGAGAAATACAATGAAATGGCATAGGCGTGAACTCGTACTAGCCCATGTGAACTAGTCTAAGCACTATGTTTGGCCTAGTCAACGTGACTGCAGGGCTACGTTCCTTCCTATGTTGCATCATCTTCTTTGTCTACGAATATAAATGGGTAAGCATAAAATGGGAAAAAGGGCATAATGGTTTTGAGCAAAAGTATGTAACAGGCAGCAGGAAGCATCTCCGACCCCATAAAGTATATATATTCTTGATCAGCATCAACAGCCGAGTCGATATAGCCATGTCCGTCTGTCCGTCCGTCTGTCCGTCTGTATGAACGCGTGGATCTCAGAGACTACAAGAGCTAGAGACTTCAGATTTTGTCTATAAGTTCTCCTATACGCATAACAAGCATAACAAGTTTGTTTTAAATTACCGATAACTATTCTGGATTCCGATATACACATGTTATCGGTTACAAAGAAAGATCGAATTTGGAAAATGCAAAAATGGGGGTTGAAATAATGGGTAACGATAGAACTTTTCTGAAAATTTCGTCCAAATCGGTTAAGAAACAACGGAGATATTGAATTGAATCGATTGAAGTTAAGTCAGTATACCAAAGTATTATGTATATAAATTTAATATAGTTATTGCAACTGGGTTCAGGGTATCTTCTAGTCGGGCTCTACCGACTAGAGCCTTCTTACTTGTTATTTTTTTTTTTCTTTTAATAGTTTTAGCTACACAAGTTGTATGAATTGTAAATTATTCGAAAGGGTTTGTCATTTGGTTAAGAAGCAGGTGACAGCCTCCACCAGCCGACTGCGTAATTTTACTGACCTATTTTAGAGGGCTGAATCACCCAGATCAAGTTATATTATCAGTAAATCTTCTAAGGCGGAAGCTATAAAGTTGATGAAAGGAAATTTGACAAGTAGATCCAGATGAATTCTTATCTTATTGTAAAGCGTAGATGAATGTAATGAACGAATCAGCTGTTTTTATACTCTGATACCCGAAGGTGCATTGGTAAATTGGTGCACGTCCGTCATGGTGTCTGTCTGTCTGCATGCACGCGCGTTTCTTGAACACCCTAAAAAATTCAGACTTGAAACTTTGCAAATATCTTGGTCTAAATGTGAGTCAGACAAAACGTCAATATAGGTGCGCCACGCCAACTGGGTGGCTGGCAAATCGGTAAAAAGTCTAACCTCCATTTGCAAATAGATCAAACACACATATTTCCCACATTTAAAAAAAGAAAAACGGGTATGCATACAACTTCCAGTTTTCGATCTAGAGACACCAAATTTAGCATGAGGAAAGCTGGTGACATCCTCCAAACATTTGTATCAATAGTTTGTTACACCCAGTGAGAGACTGGGAAATCGATAACAAATCGATACACCTCGGCGTGCAAATTGATAAAACACACATATTTACCACATTTAAACAGCTGGAAGCACCAAATTTGGTGGGAAAATAGCTGCTTACTTTCCCAAAAAATTTGCATCAAAAGTTTGGATGTCACCCTCTGGCATCCCCAGCACCACTCCTTTAAGCTATGTTGACCAAATTCGGTAGCAAGATAGCTGGTAACATTTCCTAAGATCTGCAGTGACTTTGCGTACACGTTTTGCGTCCGCCACCCTGCTTTCATGACAAGAAATGATTGTATCTTGCACAGATTTTGCGCTCACCAAATTCAGTAGGATGATAGCGGGTTAAATATTTAAAATAAATGCATACAAATTTGCAGGTCACGGACATTCAAGTCTCCCCTCCTTTTCACCCGGAAATGCCTATATCTTCCACAGATTAATGGCAAGAGTCACGAAGCTTGCAATGAAAATAAGCGTCATCTAGGGAAAACGTTCCAGTCGGGACTGCTAAGTTTGCAAAGAGTGCTGTGCTGCCGGAAACTTATGCTTGGGCTTTAAAAATAAATTAAGCAATTTTGTTAATGATTTGATTTTGTTTTGAGCGCCGAAAACGATCATAAATGTATAGGTAATTTAAGGATGCGCAAAAGAGCTGATGAAATGTCCAGAACAGTAGTCATCAATCAATGCTGTTTTATTATAAGCGAAAAAATAAAAATCATTAATAATTACCTTTTTGAATTTTCTTTGAGAAATAATGGTTATGTTCTAAGTTTAATAACATAACTTAAAAATAATGATTATCATTGAAGAAGAACATAACATATCAGAGCTTATACAATCAAAGCGGAAAAAGTTTGTTGTGAATAAGATTTTTCTAGGTTCATTATAAATGTGTGCTTAATTTATTTATGAAAAGATAAATCATTATTTACGGTTCCTATTTGTAATTGTTAATTGTGCCAGTAAAAATTGAAATTTCGATCCAATATGTACATTTTATTCACAAATCTGATTAAGTAATTTTCTGTAGAGTTTTATTTGATCGATTCAAAAATAAAATTGATTTTTAAAGCTGCACAAAACATATCAGCTTAAAAGTGCAAAATGATTTTTGCAAAAAATGCTATCACAATGGCAACAGAAGGGATGCTAACTAACGGTTTATTAGTATGCTAGGCATACACATGCCATGCCATGCCACAGTGTTGATGTCGCCACCGTTACCATGTTGCGGCTACACAGCTCATGCTTACAGCTACTCCTACTTTTGGCGATGTTGTTAATGTCCGTGTCGGTGTGATGTGGTCATGTCATTGCCTCTGCATGCTGATAAAATGTTATACAAACTTTGAGCCAACGACAATACGCTGTTATATGTAAAAAGTGCTGTATTCTGTTGAAGAGTGTTGCATCTAACGAGTTATGTACGAGCTGAGAGTTGCACCCTCTCCCAGCACGCGTTTCCACCAATTTTAAGCGGACATTTTGAAAAATGGCCAAACACTATTTGCTCTTTCTTTTTTTGCTGCCCGAAGGGGGTGAGAGCAAATAAAAAAAAGCTATCTAGCAGAACAAGGGCTAAAATATAAGTTGCTACATGCTTCGTGTCATTAAACGATATTGTAGTTTTTGCTGTTGGAATTTTAGCAGCCGCAGCTGCAGCTAAGCCACCAACGATGTTCATAAATTTTGCTTCGCTGCATGCAAAAACTGAAAGCAAACATTTTGTAAGGATTTATGATGAATTATTTTATACATTTAAACATAAAAATGATATTAAGATTACTAAAAAGTATAAAATTTCAATATTCATTTATAAAGTTTTAACAAAACTTCTAAGCGCCAAAAACAAAATAAAATTGCCGCAAGTCGTATTAAGAAGCCTAGAGTCTGATGTAACATTAAAATAAATATAACAAGCGCTTCGGGAGAAAAGGTTGAATGCAAAAACAGTATTAAACAGCAAGCAAAGGTGACTTCAACAGAAAATGATGGAGCAACTGCGGCGGCAATCACACAACTTACTACAAGTCTCTGCCCAATTCATATAGAATCCATCAGCGCTCACAAAACGCGCCGATTTCTTTCACATCATCGAAACCCAAGCTAGATCCTTACTTGGCCCCAAAAAATAAGCCACCAACAAGCAACAAGCAATTATATGTACCCTTCAGCAGAACATGGCGAAGATAATGCTATTCATGCTAACAACATTGCAAGACTAATTGCGAGACTTAATGACATCAAAATCTTGGAAAGCTAATGGCCTTTCGCAACATAAGCTTGAGTTAGCTCAATTTCTAATCGACAAGCACATCGACGAAGTGCTATTTTGCAAAACACACTTTACAAACAATTATAACTTTAAAACAAGAGAAAACTTATTCTACGGAACAAATAATCCAAACAAATCATTCCAACTGGAATTTTGATCAGAAGTAACGAACTTCCTGAAGCCGCTGAACACTGCCTTCCTCGTTACATCTTATCAGCTTTATAGCAGCTGGAGACCATAATGCCAAGCGCACAGACTAAGGATCTAGCTTCGGGACTCCGACAGAAAAGCAGTACTATAATGCCAGCTCGACCACAGATCCCAAAAAACTCCCCGATTTGATTGGTTTGGCAGTTAACAATAATATTTTGGCGTAATCATAAGCGCCTTTTGTCTTTTGGATCTATCATACGATCTTAAAACATGTGGGCTACTTCCTTTTACATAGCCATATATTTAAATTTACATGTACTTTCAATTAGATTAAGCACTAACCAATAAATAAATAAAAATTAGCTAATATAAAAAATAAAATAAACTAAATCATCCGATCAATCTGTTTTGATAAGGCTAGTACTCAAACACACCGAATTTCCAAATCGACACAGTTAGTTGACTTCACAAGAAACTATCTATCTATCCTATCACAACAAAATTTCTTGATGCATAAGATCAACATAACGCTCCCAAACAATACACATAAACTGTTAAAATCGTTCCTCTACGTCAGGAAGTTCGGCGTGAGATGTAACACTGCAACGTCTGACGAACACAGTATTGAAGCTGGTTTCCCACAAGACAGCGTACTTGGAGCAGCACTATACGTGCTGTTCACAGCAAACATCCCCATGAGTACCCAATTGACAACTTCTACCTTTGCTGATGATACAGCTATTCTCAGCCGCTCCAGATGCCCGATTCAAGCAACAGCGCAAATAGTTCTTCATCTGGTCAACATGGAAAAATGGTTATCCGACTGGCGAATTAAGGTAAACGAAGAAAAATTTAAACAAGTAACTTTCACCCTTAACAGGCAAGATTGTCCACCGCTCAAGTTAAACAACACCACTCTTCCAAAAGCAAACGATGAAACGTATCTGGGCGAACACCTAGACTGAAGACTTACATGCCACATTGAAAATAAGAGAACACACCTAAACTGAAAGCCAATATCCTACATTGGCTTATCAATGCTCGCTCTTACCTTAGTCTGGACTGCAAGGCCCTACTCTACTGCTCTGTTATAAAACCAATCTACCTATGGCTCCCAGTTATGCGGGAAGAAGATCGAAGATCTTGAGAACTATCACCGTGGCATCGTGGTTTGTTAAAAACGAAAACATTCAGAGGGACTTAAACATCCTACCAGTCAAGGATGAAATAGCAGAGAAAAAAGAAAAATACTTAAGCAAGCTCTTATGGCACCCTAATCATCTCGCGAAAGGTCTTACAAGGTTGCGCAGCCGAACATGTCTTCGTCGTAACGACTTAAAAAATAAATAAAAATTTCTAATTGTTCTGTTTTCGTACTGGACCTTCATCACTTAACATTTTTATACTGCCAAAAAGACATGAACTGAAAAATGCATTTGTCAAAGTACTTATGCCGAACATTGTATAAATATGATAACAAATCTAAGTTTTTAAATCTATTTTCATTTATATCCCAACTGTTGCCCCAAGCAAAAGAGAACGACAGACAAGAAACGAGAGGGACAAATTAATAGGCACTAGAAAAGTGGTCATAGAAACATTTTTTCTTTCAATTTTCCACACAATAAGCGATATGACAGCAACAGAATCGATGACAACAACACATAACACGCTTAGCCCAACTATTTTGACTGGGGCATATCGCATAGAATGAACCCTTCAGGAAAATCACACAAGTAAGAGTGTATAATGTGTGAGAAGAAGAAGTGAAATCAGTGCCATAAAAAAAGCAGACTTTTCAGCACATTAAGCACAATAAATCCAAGGCGTAACAAAGACAACGAGTAAACAACTTGACGCGTCTGCCAAACTCTCCGTTGAGTAATATTAACATGGCCCAAAAACAACAATGTAGACAACAAAACCCGTCTAAAGCTGAAATATATAATGGAAAGAACAAAAAAAAAAATAAAGATGACTCTGAACGGCAGTTGGCATCTGAAGTCGCTGAGTAATCTAAAATCCACATGACACACACGCACACACTTACACATCAAATCCAATGGAGTGTGACCGTACAACACATTTGCCAGCATTAGTGGGATTGCAATTACACCCATGTGTGGTGTGTGTGTGTGTGTGTGTGTCAATTCGTGCTCTCATAAAAGCAGTCTGTAAAACATAAGCATAGTTCGTTGTGAAGAGCTTTGGTATTATTCCAATGCAGTCTTTAATAAACACACTCGACCAGCTTTCGACATGGATGTAGTACACTCGAAAAATCTCAAGTCGTCAGACCAATGCTAAAGTTTTAGCCATAAAGACTAACTCCAAACTGTTGTCGACATTTTGGTTATGGCTTTATGAAATTTAAATTTAAGTCTAGTGGTAATTGCAAATAAGAGAAGCAGCTTGCAGCATGTCCCCCCATTGAGTCCGTCCAGTTTAGAACAGGCTGGGAAACTATCATGTTTTACTTCGTGACTCTGTTTTCTCAATACACAATGCAATTTTGCTTTATGCAATCAAAGCAAATATGCGCAAGTAATGGACAAAAAAAAAAAAATTTATTCAAGTATAATTAGAACACTTGTACCTATGCAAGAGTTAATTTTAAAAATTAATTTCTCTCAAAAAATATTTGTTCATTGAAATGTTGGTAAATAAAAACATTTATACAGAAAAATCGTGTTTTTTTATGTTTATCAAATTCACCGTGTAATACACCTGTGATTTACTGGTGCTTGCCAAGAAGAAGAGCAAAAATCGCATCAAATAGTGTTCGTCCTGAAAAATAGAACTTTACAAACAACAATTGCGACAGCAATACAATACAAGTACTGAAAGCAATAACAATGTTAATAACGCCAAATAAAGATTCTTATCATCCAAATCGGCTTTTGCTAATGCTTTTATGTTGAATAACAAAGCCAAAGAGTTGGAATGTATTACGAATTTTCTCTATAACGAAGTATTTTGTTGTCCTCTTGTGGAAGTTTGACTGTATTTGACATCAATGTTTCGATATTCCGACATATGTACATATATCAGGTGACAGTTGTCAGCCAATGGAAAATTTTAATTCTCGGAATCCTTTTAACGGATATAACGTATACGCATACGAACATCGGCTTGTTGCACTGCTCAATTATCAATAAATTAAAAACTGTGGCCGGAGGGTTAAAAGTGAAATCTAGTTCAGAAACAGGTTGACTGAATCCCAGAGACACTTGAGTAATTGATTACAATTTGACTTCACATATAATTTTCAACATTTTTGCACACGATTAGTGGAATAAAATCGTAGAAATTTCGTTAAGAAAGAATCGAAATAAAAGCTGGTCTTGTCTATACTATCAATTCCTGTGCTGTGAATGCTGCTGCGCTTTCTGATTAATGAAGCTGCCATTCAAAAACGCCAAATGCGTTTCCTGCCAAAATACCAAATTGAGCTGTTGCATATGCAACAAGAAAGCGACAGCAGAAGCACCCACTGCAAACAAAGAGTAAAAAGTGAGGAGAGTTTACCTCACAAATTGGGAAAACGCCGAACGCATTTCGCTTACTGCCGCCGGGTGCAATTTGTGAGATACACATTTTTTTTTAACCTTTTTATCTATTTTCGAAGGGCTTTCTGCACTCTCTGTGCTTCAGGTTAACCCAGTTGCATCTGCAAAAAGAAAGCCTGCTCTGCAGTTTGCTAGTTGGTTTGTTGTTGTTCCTCAAAGAAAATATGCCAAAAATCAGCGCAAAAATAAACGAGCCGGAAAAAATGAGAGCTTTCTTCGATAGCCTACAGCTTGCAAATATGTTCTACATGCGTCGCATGCAAACGTACACATGCACACATGTATGTGTGGCACAGTTTGTTTGGCTTAATGCTGATGGCTAACCATGGGTAATTTGACGACTTTTTTGGCCAAAACCCATTTTTCGAAAGTCGATAAGTTAACCTTATAATCTTGAACGTTAAGTCGCCACTGTTAAGTTACATGCTGTTTAACAAAGCTGTTACGACAGCAACGCACGTGGATCAAACATAACCAAAACTTTGTAATTTTTGTGAAAGTAAAATGTAGATAGTGTTCGCCCCTACTTTTTATACCCTTAACCCATAAAATGGGTAAATAAGGGTATAATGGTTTTGTGCAAAAGTATGTAACAGGCAGAAGGAAGCATCTCCGACCCTATAAAGTATATATATTCTTGATCAGCATCAATAGCCGAGTCGATTTAGCCATGTCCGTCTGTCGTGTGTTGTGTCTGTCTGTTGTCGTCTGTCTGTCTGTATGAACGCGTGGATCTCAGAGACTACAAGAGCTAGAGACTTCAGATTTTGTATATAAGTTTCCTATACCATGAGCAGAACAAGTTTGTTCAAATTATCGATAACTATTCTGGTTTCCGATATACACATGCAATCGATAACAAAAATATCGAATTTGGAAAATGTAAAAATGAGGGTTGAAGAATGGGTAACAATAGATCTTTTCTGAAAATTTCGTCCAAATCGGTTAAAAACACCGGAGATATCGAGCTTAATCGATTGAAGTTAAGTCAGTATACCAAAGTCTTATATAAATTTAATTTATTTTTTGCAACTGGGTTAAGGGTATCTACTAGTCGGGCTCTCCCGACTAGAGCCTTCTTACTTGTTTTGTATTGTAAATAGCCTTACATGTAAAATTTTGAAACACAAAACTTAACTTTGCATAAACCCACCTTAAAATAAAGTCGGGTTTTAAAGTGTTTAATTTTAACTTTAACTGCCACTTTTAAGAACAACCGCTAAAGTTTCAATTTATGGATTATAGTCTGCACTATATAACATGTTTAAATATGAACGAGCACGGTGTTAACATTGATGGTGACATGGTTTGTTCTTATCTTAAAAAGTTTGCTCCAAATAACTTGAAAATTAAAAAAAGTTCTTAGTTTCTTTGGAAGCTACATGATTTAGCTGAATGATGTTGACTATTCTTGCTTTAATATTACTATTATAACACCAATCTTAGCTGCTAAGTTTAGTATTGATATATTGAAAAACAAAAACATATGAAATACTATATTGTATTAAAAACCAATATTAAAACCATTTTCTTTTGGTTATTAACAAACTTCATGAAAACAAACAAATCGATTTTCTGAAGACACCTTTTCAAATTAGTAACTAATGCCACAAAAAGTGGTTAAATTACCCATAGTGCGGCTGTTGTGCTCTGAGTACTGTTGTGTAGATGCATTAAAGCTGACGCCTAGTCAGACAACAAATCGACGACTAGAGTACACAAACAGCTTCGTCAGCTGTCATTTTCATTTTTGTGAAAATCGCGTCTTTCCTGATTCCACTTAATCCTCTGCTTAATTTTGAATCAATTTACTCACGTGAGAAATCACAAAAGAGAGTAGTCTCGACCGATTACATTTTATATCCTGAAACTTATGTGAAAATATATGTAGCAAGCCGAAGAAAGCGTCTCTGACCCCATAAAGTGTATATAATTTTGATAAGCATCAACATTCGCGTCGATGTCCGTCCTCCTGTTCGTCCGTCCGTCGGCCTGTCCATCTGTATGAACGCGTCGATCTAAGAGACTTATTAAATAGTGACTCCAGATTTGGAATATAAGCTCTCCCCATCAACGAGAAGGTCAAGTTTGATTATAACTATCGATAACTCTTCCTTTTCCGACACACACATGATATCATATTGCAATAAGTACAAAAAAGCAGGCAGTTATCGTTATTGCGTTAAGGGCCGTATCATTACAATCACTTAAGTTATAAATTTTTCCAGAAGATATTTTATCCACCACAGCGGTCTTAGAACATGTTCTTAATTTTGTTTTGTCTTTAAATTACGAGCAGACGTTATTGAGTTAAGAACCATTTGTTCATATTGGCCCAAAATAAGAACTTTGCTTCTTAAATGCGTACAAACATAACGAAGTTGGTTGGTTCGCACCCGAAGCTGAGCCGAAGTTTGATTGATTTACGTTAGAATTAACTACGTCTGAAACATGTTCGGCAACAGCGCAATGGCTAAGGCGTCCGCGTAGTACGCTATACACTGTACTGGAATTGTCCAACTGATTTCGGACGTTTATTCAAGATTAGATAAAGAACAGCAATAAATTGTCCAAATACAAACACGTACTATTGTTAATAAATTAAGAACGAAATGTTATCATATTATTATTCATGACCATTTCTTTCTTAAACCAAGAACGGCGGTCTTTAAAAATTCGTTCTTTTAAAAGTTCATTCTTAATTTAAGAAAAACGTTCTTTAATAACTCAACTCGAGTGCTGGCAGACTATTGTCAACGGTTATTCTTAATTTGGTACTAAAGGGAACGTATTTATTTGCTCAGGGTTCAGTACAGTATAAAAAACCATTTTTACTTGCTTTTTGAATACTTATCTAAAAAGCAAACACAAATGTTTAAAACACTATTCAACAATCAATTAGTGTATTCAACAATCATTGTGTCTCCGTTAAAACTTAAATTTATTGTAATTGCCGCAAAGATTGCAATTTTTATTCGTTGTTCTGAACGGCAGCCGCGTTGATTAAGAGCGCACTTGTAGTTAACATTTTAGTATAGTATTTCAACTGCATTTTTGCTTGTTTTCCCGATTGGAGCTCTGGAACTCTCGCGGGCTGTGAGTAATGAAGTGCTTTAAATATTAAAACCAATTTACGCGACAACATACGCGTGTTATGAAGCTTGTTATCCGCATTGAAGTCATTAAGTCTGTGGCCCAAAAGAAGAAGAAAAAAACAATAATAAAACGAAGCAGATGACATATTTTCATGGATCGTCGTCGGTCAGGCACCGATGCTAGTCCTGCTCATGTTCCAAAGCTCGTGTACCATGTAAACTTTTGCAATTAATCAAGATAGGCCAACCAGCAGCAGAGTAACAAAAACAACAGCCACGACGACGATGCGACGACAACGACGCATTTGCATGAATCTGCCATATGGCAGCAACTACCTGAACACACTTATTCCCATCTTTTTGCTGCCTTTTCTCTCGTCCGGTGTGTGGGTGAAAGATTAATAATAATAACTGCGACTAGCACAGCGGTTGGTCAGCAAGTGGCATAATCATGATTTATGACATGCAATTAATAAGCGACATGACCGACAAGCGGCAGGAGCCACAATCGAAAGCTGCTGAAATACCCGCCCTGCAACACCAGATGCCATCAACCGTCCGTTTCAGGCCCATTCTGCAGTGCACACAGACATTAAAAGAACTTTGTTTATTATGGCTAGGTTTAATTGTGTCACTTTAACACTTATTACTTTGACTTTTTTTTTTGTCCATTATCAATCTACCTTGAGTTCTAATCAGTTGCCACAAAAATATTATTAGTATGCAAGAATATTTGTTTCTAGCCGAGCAGAAAGTAGATATATTAGGTAACGTGAAGAGAAAGTTGTTAAAAACTAATTTGCAAAACGGCCGGACGCATATTCTCCTCCCTTTTATTTATCTGATATATGCTGCTATTCATAATTGGGTCTCTTGGCATTTCAACAGCACATTAAATGGAGATGAAGAGATGTCATTAAATAATTAAATTGTTTAGCTCCTAGGTGTTGACCACAAAATTGCATTTATTAATTTCAACCTAAAAGTAAATTCGCTTGTTATTGTTTTAGTTGTTGTTGGCAATGTTGTTTTTGTATTCATGTCGTGTGCACTGCTAATTAAAATAAATGACATTTGACAATGCTGTCAATGTGGTCGCCATTGGTCGTTCCATTGGTGGCCAAAATGGGTGCAAATGACGTTTCGGTTGGTCGCTTATTTTACAGTTCATTTATCTGCCGAGGGTCCATTTGGTGCTAATCGGAATGTGCTTGGCAAACATGTGGCTGTGGATGTTGTTGAAATTGTTGTTGTTTTTCTAGGCAGTTTATATAATTACTTTGTAATGAAAATTTGGTCAGTACAAATGCAATTAATTTAGTTTTTAGGAATATTTGCGCAATTGCTAGCAATTACATTATGAAAGCACATTTTTAACGTTTTGCTAAGCCAATTAAAATACAGCAGCAACAAAACCTGCTAGCAATAAATTTAAATGCAATTTGCTACAAACAAATGAAAATGAAAATAAAATAAAATATATAGTGCAACATTAGTTTCGACGCCTGCAGTTATTAAAATATTTATATTTTTTGTGTGTGTTAATAACACAAATTCTAAAAACTTCCATTAAGATATTTTGTGGCATTGTAATTCAATGGAGTTCGAAATGCAGTCATATTTTTGTGTTCTATCTCGATTAGCATCAATAGTATAAATAATCTATTAAACATATATACACTTGCTTAAATTAGCTAAAGGTTCTTATCATGTCATGTTTGCTACGCTTCGTATGTATAAGTATATTTTGCCGATTCTTTTAGCCACTGCTCGCTCGTACATCATGTGTATGATTGGATGGATATGGTAAAAGCCTTTATCTCAAGTGCAGTCAAATATTTAAAATTTAATCAAGCTGTCAGTAAAGTGACATGATTTCTCTGCACTGAGAAAACAAATCTTTTCTCTCCAGTGCAAAATCGAAAACATCCATTGACAATAGATAAGATAATAAATTAAGTTCGCATTTTTAAGACCGCCGTTCTTGTTTCAAGGACGAAATGGTCTTGAAATTGAGTTAAATATGACAACATTTCGTGTTTAATTTATTTACAATATGTGCTTGAATTTTGCTGTTTTTTTTAGCAAACTTATCTTGAATTTCAGTCCGAAATCAGTCAACAACATAGATATTATCAACCAATATGAACAAACGGTTCTTAAATCAATAAAAACAAAAACTAAATTAAGAAAATGTTTGCTGTTCGAAAAATAAGAAAAACTTAGAACGTTTGTTCTCATTATTTTTTCTCAGTGTGTTTGTGGTGGAATAGTAGAACTTGGGCTAAGCCCAATGCTAGCAGTGAGGGCAAAGTCAAAGATACAGGTATGCATACGTATGTATGTAGGTACATCAGACACAGGTCAGATCGTGTACAATTAGAAAGACCCGAACGGAGACAGTTGTCATTAACCCCACGTTCAACACACACATCGCAAGCGTGGTGAGCGGAGGGGTGGTGCGGTTGTGTGAGGGTTGTCAAAATGGGCGTAACAGCAGTTTCCAGAACATCCGTTTCCGCCCCGCAGGCGTGCTAAATTGTACTAAATTAGTTCAGTGATTTATTTTGCATATCAAAAGATAGACACAGACAGACATATCTCTGAGTGAAAGCCACAGCAAATGCAAATCAAATTTCATATGCTTGTGCAACAAGATAGAGAGAGTGGGCGACGAAGGGCGAGAGGTGGAGCCCTTAGTCAGGTCATGATATCCTCACTGATTAGCTACTTTTGGGAATTTTCGTGACTTGTCGCTTGATTACTTCTCTCAAAAGTTGCCTATGTTGCACCAAAGTTTAATGGCCTCTACACACACACACACACACACGCAACACACATACATTCGCCCAATCAATACGTCCTGTCTAATCATTGGCATCGTCATGAATGAGCTGCCTTTAACTACACATACTAAAATGTGGAAAGCTTGAATATTCAGTAACGAAATTTGATTAAAATTTCAATTTAGCTATCTACACTTAATCAGCCGTTTAGTGTTGAGATTAGTTAGCTGCCCTCAAAATGACGATGTTGTTTATTAATATTAATTGCCAATGTTAAGCTTTAGCAATTTTGTTGAAATTACAAACAATTTTCTCCCATGCTTGTGAGGGTTGGTTTTGATGCTTTAATGAAAACTTTCTGGTTCATTAACTGATTTGATGGCATCTAATAAATATTTTGTAATCTAGCTTTATATGCGGGTGGCCATGATTGGGGATGGAGGAATATTTATTAAAACTAAAAAGAATATCTCTTTATTGAAATCAATTCTGTGAGGCTGACGAATGCTTTATTAAATTGAGTTCAAAAAAAAATAAATAAATATTTTCAAAAGAAAAATTTCAGGTCATTATGCCAAGTAGTTATATAGTAAAATATTAATTTCTTATGGATTTCGGGCTGCTGAATCCAAACCAAAAATCATTTACACATGGTCAGATAATACAAACAAAGCTATAATAATACCAGCGGTAATACTTACGCTCTAAGTACAATGCATGAATCAGGGGGCAAAGTTGTTTACATACCTGTAACGAAATGAATAAATTGTTAATAATTTGCAAGATTTGCTTGATTTGCATATGATTATAAATTTAATGGGATCATACACCAGCTGCCTTTGTATTGTTTTGGTAAAAAAAAAAGGAAGAAAACGGTATAGACATGCTACTATATGCATTAAGCGTTGGCTTAAGGCTCTCCCCATAACGAACTCACCTGACTCAAACGATCCTGACTGTCGATAATATCAATAAACAAACGCATACGATCGTCAAGTATCTGAAAACCGTTTCGTGGCAAGAGCAATAGATTTTGCACTGCATCCCGAATGCTGCCCGGTGTTGTGCTGCAGGAGCTGCTGTCATCGCTTGTGAAGCCATTCTGCTGAAGTTGTTGTTGTGGTTGCTGTTGATGGAATTGGTTTTGCTGCTGGTGTTGTTGTTGCTGAAGTTTCAGCTGCATCGAATGCTGTCGCAATGCATCTGAACATTTGCGCAAGTAATCGTAGGAACCTTTCGATTTGTACTTATCGGCCATGGCATGAAAACTATCCAATATCTCATTAAAGTCAGTTAACAACGGAGCCGTTGACGGTGTCGTAGTTGCACTCGATGGCGCCGTTCCCGTCAACGCCAACGATCCCAACGAGCAGTTTGATTTGCTCATCACCATTTGCTGGGGAGAGCTGGTAATCACGCGCAGCTCCGTTGTAAGAGAACAGTTGCCATTGGCTGCTAGAGTTTTTAGGCTGCCACTGCTGGCTGAGCTGCTGACCACGCCCTTGCTCGGACTGAGCGCCTGCAAATCCTCGCTCATAAGTCGCAAATTATCGGAGATTTGATGAAAGCTTTCCGAAGTCACGAGCGAATGTTCGCGCTGATCTAGTTTGGTCGGCAGAACGCTGCTCTTGGGGCGCCTTCGTGTAGGAGGATTGGCATTAGGATTATTGCCTGGTTCACTTAAACTCAGTCCTGGTGTTGGGGCAATAACTCCTGGCGTGCCAGAGGTGACATCGGGCATTTGTAATGGTTTCGATATGAATGAATCAAGCGTTTGGGAACTGCTCAGCTTGGGCTTATCCGTGTTTTCAGGTATTTTATTGGCGCGTATCGCATCCAGAAACTGACGCAACTGATCCGAGGGTGTAGGCGGTGGTGCCTCCTCACCCTGTACAACAGCAGCTTTGGAGACAGTTGACGCCTCGCCATTGCGTTTAATTGTCGATGTTGTCGTCATCGTCGTCGCCATCGATGTTGGCTGAAGCACATCTTCGGGCATATGTTGCTGATACTCCTGCCGCATGCTGCTGCGTATGTTGTCCAGAAACATACGCAACTGATTGGACGGAGTTTGCACCTCCCCGGCACCCGACAACGAGGCCAGCGATTTGCTAACAATCTCTGGCGAGATAAGATTGGACTGAAAGTTATTATTGTTGTTGCTGATGTTGCTGTTGTTGATGTTGCTGCTGTTAGGGGCCAGCAAATTGAGATTTGTTTGGCTTTGTTTTGTGATCTGCTGTTGTCGTTTAAGCTCTGATAGAAGTTTCGCTTGTTCAGAATACTTGCGAACACTTTCTGTAATCGTTCGCAGCTGCTCGGAATAGGCGCGCAGCTGATGCTCTAGGTAGGCCTGATCCGGTCCTGGTGCAGCCGCATAACTGTTTGGTCTTGTCTCACTCTTTTCACAGCCATCGGATCCTGGTTCCTGGCTGCCGTGAAAACTAAGCGAGTGGCGCATTGTGTTTGTTGTTTGACCTGTGGGCGCTGACTGCAACATGTTTTCCGCGCTGCAGCTCTTCTTGGGACTGCTTTGGCTGTGGCCCAGCGTGCCGTTGTTGTAGTTGTTATTGTTCCCATTGGCAAAGCGACGCAGTGGAATAGGCGGCGCTTCAGTTTGATGACTGCCACCCACACCCCCAACATTGGCAACATTATTGTAGCGATCCAGACTGCGCGGACGTTGAACTCCATTGCCATTCACAAGTTTACTGATTGTTGCATGCACTTGTTGATGTTGCTGCGGTTGTTGCTGCTGCTGCTGAAGTGTGGGACCGTTAGGACGTGGTGTGCTCTGTGATCGACGTGGCACGATAGGGACCTGTCCCGCTGCCGCTCCTGCTGCTGCCGTCATCTGAACCTGAGTTGGCTTCCGATGCTGCGGTACCGGTGGTGCTGTGCCCGCTAGTGCTTGTCCATTGGTAGGGCTTTGTCTGTACTGCTGAAAGATGGCTGCATACAGCATTTCCTTGTCCGCGGCAGAGGCAGCCGTCGATGTTGTTGTCGTGCTGCTGGCACTGCTCACCAAGCTGACAGCATTGCGCAACTGCTGCTGCTGGCGTGAGAGCTGCAACAGCCGTTGCTGCTGCTGGGCATTGTAATCCACGAAGCTGGAGCGGGCAGCACCATTTGTGGGTGAGGCTGCGCAAGCAGCGGCAGTGGTTACAGCAATGCTGTGCGGTCGTTGCTTCAAGCCTCGAAGTCGCGAGGGTTCTGCATATTCCGGCATTTCATAGCCGCTCGATGTTGAAGCTGTGTTTTTGCGAGCAACTGTTGGTGGCGCTTCCGTTGGTGAAGGGCTGTTCAGGAAGGGGTTGTTGCCCTTCAAGGCGATAGGCGTAGCAGCACCGGGTATGCCAGCTGTAGGCAACATATTTGTCAATTGAGGTGGCGGTCCTGGTGAATTCTGCAGCAACTGTTGCTGCTGCTTCTGTTGGGGCTGAGTGCTGCTTGGATAGCGTAGGGACTCACTTATGTGCAGATCTAGCTCATGGACATTAGGCTTGGCGTAAACGCTATTGGATGTGTTGTGTGTTGTGCGGGCGGGGGGCGTGGCAGCTGCCGGATAACCAGTAATGCGAAATCCATTCATGCTGACAGTCTAAAATATTTGCTTGCCTTTCTTGCTGTCGCTGTTGGTCTTGTAGTTGTTATAGTGCGCTCTTTGGCGTTATTTTTGTTATCATAATGTTTTTTGACTACGTGGCCATTGTTTGCGGTGTCAATGTTGTTGCGCTTATGGCACGTGGAAATTGGCGTAATCGTGAGAGCAACCGATGCATCACTCAATCAAGCAATCAATCACTCAGTACTTTCGATTATGCATCTTGTCTTTGTCTTATCAAATTAACTGCACTTCGTGGGGCAATTATTGCAATTTGTGTATTCGACACGCTTCTATTCAATTGAACCTAAGTTTCATTTACGTATATGCAATATATTGATTTGTAAATGACATTTGACCAAAAGTTGTGCGATTCTCGAGTTATTTAAAGAACCTTTGCTTTTCGCTCACGCTTAGTATAAAAACAAGTAAGAAGGCTCTAGTCGGGAGAGCCCGACTAGAAGATACCCTGAACCCAGTTGCAATACATATATTTAACTTATATAAGACTTTGGTATACTGACTTAACTTCAATCGATTAAATTCGATATCTCCGGTGTTTCTTAACCGATTTGGACGAAATTTTCAGAAAAGTTTTATCGTTACCTATATTTCAACCCCCATGTTTACATTTTCCAAATTCGATATATTTTTGTTATCGATTCCATGTGTATATCGGAAACCATAATAGTTATCGATAATTTGAAGCAAACTTGTTTTGTTTATGGTATAGGAGAACTTATTTTCAAAATCAAAAGTCTCTAGCTCTTGTAGTCTCTGAGATCGACGCGTTCATACAGACGGACGGACAGACGGACATGGCTATATCGTCTCGGCTGTTGATGCTGATCAAGAATATATGTACTCTATGGGGTCGGAGATGCTTCCTTCTGCCTGTTACATACTTTTGCACAAAACCATTATACCCTTATTTACCCATTTTATGGGTTAAGGGTATAAAAATGGTTGTCTGTAAAGTTAGTTTACGGAAGATAGTCCCGACATTGATAAAATGATTGCATACTTTTATAAATAAAATTAAATCATTTAATTGAATTATCAATATTTTGTATGGAAACAAAGAAGGAGAGATCTCAAATCTACAATTGATTTAAATGTTTCTATATTTATATTTTTGGTTTTTTTTTGTGTTTTTGGTATTTTTGAGATTTCTGGTATTTTTGGTATTTTTTTGGTATTTTTCTGTACCAAGCAAAACGCCATCTGCCGTCAAAAAATAAAAAAATCTAATTCAAAAAATTTTGACCCGGTGTTGAGCCCGGGTCGTACAAAATCAAAAAACGGAGCGGCGTTAACATTGACATGTATTGAACGTAACGCTTCATTTAGTGCGTAGCGCTCAATAATCTTATAACTATGATACAAGTAGAATTGTATTCATTTTGCTAAATAAATAAAGAAACATGATTTTCGGTCAAACATAAAGTCTACTCGCTGCAAAAACATCACAATCGGTAAAATGTTCGAACTTCGAATTTAAATACTTATTAATCGATTGTTTGCTTTGATAACTCACAAACCATTTCTAAATAACATGTAATCCTTTTCAACTAGTACTTGTTCTGAAAATATTTACTGGACTTATAACTTAAAACCAAAGCCTGGTAATGGTCATTGTGTATTTATATTACCAAAACCAATCGATTGTTCTTCCACATCTCAAACTATCGATAATATTCGGTAGAACAACGATGGTTTTTGCAGCACTACTTTTCTATTCATTCATAATTCAGCATCTAATCCAGTGATACAAACAATTATTTTATGGTTTGATGATTAATAAGGCAATATCAATAAATGAAATTTGATTAATTCAAATATATAAACATAATAAGACCAACTGATATAATTAGCATAAATTCTTGTCCAACAAGCTGCTTAAGCAAATACCTTAATGCCATTAAATTCTAAAAGATGTTACGCCAAAAGCAAATCGAAAATACGAAAGCAAAACTCATGAATATGTTAATGGCCATAAGCTGAAAATTCAGCAAATCAAAATGCCTTTACATTTTGTGTGTTTACATTTAAGTAAATAATCAGCAACCAAATTGAACAATGTACACACACACACACACCCACGCACACACACACAATGAATGATTTTAGAATTCCAGACGTGTAGCAATGCTCTGATAGATCTATGCTATCAAAGCCGGAGGGGGTAAAAATTTAAATTACTATTTTGCAATAGATGCAAATAACAAATTGTGCAAATACTCCTTGTTGCAGCACAACGGAAATACCTGTCCAAGTATTTCGACATACTCAACGGCTTTAGTTTATACTCTGTGTACATTTGTACAAGCATACATGGCCGAGGAATTTTCAGAATGAAATTCAAAATTGAAATGCCAACGGATGTTGCAGCTACTGAAGTTCGTGCTGTGCGAATGGCATTGACAAAACTATTTATGACCATCTATGTGAGCCACTTGCCACTGCTACCATCATCATCATCATCGTGATCATCATTTTGTGGTCGCGGTGGTTACGTGGCAGCTACGTGTCAACAGCATTTCAAATACTATTTGTTTGACACACTCTAGCAGCGGGAAAGGCAACAAGCAAAAAAGAGACACGAAAACAAAAACAAGAACAGCTGAAGCATTTGCACGCTTTATGGCATAAATACACCATAAAGGGAAACGAGCGACAGCGGCGGAAGGATAACAACAAGGACGAGGCTTGGTTAGCAGACTGAGGCATTTGTTTGCGGTTGTCGGGCCAAAATTTAACATTAACATAAATATTTAATAAAAAATGCGCATAAATTATAAATTACAAACTCAGTTGAAATACATGCATATACATATATGAAAATAAACAAATGAGCGAGAACGCAACGTGTCTACGCTGTTCGGGTTACAAGTAAGGGCATCCAAATGCGAAAATAAAACATGCCACGAGGGAAATGTGTGCGCAAACATGTTCCATAAATACAACAAAACATACATGAAAAAATATGAGACAACTAATTCATTTGCATTGTCCTCCGTTCTTCTAATTTCAGCATAAGAGCACTGTAAAAAACTATATAATTGACTGTAAATCACTTTACTTTGTTTATAAATTATAAACTACTAGCCGTCCCAGTGCGCGTTGCTGCACTCCCTCTCTCCAATGTTCACTTGATTAATTTGCTTTCGATGTTTTTTTCCCTATTGATGATTTTTTTGGAGTCATTTCGAAAATATCTTTACTGTTTAAATATTTGTGAGGTTATTACGACAGATAAGACAAAGTTAACGTCAAAGGTGGATGTGGACCCCAACCACGCGTTGCTGTGGTGCTTAATGACGTCTTCTCTGCGAATTTAGAACACATGATAGAACACATGATAGTCTCGTTGATCGCCTGTTTTACCTCTCAAATGTTCACTTGATTGCTTTGCTTTCGATGTTTTTCTCCCAATTGATGATTTTTTTGGAGGCATATCTTAACAATTTTAAAAACTCTTCAAGAAAATATATTGACTGTTTAAATATTCGTGAGGCTATAATGACAAATAAGACAAAGTAAGACAAATTCTTTACTGTTTAAATATTTGTGAGATAATGATGACCGATAAGACAAAGTGGTCGTAAAGGTTGGCGTTGCAATATTTTATTATTTTTTTTTTTTTTGCCTATGTTACTCCCGGGCGTGATTATAACAACTCACCAAAATTTCATAAAAATCGCTTAAGCGGTTTCAGAGTTTGTATGGAAAAACGTCACGTACATTGCCTTTTTTATATATAGATAGAAGATATATCATTATTCATGTCATTCACATTAAAATGAATTTTTTAATTTATTTGTGTTTATGATCAGAATATCAAGAATTTCTTCGTTCTACAAGAAATCTTTTTTATCAGTCTTGCTAAAGTTTCTTTTGAAACAATGGTCAGACATTAAAATTAATAAATAAATACATACTTTTAAGCATATCTAAAGATTGTTTTAATTGCTAGACTGTTCTAAGTGCATGATTTTCTTCACCAAAAAAATAAATATATTTGATTAAAACAAATGTGTTTTTTTAAAACATCATATCTAAAACTAGAAGTTCTTTTTAATTTGCTTAAACTCTTAATAAGACAGACAAATGTTGGGCACACAGCATTTGGAGCTGTGTAAGTAGCGATAGCCAAGCTGCAATGTCGTAGCAAATGGAAAGGAATACAAAAAGTAAAGAGAAGGGAAAAGAGGAAGATGGATAGCTTTACACAGAATGTTGCTGTTGCACTTTGTCAGCTCGTCATGCTTAGCTGTCTGCTACGTGCTCAGCTGTGCTAGCTATCCAAGTGTGTGTGTCGCATAAGCATTATGACTATGACACACACATCTGCTTTAGCCTCAACCTGAGTAAGATACAAATGTATATACATATTTTCATCCTTTAGCATATGCTGTGTGTGTTACTGGTGCTAAGGCTGAGGACAGTAATAGCTGCAAAAGTAGCTAGTATCAACACTTTAGCACATGTACTGAGTTGAAAAGTGTCACTTCAAGCACATGGATGTACACACACACATAAACGCACAACACACCTGCTGACCCTTAGAGCGTTGCCCCCAATAAGCAGGCTACAAAATGTCAGGCTTGAGCTTGCAGTATGGCACATTTAGGTTAGCTAAAGATCTACATACATTCCACTCTCTAATCTCTCCCTTCTCTAAATAGCTTTATCTGCATTTCTATCTCGTGCCTCATTAGAAATTCCAGCCAAATGTTGGCCAAGATTTCGAAATGCTTTTGAATTTGCTGATGAACATAACTTACAGAGAACAGGCGCAGAGTTACTGCCGTGACTGAAAGTCAGTTGGAAAACTAACCAAGTTGTGGGTATTGTTTGTTCAAGTTTTAAATTAATGACGGCGTATTTACTTGCGGTTGCTCAACTGACACAGCACCAGCTGCTGCTGTTTCTTAGTACACTCCCCATCTGCCCCACTGACCAACTCTTCAAAATGGATTAACAAAAATTAATGTTACGCTCGGTTTGTGCCTTGGCAAGAACTCGTTCTAGTTTTGGTTCTTTCCCTGTTGGGTTATCTGCTGCCGAGCGAGTTGAAATTAAATAAGATATGCTGTCCCTGTCACTGCTTTTCTTCTATCTGTGTTTGTATGTGTGTTTGTGTTTCTGTTTGTGTTTGTGTGTGGTTGATGAATCTCGGCAGCTTTGGAATTTGATTCAATTTGTGGCAGCAGATACAAGAGAGCAGACAGCGACCATGGAAAATACAGACCGCATCTTGGGCATCTTGTCTTCAAATGCGTAGGGCTGTCACTACTTCTCCCCAATAGGGCGGTTCTGAGGGGCTCGGTTGTCATCATTTGTTTGCCTTGTGCGTGCCACACAACTATGCAGCAAGTGCAGAAAGTGAAAAGCGGAGTTGAGCAAACAGAAATTAAATGGTTTGCTTAATGCAGAAAAGCACAAGACATGCAGATTAAGCAACCAGAAACCCAACCAGCAGAATTTTCCGTCACAAATATGTTTGATAAATCACACAGAAAAACTTCTTACTGTAAAAAACTTTAAGATTACTTTATTTTATTATTGAATAATTTCATTCAAAACCAAAGACAAGTTAAATGTGTATTTTCCATATATCGATCATTAATCATTTCCATTTCATACTTAATTAGTCTAATTGGGAAAAAAATCAATCGCACAACGGCACACAAAAACCTCTTTCGATGATTTTTCATTAATGTTAAAACACGATCCTCTGCAACAATAAAAACAACACTATATCACAAGAAATTTTGCAGGAACTCAAAAAGCTACCGCAGTTACCTGACCTCAGAATCAACCACTCAATGGGGAGAAAGAACAGTTATAAAGAAAAATACCCAAAGATTAAAGCAATTTTTCAAAAAATAAACTATCGACTAAGGCGCTGGGATTAAATAACAGCCGGATGCAAAGCTCTCTTTCTCTCTTTCTGCCTCTTTTACTCTCGCACACACAAAGAAAATCATGTACAGATATAAAAGCAAACAAGGATAACAAATGAACAAGGGGTTGGATTGCTGGCACGCGGCAAGATGGCAAGGGATGCGAAGGGGTGTATTGTGTCTATCGTGTTGTAGTTGCCACATGCAATGGCCAGGAAAGGACTAAACAAATAGACATGATAAATTAAAAAGCAAAAGGAATGTAAAGCAAACAACGCGCACTGCACGCAAAGCTCAAGCTAAATTACACTCCTTGCCACCCAACGACCAGTAAATGGGCGTGGCAGGGCATCTAGAGTTGCTTCACGTTGTAGGCGTCATTTGAAGTCCATGCTCGAAGTGTGTTAAGTGGCATGCCCCAAACCAAGCACGCAGGATAAATAACAAAACGACACAGATAGAAAAATTGCAAATGGCTCCCAGGATCCAGACTGTGGTTCATGCCGATGCTTACAGACTTACTGACAGATTGACGGACGGCTGAACAAACTAACTGACTGGCAGTCAAAGTAGCACAAGTTTCTAATAGTAGCATGGGCTGTGTGGTTAAGCCTTCTTGCAGGTGTTGCGAGCGCTTTGAAATGGTACAAATTCGCAATTTATGTTGACTCAAACACTACTTGTGTCTCAAACAAGTCGGCCAGAGTTCTCAGCGCTGCAAAATACTTTAAATTTTATTTATAACAGACTAAAGCTGCTAATAATGGGATGTAGCACAAGTTTAACAGCAACACTTTGAAACATCCACTTAATAGCAAGCTGCAACATCATTAATTTGTATTAATATAGCTATCTAAAAAGATAAAATTGACTTACTTTTTATGATAAGAAACAATAAAAAAAAAACTTTAACAACTGTATTTTGAACTTATGTTAAACTATCTTAAGGAAATATTCCAGATAATAAGCACGGCCTAAAGTAGAAGGTTTTCAATAATCTTAAAAAATAACACAAATAACAACACGCATGTTTTTTTTTCAAGATATAACCAGCAAGATTAAAATACTTCCGAGTGGTCTTACTTGCATGAGTTATATACCGTCGAGTTCTTGCAGCCACCTGGCAACCCTTTTGCCATGCCGTACATCAACTTTGCACCTGATGGCACCGTGGCACTGTGGCACTATGAGTTTCGCCAATAGACATTGCCAACATGGCTTGGGTGGTGTGGTAAGATGTGGTGTGAGTTAACTTCTCCTCGTAACTGTGCAAATACGCAGCCAAGTGAGAAATGAAGACGAGTTAGTTAAGGCAGGTCCAGAGATAGCCAGAGATTGGCACGCTTCGTTGCTATTTCCCACCCTGTAACCCTGTAACCCTCTCTGCCATCTGTTAGAACCCAATACCAAGAAATGTGCTGGGTTCTATACCAGACGACGACGACGACGACATAAATCAGCTTGCGGGTGAGGCTAAACAGGAGTTGTCTAGTTGGACACTAAGGCAAGTAAGGAAGAAAGAACGAATGAGAGCAAGTGTTGCCACCTATTTCAGCAAACCGGACACCGTCACCTTAACCAACACTAATTGAAAAAGTAAGGTAGAAATAAATGGCTAGGGAAATGTAGCTGGCTAGCTGGCAAAGAAAATTTGAAAAAGAAAACAGAAACGTAACGGTACTTAAGTTAGCCAATTAAATGCAACGCCCGAACATACGAAAGCAAATTGGCTGCCCAGAAAAACAGGCAGCCATCCAGTAGATAACGGTAAGCATAAACGCTTTTTCCCATCTGCCAGATTTGTCTACGCGAGCAAACACAAACATTGGTATTTTTCTTTTTGGCTAGGTTAGACAATTTTATTAAGGTCTAATTGAAATAACAAACTAGCAACAAATGAGCTGCCTTAGACATCTTCTTTATAAGTATAAATGTGTGCGTGAAGACAATATTTAAGACCACAGCATCTATCTAATTATAATGTATTCAAGTGTTAATAGAGAGAGTTGGCAGCCTTCAATAGCGTGTTTGACAGTCATTCTGACACTTTGATATAGAGCTGATGCCATGCATCGTTAAATGTTACTTTGTTGCATTGTTATTTGACTGTCTTAACGTTTATTGGATCAAAGTTTCAATCTACAAAAGGCTGACAAAAGTGTGCGTAATCGATTTTGACATGTCAGTGAAATGCCAAAAGTTACTCATATATTTATGATATGGGTCTTTGAGTATTTGTGCGATTGAAAGCTCTGTTTTCATGACGTGGCACTAAGCCTAGGTGTGAAATTTGCAGGTGTTTGCTATTTTTGTGGCTTGTAAGTTATAAAAGTGCTTAAATGAAATAGAAACTGTTTTACTTATGGCTTTAAAGTATCTATCGATTTCACTAAGTAAAAACGAAAAAAGCAAAGCATAAGCATTTAAACAAAATATATATTTCTGAATATCGGACGGTTAGTATTGTTTCATTAAATATTTTAAATATTTATCAAATAAAATTTTCATTGATATTTTATTTATTTACTGCTTTATTTTTGCTATGCTACTGCTGTATATATATAATAAATACTTTAATTTTTTGTTAATGCGTCGGCAGATTTTAAATCCTTTGAGCAATTTAATTTCATTTAGTTTTCTGTAAAAGTTAAATTAATCCACATATGTTGAAAGGGAGCTACTATACGAAAATACTAATGGAAATTTTAATTGCATATCAAATTGATTTTATTTAATCGTTCATTGCACTTGACACACTTTTATTCTGGTGTTTTTCACTCATTGTTGCTGTGGATTAAACTTTATTCCACACAAATTAAAAAGTTCAGATCAAGCCTGCAGTACATTGCGTATACGCAACGTGGACAAGCTATGATCATCACGTTTAAATTACGCACAGTGAAGAAAATAATAATCATCTTAATAATAGCAAAAGTTTAAAAGAAGCGCCACAAATTTTAATGCCGTTTGAACCCTTTAATATGTAAATAACTTATTTATGATCTTCTCAAGTGCTTTGGGCCCCTTTCGGCTATGGACATTTGAATTCGATAGCATCATAAAAGTTGAGGGTAAACGTGCACGGCAAACAAATGGCAAGGTCTGCATCAAGGAAAACTTGAACGGGACAACTTTCTTGCAATAATATAAACGTAGTATTATCGAACGGTAACTGTTTATGAAAAAACACAAAGTGGTCCTGAACTCAATTGAAACTATAGAAAATAAAAGGAATTGTTGACCCTTCATTATTAAAATTTTTGCTTCAAAACTTTAATTTTTTTAGTGCATTTTAGCGCATTTTCACAAGCACACACACACTTCCAATGGGAACAACAACAAACGCACACAAACAAAATCACAATAAAGTAATTGAATTTAACAAATCGACTACAAAACTGCCAACGAACTCAACAAACTCTGCGCTGTGAGCAAAATTAATTCAATTCACTTACAATAATAATTTGCACAATAAAAACGGCAACAATTGGATGAACACCAACAACAACAAGAACAAGAACAACAAACGCCGCCAGATGCTTGGATGGTGAATTCTCATTTGAGTTTGGGGCAGTTACGAGAAACTTGCGCCCAGATTTAATCACACAAAATGGCTGCCAGTTACCGCTGCTGCTACTGTGCTATTCTGTTGTCCTGACAGTCCCAATGCCGTCGTCGCTCCACTCGCTACGTGCTTGTGATGGCTAAGCAAAAGTTTTCCCTTGTAGCCGTCGTTAAATTAATGAATCTGTTATGCAAAATCGACAACTAGCTGCAAAAGCAACAGCACAAATGCAACAACAACAAAGACCGTGGCAAACAATTAAGTTCCACATTTGGAAGGTGGCAGGTAGCATTTGGCAGCTGGGAGGTAACAAGGGCAAGAGGTGCCAAACAGTCAGTTAAGTAACTTTTGCCCAAGTAGAAAAACTATCACGCATAGTTAACGCTGATCATTGGAAATTGTTGGCAGGCTTCAAGTAAATTGAATAACTATCAAAGGAAATTGACATTGATAATATAGAAATTCAGATGGTGAATTATGTAGAAAAGCACATAACTTAGATAATAACTAACGTATAATAATCTAAGCTAGCAAGGGTGCGATTTACTTGTGCAGATTCAAACTATAACAGCGATAGTTGCATTTAAAGAAGCAACTGTCGTTGCAGTTTGCAGCCAATTAGCAGCACCGCCCATGTTAACAGCCTGGCAGCCCCAAAAACAGCATCAGCTGATCGTTGATGCAAGTGGGCCAGATCGCCACTGTTAATGCTCTGTTAGATTATAAATAGCAGCGTTGTATTGCAATTTCGATTGTTCCCTGACTGTCGAAGAAGAAAGCGGCGTTTAGCAACAAGAATCAAGTGCGCGTCCCTCGTGGAGCAAAAGTAATTTGCGGAAGGATATTTAAATCTCAATGCATCCAGCGCTGTACTGCTACGGCTGCAGTATAATTGGCGTTTCGCCGTACCCGCAGCCTAAGCAGAATCCACGTTTTACGCGTTACTGAATTGTTTACACAGAATTATTTAATGGGCTCCTGATTACTTATCACACACAGACATTTTAGGGTAGAATCATGCAGATTTTTTAGACTCTACAGGTAGAGAGGGTAAAGACAAACGATCGCCGCCGCTTTAATTCTTCTAACTCTACATATCTCTTGTGCGAATGTCGATTGTCTGTCTACGACTTTTTGTTCTAGTGACGCATTTGTCAAGGCAGTTCCAAAGCTCCCGCCCCAATTGCCCTGAGCACGGCCGGAACCGTATAGTAGACAGGGAATTGCCGAAACATTACTTTTGTGCATGTTACAAGCTGTATCTATTTTCTCACACAACATTGGTTTTTTTAAAAACAATTGAATTTTTGTACAAATTGTTTTTGTTCAAAGATTTATAAACTTTTAATTCAATACACAAACGCAAATTTCGGTTTTCTTATTGTTTCAACTTACTTATTTTACAGTGCAGTGCTTTAAATGAAAAAGATAGATTTATTTAACAAATTTAAATCCATCAAGTAAGATTATTAAAGCATTGATTGCAATCCGTTTTTACACAAGTAATTTTATTTTGAAAGCTATGGACTTGACTAAACCAAAAAAATTCATTTCATTTTTTTTTACATTATATGTATATATATTTATAATATATTATAATTTATATATTTATATAATAATAAGTAGAGCCTTAAAAATTTCATTTATATTTTTTAAGCTGCTTATTTCCCTCAAATTTTTGCTTCCATCCAATTGCTCAGCTTTGGACTCCCACGAAATGCACAAAAGTGAAAAGTAATGACAAAATGTGTAGAACACATATAAAAATCAATTCGCAATCACAAGATGGTTTTCATTTTTGACTAGCATTTATTTGCCCTAATGCTTGCCACAAATGTACATTTACATGTACGCGGTATCTGTATCTGTACACGAAAACAATCTTCAATAGTTGCGAAATGAACACAGCGTCGTATACGCAATATCATGCAAGCACTTCTTTTTTTGTGCCCAGATATCTCGCTTTCCTCGCTTGAAGCGATGGGCACGTTCTTGGACAATCAGCTTTGGCTTACAACATGCTTGCCTGCGGCAGAGGCACACTTTATTTTTATACTACCCGGACAACGCCTTGTCCTTGTACTTGTACAACACTTAAATCCCAATTCGTTTTGGGTGCGGGAATCACAAAATCACAGGCGAGTTGTGAAGGGAAAAGGGGAAGACACTTACTTAGCATGCATGTATGGATATTTTATTGATACGCAACAGTGAGTGCCTTGCCGCTGGGCTGCTTGCTCGGTTTGTTGGTTGGTTTGTGTTGCCCAGCTGGAAAACTGTGTGCGTGGCTTTTAATGCATTTCACACGCGAGAGAGAGTAAGATAGAGCGCGTGGGAAAGACGGGAGAAGAGAAGGAGCTGCAGAATCGGGTTACGAGTTTGGGTTTGGGTTACGGTCTCAATGCCTGAGCCAGCAGGCAACAACACATGTAGCAACGGAAAAAAAGGCATTTGATATTTTTTCACCCGGTTTTTCTGTTCGTGCACAACAAACAGCCCATTGAATAGCCATGGGCCAGAGAGAAGAATCATCAGAATCAGCGAGGACAGCTACAAGGATCCAAGTAATATGGAAATCCCTTTTTTCCTTTTGGCTTCCATACATTTTCACACTTGCGCGGCCATTTTGAATGCCCTTACTTTTCGGGTATTGCAATTGCAAGCCAAGAACTCTGTAACTTGAGACTCTTATCTAAACGGTTTGACTGAGTTTGAATCCTGTTAGCTTGAAATAACACTATTCGGATCAATTATGTCTGTATAATCTCCATATTCAATGGATTGAGTTAAAAGTATTTGCAGAACATTTGTTGGTGTCTGTTACGTTTTTATTTCATTTTGAGCGTCAAGCGATTCATTCATCTTCTTTGGCATGGAGGACTTCAGCAGCCCCGGCAACAATCAATAAAATTCAAGTTGCTTTGTTTGTTTTTGCCACTTGTGCAAAAGTCATGCCAGCTGCCAACAGTGTTCAGTAGAACGCTAAGTTTTTGTAATCCTATATACTATATATTGAATGTAAGGGCATTTGCAAATGCCGTCTGATTAATGATGCAATAATTGTTGCTTCTTAAAGGCAAGAGAAAAAGAGAATTGAAGCATTGTTCGTGCTGTTTATTTTTGTTTTTAGTGTTAAAAGATTGACCTTTGTGGCGGTCGCTTATTCTAGCCAATTGATCGGATTATCATCGTGTTAGCTGCACCATTTTGGCCATTTGATTTTGTTTAGAAAGCTTCGACGTTCCGTTCAATTTACCAAACTTTAGGCCAAGGGTTTTTGTGGCCTAGCGAGCCTTGACAGAGAGAATGTTTTCTGTTGGTTTTAATGATGATTTATATTGCAATTGTTTAGTTAATTATGTATAAGTTGTTTGAAGTGTTTGATATAAAGATAAGTGGTGAAGAGTTATGCAACGAGAATGAATGAAGTGTTATCTTGAGTTGTATTTCAAGCAGAGTGTAGATTAGGTTATTTAAAAAAAAAGTTAAGAAAAAAAAATTTTTTTTGGGGGTTTATAAAAAAAAAAAAAAAAAAAAAAAAATTTAAAAAAAAAAAAAAAAAAATAAAAAAAATTTTTAAAATTTATTAAAAAAAAAAAAAAAAAAAAAAAAAAATATTAAAAAAAAAAATTTTTTTTTTTAAGTAGAGTTGAAGTAGAATTTAAAAAATGGTTTTTACTCTTATTAAACAATTAAAGCCAAGCATATTATTCGGTTTATCATTCACACATTCTTATATTAAGTAATTATTCTTTTGCGTTTAAGCTGTCCAATAAATCACACTCATAATTTCACACGGAGCGCATTTATTAGTCTAGCTGCCATTCTTTAGCCATTTGTGCCTCGAGAGATAAACGCACAGTAAAACAGCAATTCCTTATGATACAATTCGTGCACAACAAATAATTCAAGAATGCGTAAGCAACAAAGCATAATTAACAAAAGACACAGGAACAGGAGCTGCTGCTGAAATTATGCAAAAGGCGGAAATGAAGTACAAATTTATGTTGTTGAACTGCTCCAAAGGATTTCAACTTAGTTGGGTTGTTATTATGTGGTCGGTCGGGAGATTGGGTGGTTGCCAAGCTCGCTAATTTGCTAAGCTCGCTTAGAGCCACTTTTTCTGTTGCTGCGGCACCCTGGAGATATTCGTCAAGGGGGCATAAAGGGAGCTGAGCGCAGCCCGACTTTTGCGGTATTATCATTCGAATTTAAATTGCCTTTTGCTGCCGGTTAGGTACAGGTAAAAAATTTTGTGGCGCCACAGCGGTTGGCATATTCTTTATGAGCTTATTTGCCCTTTTTTTCCTGCCTGTGTGTGTGGGTGTGTATTTTTGTTGGCTGCCTGCGGCCCCTTATTGAAGTAGTACATTTTCTCTCTAGAGTTTTATGTAGTAAAAAAGAACAAGTAACAGAGAAAAAAGAAACGTAAACCAAACATTTTAATTTTAGATTCAGTTTTAAATTTTTTTTATTTGAAATTTTGATTCTAATTAATCGTTTGACTCATTTAAACGTTCGTTTAATCTGTGGTTTGTTTATAATTACTTCTTAAACCTAAAATGAAATTTTAAATTTAAGAATGTGGCTTTTAAAATATGTATCTAAAACTACCCATTTAAATCTATAATTTCTATTTTAGAAATCAGTCGAATCGATTTAGGTTTAAGTAAACTTTATAAATCGTAGTTTACTATTTTTAATTTGAAGAAATCAGAAAATTATAAAATGCAAATTTAGATTTTAGATTTTAATTGAATATTGTTTTAGGCTTTTTAATTTTGAAGAAAGTGTTCCTTTTTACTACTCGAACTTCATGAAAATTTTAGATTTAATAATTTGCCTATTAAAAAACATATTTAAAAGAGACATTTAATTTGGATAATTAAAATTTTGATCGTCGTGCTCGTTGCTTGGGGGGGGCGCTCTTTTTTGGAGGTGTGCAAAAGAAGAGAAAAATAGAATATCTATTTTAATATCTATTAAATTAACTTCCTGTAAGACATGTCGGCACAGCGCGATGGCTTGGCATCGCGTGGTTTGTGGTCCCGGTTCGGTCGCGGTAGAAATGGCTTTTCGTGATCGGTGAGTTTTAAAAATTGATTTAAATTTTACAATAATTCTTACTCATATATGAACATAATATTTTCTCGCATACGTTCAAGGAATCTATTAACTATAAACAGGAGCTATCACGCAATGCTGCTTACTAATGTGTACCCGTGTGCCCAAGCAAAAGTTTATAACAATTTTAGTGTTTTACTAAAAATCTATACTAATTACCACCTTGTGGAGTTAGTACTGATATCGGGTGTAACATTCGACTCAAAATTATTTTAGTTAATTTAGGTTTCTAATGCGTACTTCATGTTTTATCAAGTTTTTTGTGAAACTATGGCACTTTAATATAAAATAAAATTTTATCTGATTTTTTATTTAATTTAATTCACTTTTAATTTAAAAACCAATGTTCCAAAATTTTAGAACTTAGTAAATTAGATACAATTTTTTTTTTTGTAAGGGAAAGTGAAAGGAAATATTGTGTTAATTGGGCTAAAGTAACTAAAGAGTTGCAACATTATTTCTCTGATGCTGACAAATATCCCAAGCAAGCATCATAAACAAAACTGGGCAACGCTCAACTTAAAAAAGTTTATCAACGCATATGTATTCTATACTTTTTTTTTATCTTATTTAACTTTGTATTATTATCTGTGGCGCAGCGAGGCTGATAAGCCTTATCTGACATGTTTATGGTTTGTCTTTTGATGTTTATGCTTTTAGTGTTGTTGTTTTTGTTGCAATTGTAGTTGTTGTTTCTGCAGCTACTGCTGCTGGCGTTTTCAAATAGTTATGAACTTTATCGCACTAACAAACAAACGGCAACAGCAACAACGAGAAGAAGAAGAAAGAAACTACGGAGTATACCACATTTTGTGGCTGCCACACCCACAATCCCATTTTGCCACATGTCGCTTATAATTTGCTGTAACTTTTTCGTGACTGTAAACTGACATTTTGGCTTGTGCGGTTTTTTTGCGATGCTTTTGACAACTGTGAACATTGCATATGCTGCTGTTCAGCACCATATCTACCCTGTAACTACGAGAAACTTGTTGTTTGTTGCCATTGCAATACTGTAACATAGTTGATATAACCTTTTGTTTTTATTAGTCTTCAGTTGAACACACAATTTCGCACGTTCACAAAACTTTTTACAGGGTAGTTAACAGTCGCATATAGTTAACATTCTATTCTATTTGATTATCCGAATTTGGCCATGTGCATATTTGTGAACACAAATTCACATACAATATATGTATGTATATACATTCATATATTTTTATAACTTTTGATTATGTCTCGACAATGACATTAAGAAATATTCAACATTTGTATCTCTATATTTCCTTTAAGACTCGCAAACAGTGAAGATTTTGTATATGTTTACAATTTCTGGTAGATTTGTTTGATTGACAGCCGCATTTTGTTTTTGAAAATATAAATTTTTCTTGACAGAATCGTTCTGTTTTTATTTTTTTTTTATCACCATATGGAATGGAAATATTGTTTAATTATACAATCTATAATTTTAGAATCAAATTTTAATTTGTTTTATATGTATATATCGTTTTATTTTGATCTTTCAAACTTTTAACTCAATCTTTTCAAATGCTTAACAATGGCTCTGAATTTTGTTTTAAAGGGAATAAATCATACAACAATGAATCCGCACACAATGTTAATGTACTTTTGATATGCACATAATTCCATTGTGCTTAAACAAAAAGAGATATGCAACAACAAGTAATGCACTTTGTGGGTGCGAAAGAAATCAGAAAAATCTTTCAAAACGTGTGCATAACGAAAAGAAACACCGAAGAAAGAGCGAGGGAAAATAAATAATTATAATATTTTCGTGATGAAAACATGCGCAAATGTAGTTAACATTGCAAAACAGTAACGAATGAAGTGGAAGTGGAGCACAAGCAAAAAAAAACACATGCCATACAGGCAGAAACAACGTCTGCAGCCACAGCAACTCACACGAGCACAAGGAGCAAGCAAAGAAAAGCGAACGCGCTCAAAAGTATGCAGAAATAACTGCAGCAGCTAAACAATTGCAATATGTGTGTTTAAAAGTGTGTTTGTGTGTGTGTCTGCGTCTGCATTTCCAACTGCATAAAGTTCGCATTTAATTTGGTTGCCATTTAAAAAAGAAAAAGCGAAAGAGAAACATAATATTGTTGCTGTTGGCTCGTTTTTCACAAATATTTTTAAGCTCTTTCGCAACTGTTTTGTTATGTGTAGCTGTACATACGTATTTGTTGTTGTTATCGCTTGTTTGGCCGCGAGTTACCATTTGTGTTTGTAAATGGAGTAACACAAACACGAAACACAACAACTCGCTTCAACACCAACCAACACAACAAGTCCATACACATTCAAACAAATGTTGTAAATATGTCTCACTGTGTCTGTGCGACGCGTCGGTACAACTCTCACTCTATATCTCTATTTCTATCTCTATCTAACGCATTCTCTGTCCCACTCGTCGCAAACACTGTCGCAAATTAAATGCAATAACATGCGAAAAGGAAGGGTCACACAAACACAGTAGAATAGAAATATATTCACAAAACCGTTTGCAATGAAGCCGCAACGGAAACCCTACAGGGTTTTTCTGTTTGTCTGTATCTATGTGTTTATGTGTGAAAGGAGAATGAGGGTAGGAGGAGCTATAACAGGATGCTTCTTCATGGCTGGCGCATTGCAAATGCGTCAGGGTAAAGTGCCACGTTAAAGCAATTATAGCTGCAGTGAAGACGTTATTTTTATGTGCAATGCATTCAGAAGTGCGTTACGTCTATAAAAGATGGCAATGACAAATAACCTCATCTTTTTGTGATATATGATGCATTTCCAAGAGATTCCAAGATTCCTAACAACTTGTTTTAGCTTCACAAAGAGATAAAGCTAGCAATAGGTTACGTACATAATCAGGAATTTAAAATTAGATTTAACTTTGACTTTTCTTTCATTTTACAAATTGGTTTATCCTTTGAATATTTTTACAACGATACAAAAACGTTCTGGTCATTTGGAGAGCTCTGTGATGAGCGCAAGCGACAGGCGAAGTGGAAAGGGAAGTTCGCATTCAACTAGAAAAACTGTTAGACATACTACTATAGAAGTACCCAGAGCATCTGACTCGGAGAGAGAGAGTGAAAGAGCACCAACTCGACAACAATCTGTTCGATACACATCAACAATCACTTTAGTTGCTCCAAGAGATACAGTTGCAGACGTACAGATTGAACAACAGCCCAAATGGAAAAGAATATTATGGAAAGTTTTGTATGTTTTTATAGCAATTTTGTTTTGCGTTGTTATATTTGCCGCAGTCTTTTACTCATATGAAATTAAATACAAGCCACAGTGAGAGCTGGAATTCTTTATTTGAAGCCACATTCATTTGAGAAATACTCGCTTGACCCGAAGCCAAAATTTTTAGCTGCCAAAGATAACCTCAGCAATGAAATGTGCTAAATAGGAATTAGAAACAAGACTTTCCTTCCAACAACAACTGCATGTCATGAGCTTGCCTTTGCGCCCATTGTTGTCGCAATTTGCAAGTCACGTGTCCGTGACTCGTGACCCCAAACTCAAACTGTCCACGATGTTTCCGCTCAAAAGTGCGCTCTTGGCCACATCCTGACCGCCGACTGACCGATGCCAACTGCCCTCGAAAAGAAAAAAAAAAGCACTTGAATCTAGTTACTGATGTCGTCCAATGCAAGTTGACCCGCTGTCCACTTCAAACTAACCAGAACGAACTGCACACACCAACACACACTCAAACAGTAGACGGAATTTGTGGCTTTGATAGTCTTTGCATCCTGACGACTCAGCATCCATCCGTTCAAGTCGAGTGGCAGCCGTTCGTCAAGTGCTCCAACTCGACTGGCCTCTACTTTTGTTTCTATGTTGTGTAAAGTTGTTTTTTTTTTTTCATCATTCGGTTTGCTTAACACTTATTTCCCTCCTCTCTCTCGCTCTCTTTCTGTTTCATTCTGTGTAAGATTATGCAGTGGTATTTGTGTTTTTGTTTTTCACTTCAGTTTTTTTTTGTTTGTTTGTTGCCTACGCTTTGCGCGGATACGTAAATTAATTGGTATCACAAAGTGCACTTGAATTCTACTGGCGGCATGTGCTGTTATTGTTATTGTTGCAGTTGTTACTGATGCTATTATTATTATTATTGTTTGGGGTTTGTCTGGCAGCCGGCAATCATAAAACTTTAAGTGCCATCACAAAACTGCAGTACCCGAAAATTTGTAGGGAGACAGCTAGTTAAAAATGCGTATTTTACACTTGACTCTTTGACATTTTGACAATATATTCAAATCGATCGGTACAAAAGAGTTCGGAAATTGTGAATATTGAATGAAAAAGCAAGAAAACTTCGTTTTATGGAAGTTCGTTGCATGGATGATCCATGCATAAGAAAATAACCACAGTTTTTATTTATTTATTAAAACAGTTTATGCAAACAAAACAAAACAAAACAGGGCAATATTATTTTAAGCTTTCATCGATTTAAGCATCTTTTACTATCTTCCATACAACTAAAAAATCACATTAAATTGAATCGTTTGCTCGGCAATCAACAACTTAAGCTGAATTGCATATAAACAACTAACATAGGCAAAACAAACCAATTCAAATTGCATTCTAACTATAATTTTCAGCAGCATCCACTGGATCATTATAATTTGTAAGTAAACACACAAGATAAATACTCAAGTGGCGCTGCCTCTGAAGAGTTGACCAAGAAAAACCGAACAACGAGTAAACAATAAACGTAAAACTAATCAAACAGCTTTGAAAAGCCCACGCATACCAGAAAAATACAAAAAAGCTCAACGAGACAACCGGGCAGACAATTTCTGAAGTGCTTCTAAGCCGCTGTCAACAGCCACATTAAAAACAACAACAACTTAAATGCCAACGCATTTTATTTATTTCACTGTTTTTGTATACATTTACGAGAGAGTTTTTTTTCAATTTGTGGTAAAGCTTGATACTTCGCACTTCATTTTATTAAGACTTAAACAACAAGAGTAAAAGTCACTATAAAATCAAAATCAAAATACACTTTAATTTCATAGCTTTTAATTTATTATTATGTGTTTAATTTTCAATCTAGTTTTTCTTCTTTTTTTAGCCAGTTAACCAGGCTACTTCGAAATGTAAGTGTATTTATTATTCGATCTGAGAAGTTACAATATTTTCCAAATAGTTGATAAATTTTTGTTTGGTTTGCTTTGTTTGTGAACTTGTTTTGGTTACGTGTTGCTTTCTGTGTTTCTGTTGCCGCCGCCGACGCCACTAAGCGTCAACAGGTAAACGTAAAAATGACCCACACACACACAAACACTCACAAACACGCACGCCACACACGCCAAAGACAACAAACAATAGTTGCTCAAGTAAACGCACGTTTGAAATTTGTTGTTATTATTGACCAAGCTGAGGGCTTGCATATTTTCTTGTCCTACTGCACGTTGACGGGAAAAGCTTGTAAGCGAACAACAAGTTTTTGAAAGTGCGGATATCTTTTTATGAATGAAACTGGGACTCTACTCAGACACGAGACTGTGTCGATTGTGTTGTCATTTGATAAATAAGCGGATTTGAGTCGCACGCTCCAAACAACAAACCAAAGATACCGTAAAAAATAACCATGGGTTGAAGTTGTAAGTTAATCGTCATCCCAAAGGGTGATCCCTGCTAGCATTATTTGTGTTTCATTTCTTTTATTTATTGTGTGCTTATTGATTCAAATTTGATTTATTGATCCTTGAAACATATGTAGATAAGTGAAAGGCTATGAAGAACTTTGGGTTTCATTATTATTTTGATTATTGTGAACAGGTTGATATATATATTAATACATAACCGCATAACCGCACAAAAAATTTCAAATAACTTTCAAAGACAAAATAATTTGATTGAGAGTAAAAAGTGCTTGATATTAAACGCTGAGATCGTGGCTATCATGAATACATAGGAAATTGCACCACACGCTTTTAACTCTGAATTGAATTATTTTGTTAAAACAAATTACTATTAATTTTTTTGTTCGGTTAATTTCTTTTAGTATTTTAAAATATTATTTTATTTTTTAGTCTCGAAATTCTGAGCGAGCATTTACAGCAAGCAGTTCACTTATGCATACAGTCAGCATTGTATACTTTTCTTATATTATCCTGGCAATGCCGGCAGGCCATAAAGACAAAAATTTGTTTTGTAATCGATGCTTAGCACGTGCAAAATATTTTTAAGTCGATCAAACTTTTCGAAGTTGGTGAAAAATTAATTTGTTAATTTTTGTTTACATGTATGAAGGTGGAACTAATTTAATCGTTTTAATAGACAATATTATGAGCAAATCTTCTAAAATCAATTGTGAAAAAGTTCCCTGTTCTGAATACAATAACTTTTATCATTTTCAGGAAATACTTAGAAATGCTTTAATGCCAAAAAAATTGCTTAAGGAATATCCAGTTCATTTCAGTACACATCAGTATTTTTTAAATCAAAATCTAAAAAAAGCAATTTTAAAATTTCGTTGATTTGTTTGACAACTTTTGGTTTTTTTTTTTTTGGTTTTAGACAAAAGTTTATCAAGACAACAAGGTTTTTTTGTGGGTTTTTTTCTCAAAAAGAATACCAGTATTTTTGCACATCCGTTGATAAATAATAGTTATACTTAATATTGCACACAACTTTTTTTTGGTCAAACGCCATTTAAAACTACATATATTCATTTTTAGACTAACTGCCACAAAATGTATTTTCAATTATGCGCTGTTTAAATGAAAGGCTTTCTTGCAAGTATTATGAATTATGCACTACTTTTTAACTATGAGCGTTGCAACATATGTTTGTTTATTTATAATATTTAAATATACACATAATGCAGGTATTTGAATATTTTATTTGTGCACGTATCATTTTTAAGGAGAAATAAATGCACATTGTAAACATTTTTATTAGTTTTGTGGCACCCTAAAAAAATGTATTTTGCACAAATTTCAATTTCAATTTCACTTAGTCCGTCTGCGCCTAGCGCCAGGGTGGAAACAGTCCAGAGAAATGTGTGCATAATTAATGCACATTTCACTTTAATATGCACACTCTCGCACACACACAAGCAGACGCACACAAATACAGACAGAGGAACACACACACACAAACGTAAGCAAGGCAAAATGGCGACGGCTATGCCGCCTTTTTGCGTCCGTTGCTTAAAGCAAAGATTTGCGATTAATTGTTGCATGGTAGATTCAATTTGCATGTGTGCAATTGCGGCCTGGAAATGTGCAGCTGCATCTGTGCGTGTCTGTGTGTGTGTGTGTGAATGCCTGTAGGTATGCAACGATATGTTGACCGGTGAGTTAAATTACATTTTTACTTATTACGTTTCTCATAATTGTTTGAGTTGATTAATTACGGATTCGCGATCCTTGAGCTATTCAGGTAATTTCTGAATGTAATTTTTTAATGTTTACAGCCCGGTTAAATCAAATCAAAGGCAAGCGAACCGTTATCAACGCGCGACCGGTCGTATCTCAGAGCACGAACTGAACGGCGAACACCAACAGCAAGTGCGAACCTACTGCCAAAGCAGCGCTGCCAACATCAACGTCACAGCATCCCACAGCAGCAGCAACTGCGGCAGCAACAGCAGCTGGCGAGCTAACAAAAATAGCGGCACTCGCTTTGCTCTCGGCTTTGGCATCGGCATGTGCCGAGATAACAAAAACAGAGAACGAAAACGAAAACAGTGGAGACTTTGGTGTTCTCTCACACTCTACACACACAGTGAGTACGATACCGGTAAATTCAAAAGTAACGGTATTCGCATGCAAGGTACGAAAAATATGATAAATTGTGTACTTTGAGATAATAAATAATGTATTCATTGCACTCTATTTTTTGTGAGAACTATTTAAGACAACAAATGCAAGCAACAAATGCTAATAAACAACTACATAATTCAGATTTTTTTCATTTTCTGCCAAAGTAGTTTCTGATGTAAAATATTTCGAAACGTGCTTTTTAGTCATCTCAGCATTACCACTTCGTGTTATGTTTTGCTTTTATTACAATGCTTCTAACATTGGCTTTACTTATGACTATTATTTGCCCTGCAGGTTGAATCACATATTTTATATACCCATTGTTATTTTAACAAGCTTAAATTGTCAAAAAAAAAAACTTTTATCAAAGTTTTTACCACAACCCGCAATTCTGCCAACTGAAATAAAGTTTCGAAAGCGCTTTTGGAAAAGCTCTTAAAGCTTTTGGCGCAAAGCTTGTGCACATTTCAAAAGCTAAAGCTTTGCATTTTGGGTAAAGGACATATCCTGTACAAGCCACCAAAATGAGAGCTTTTGAACGTTAAAACTATAAAAATAAATAAAACTCACTAATTTATAGGAAAAAGATGCTACGATAAATTTAAGTACATATTTTATTTTTTTTTAATATTTCTGTAAGACGTTCTTTTCAAATAATATTTAAGGCATTGCAATAGCTTAAGTCTTTCAAAGAGAGATAAACAAATATCTTATGAAAAATGCTTAAGTATCACCTGACTAGGCAAAGCGAAGAATATAAGAAAAAGTGGTCGAATGATGTTAATGATACCTACACCACTAAGCGCTATATACATCCCTAGTTCGTCCCATCCTGGAGTATGGATCTTTTGTATGGTCACCACAATACGGGATTCACTAGGACAGAATTACATATGTTGCAGAAGAAATTCCTTTTTTTTCCACTTAGAAGTTTTAGCTGGGTTCTTGATGTTGACTTACCCCCGTATTCAAGTAGACTCCTTTTGATTAATCTTCCCTTCCTGTCAAACCGTAGAACTATGCATGGAGTATAATTTATTACTAACCTACTTAATGGTGAAATCGACTCATCAGTTCTTTTGAGTCGAATTAAATTTAATGTCCCAATTAGATCTTCACGTAACTTTTTACCCCTTAGCCTGGATCGTTGCTCGAGCAACTATTTAACTCATGAACCATTTCGTGTTATATGTTCTGACTATAACAAGTTTTATTCTCTTGTCTCCTTGGAGACCTCAATTTCAGTACTAAAAAGATCGATCCTTTCTGCATTATCTAATCGTAACCACTAACTACTAATCTAACGCTGGTCTGATTGGGTTTTTCTGGGTTTTTCCCAATCCACGCAACAAATGTTGGACCACTACTTTCATCAAAGACCTTAATTTTTGTTTCATATTTAAATGTGATTTCATATTTTAATTTGAATTTCATTATTTTAACTATATTTTAATTTGATTTAATTTTAATCTTATGTCGGCTGTTCATAGTTGACAATAAATAAATAAAAATAACAAAATTAAATAAATAAATATTATTGAATTACTTACACAAATATTGAATAAAATTGCCAATTAGAAAATAATATTCATTTAATAATTGAAAAGAAAACGCTTTAGCAGTATATTCCTCAAATAGATGAATGCGTAATTATACTAAGTGGAAGGGACTTTATAATGATGATAAAAGACGATTATGATGATGATGCTGCTGATGACGTCGCTTGGCCAGTAACCCAAGCAGAGCAGGCAAAACAAACAATCAAACAGACAGACGCCCCACAACAGCGCACTTGAAATATGCGCCGCACTCTCGATTGACGATGCGTGGGTGAATAAGTAGGGGAAGAGGGGAAGTTAAATGAAGGAGGCATGTACTGGTGTCGCTGATAAGTGCCAAGACACACAAGCAATCGAGCCAGCAGGGAAGTGGGGAATGGCTTATATGTGTTTTCGGTATGCAACCCATTTGAGACAGCAATGGCAATTCGGATTGCAAATGCAATTGAGACATTAAGTGGTCGAGAGAGTTGGTCGTCGTGCATTGGAAAATTGCTCCATTGCGATCTGAACCGTGCCTTACTGTACCGTGGTCATCATCAAAGCGAACAACAAAGTAAGCAAATTCGAGTGGATCCAATGCCTGATGGGGCCAAGCACTTGAGCCCTGATCTGATATCACGAACTGCTTGCATGTTTCATGGTCATGCAGACAAAGAAAACAAAACAAAAACAAAACAAAAAAAATGCTAATAGAAAATTAACTGATAAGAAAGCAAGAAAGCGAAGAGGGCTAATCAAATGTGGTTCTAATTATAGAACCAAAGCATTTATATGAAGGAAAACTCTTTGGGAAAAAACCAATTTCTTTCATTGAATCCAATTAAGATTGTAGCCAAAAAGAAAAATACAAATTCATAGATCTCGGTGTGAATGCCAAAAATGACATCTATAGATTTTCTTGTGTTATATTTTAAGTTAGTTTGAGGTATTTTAAAAGCTGAAACAGTAGTTTAAACCTTAATAATTAACTGCCTGGCATGTAGAAGAATATAAGTTATTTAATATAACATTATTTCACTTTGTATGACTAATAGAAAATGTTAGCTCCAAATCCGAATTGTTTTGACATACGTTGATGAAAATAACATAGAAATGTATTATTTTTGCCTATTCCATCTGTTATGAATCTTAACTAATTTTTAATGTAATATCCTAACAATAATCAATTTAAGCTCTTTTTAAACATTATTATAAGCAGTTTTCTAATTTATGACGGCTCTTTCAGCTTGATTATCTACTGTGCACATTTTGCACTTAAATCATTCGCCGTTGAGCTGGGCCAATGCCCCAAAGAATAAGAAGAAGATGAAAACACTTAGCAGTGCATAAATCTGTCACTTGAGTGCAGGTTAATTGTTGTACAAAGGCAGCGGTGTTTTTACAAGGGGGTCATTTCCATTCAAAGAGGAAAGAAAAATAAGTTGAAAAAATGTCTGGACTTACCTTGAACATCAGTGGATTGCGTTCAATGTCCGATTCTGCATTTTCACAAAGTGTTTCCGTTTCCGAGAGAAAGGCGAGGAACTAAAACAAACAATTTGTTCTATTTAAAAAACTATTTCACTCGTTCATTTTTTATTAGGTAACTTACCTGATCCATGGCGCGATCGAACATTTGAAGACTATGCACAGCGGCATGAAGTTGCTTGCCTCGATTGACGACACCATTATTTAAGTTGGAATAGCTGCAACGAAAATGTGAAGAACGAATATCAGACATAATCAAAACGATTTTAATTGATTAATAAATGGGAATTGTGTTATCATATACATAACTATAATATATCTTCAATTTTATGTAAGAGAAAAAATATTATTAAGAAACTATTAAAATCTAAAATATCTGGTGTTTAACTCTACGCTTTTCGTATCATAGATGGAATAAAATTATATAATTTAAATTAAGGTTTATTATACCCTTAACCCATAAAATGGGAAAAAAGGTTATAATGGTTTTGTGCAAAAGTATGTAACAGGCAGAAGGAAGCATCTTCAACCCCATAAAGTATATATGTTCTTGATCAGCATCAACAGCCGAGTCGATATAGCCATGTCCGTCTGTCCGTCTGACCGTCTGTCCGTCTGTATGAACGCGTGGATCTCAGAGACTACAAGAGCTAGAGACTTCTGATTTTATATATAACTTCTACTATACCATGAGCAGAACAAGTTTGCTTCAAATTATCGATAACTATTCTGGTTTCCGATATACACATGCAATCGATAACACAAAAATATCGAATTTTGAAAATTTAAAAATGAGGATTGAAATAATGAGTAATGATAGCACTTTTCTGAAAATTTCGTCCAAATCGGTTAAGAAACACCGGAGATATCGAATTTAATCGATTGAAGTTAAGTCAGTATACCAAAGTCTTATATAAATTTAATTTATTTATTGCAACTGGGTTCAGGGTATCTTCTAGTCGGGCTCTCCCGACAAGAGCCTTCTTACTTGTTTCATTTAAAGTTATATAAAATTCTGTTCAGCTTTGTATGGTAAAGTCGTTAAAGGGCGTTTATGATACGTGCAACACATTCTAAACATACTATTTATTCAATTTAAAAAATGTTCAATGGCAAATAAACTTAACTTAACCTTAAATATTTAAATGATATTTGCATTGTAACATGAAGCATTATTCTAGCGTATTGTCATCGCAATAAATTGCATTAAATGCAAATTTGTTTTGAACTTGATTTGAATAGAAAATCTTACATCTTTTGCATAACATTAAATGGGAGTTTGGTCGGAATCGCAGCACAATTTGAATATTCACTCACCGTTGATTAATGGACTCCGTCATCTTCTTAATTCGGGAAGTATCATCGTTGGGATAGACTGCAATTAGTTTTTGTGTCAACTCGCTGAAGAGCTCAAAGTGCTGCTTATTCTGATGCAACTCGGCATGGAAGGACTGCAAAGGAAATAGATTAATTAATCTACTTCGCGTTAAGATATAACGCCGGCTCTCACACTCTTACCTTCTGCTCCTTCTGCTGGGCCTCCAGTATATCAGCTGTGGTGGCAATGGTGCCCATTCGTTCGGCTCTCTGTTCCATCCGAGCCAGCCACTTCTCCAGCTCCAGCCGCTTAGCCTCAAACCTGCCAACGGGAATTAAGCATTAATTGGATTGACTCCAAACTAGCTAGTATATTGATTGATTGTGTATAACTTACCGCTGTGAGTCGCTCAGCATGTTCTTCAATTGCCCCGCTCGTTGCAGGACGCACTGTGACGTCTCATCCCAATGCTCCCTCAGGCGGGTCACTGTGAATTAGCGAATAGAAAGGAGTTTAATTAGTTGACCCCCATAACATTGATAAAGTGAGCTTTGCGGTTATTGTTACACAATATATATTAGATAATAAAACGGTAAGAACGTATTATAATTGGGTGAAAAAAATTAGCTTGGAAAGAGTACAATATTTTCTAATGTTGGGCAACCAATGGGATACCGAAATACCCCAGTTGAACATTTATTGTTGAGTTGCTTAAGTTTTAAAAACGCCATGCAACGTCATTAGTAAAAACACAGTGTTTTAAGTATTTTGTGTAGTTGTGTATGTTTTTGGGGTAGTCTCAGTTATTATCAGATTAGTTGGAGCCCAGTTACTGGTAGCTATAATGGGGCTTTAAATGGGGTTAGCATATACACAAACAAAACAGTCGAATAGTCGTTACCTTTCAGAAAGCAACGCAAATAGTCTAAATCAGCTGAACAATGCGGTGCTATTGGGAACTGTTTCAATTCTATCAGAGACGTGGAAAAGTAATAAGTTTATAATTATGTTTGTACAATAAATAAAGCAATGGAAAAGAAATTTAATGGCAGGTTAATAACTCGATATAAAATAAAATCTTAAATAAAACATAAACAAAATCAGTGCTTAAGCGAATTAAAGATTTTATTGTTATCGATTGCATAGATAGACGGAAATGAGAAGAGCTATCGATATTTTTAAACAAACTTGATCTGCTTATTGATGAGCAGAGCTTATCCGCGCGTTCAAACTGACCGTAGGACATAGACGAGAAGACTCAGCTGTTGATACTGATCAAGAATAAATATACAGTGGACCCTCGGTTAACGTACACAATGGGTTCCAGCGTCTTGTTCGTTTTGCACAAAGTTCGTTAAGCAAAACTATTAATCCCATATAAATCAATATAAAATAAAATAATGCGTTCCAGGTCGAAAAAAATACACTCTAATATGTTTCTAATATGTTTATTGAAAGAAAGTTCATAAAATGCATCAAAAGTTTTAAAGAACTAAAAAAATACGCCAATATACCATAGTAGTAAGAAGTAGACCGACCCGTATACACAAGCCAAAGACACAAAAAACACGCATATATACTCAAAAGACACTGGAAGACGCGAGCAAAAAGAAAACGAAAAAACTGTCTTTGCTTGAGCATTTCACTCATTGATCCGGAACAGAGTTGATCGTGTTATCCTGATCCCTCTTTTCATTATGTCCCAATGAAACAGATTTTTTTTTGGACAGCCTGAAAGTGTCAAAACTTTTGTTTCCCCCTTTTCTCGTTGGTCGTTATGCGAAACTTCGTTCGTTAGGAGAAACTTTTTTCCCAAAAAAATGTGTTAGTTATGCGGGCTTCGTTAACCGAGAGTCTACTGTATTTTATGGGGTTGGAAATGCTTCCCGCTATGTATAGCATACAGTTGCACAAACCCATTATATTCTTTTCCCCATTTCATAGGCTCACGGTATAAAACTGTTAATTCCTAATAAACATCAGATCGAGCTAACGCTAAAACAAAAGAAAATTCTCTTGCGGAGAGAATAGGAATAATCAAGTATCCCTAAAAGATTTTTGCATAGTTTGATCTAAGAATTTAGAAACAAATAAATTTGGCTTTAAAAAATCCTGAATATAACTCTCGAGGCATGTAAAAAGTCCAAGTGATATTCAAAACAAATCATGCTAAACAAAAAACCCCCTTTTTTTTATTGCACATCACTCTTACCAGGAATGCCACAAGTCGAGTTCTGTGATATTTGTGCCTCATCATGCGAGGAGCGTCTCCGCATTCGTAGCTCCTCGCGCGATAATCCAGCGGCAGCTCCCATGCCAACTCCAATTCCACCTCCACCGACAGCGACCTGAGCGGCAGCCGCAGCGGCGGCAGCGGCTGCCCGAGATTGTGCCTGATGCTGCAACAGTGCAGCAGCTGCCGCCGAGCCGGGCAACTGGCCCATATTGTGCACCACTTGGGGCGGAATGTTTCCCAGCAGTTGCTGGCGAATTTGTTCGCGAAACTCACTAGTAAGTGGAATGGGTGGCTGTGGCGAATGCTGCTGCTGCGGTTGCTGTTGCTGGGAGGAGTTTGACGCTGAAGGTTGAGCGCCACCTGGCGGATGATGGCCAACGGCATTTAGATTGTTCTGCATGCGATGGCGACTGTACTGCAATTCAAGTGGAAGGTTGCGATCCAAGGAGCGCATGTGATGCTCAATGGTGGATCGCATAGACTGCTCTACTTGAGAGGCAGATGCTGATGAAACCGAAGATGAAGATGAATTACTATGCATCGATTGTTGTTGTGCCTGTGCTCTCAACTGCTTTAGTTCCTCCAGCGATTGCCGCGAGTCACCGGCCCGACTCTCATCCAGCGACAAGTTACGCTCATAGTTGGCCGTGCGCAGATTGACAGAGCTGCCCAAGTGACGTCCGGCGCCACCACCCGCTGCCAAACTGGCCTTAAAGCTAAGATCAAAGTTATTCTGCACGGCCGCCTCCAAGGTGCGCAGGTTCATCTGCTCCTGCATAGCACGCTCCATGTTACGCAGTCCACTCTCAATGCCCCGCAGTGCATCCTCCGATCCGAACTCATCGGTGGGCGAGGCAACAGCAGCTGGCGCTGCAGTTGCAATTGCAACTGGCGCTGTACGCACATTCAATTTCTTGGCCTCGCTGGCTCTTGTGGGTGCTGGAGAGGGCACCGGATTACAATTAGCCAATGCATTCTTGGAGCTCTGCTCGCTAAGGGCTGCCACCGCCGACTGCAATACCAGTGGTGGCGGTGGTGGTGGCATCTCAAACGGATTCGAGCAGCGACGAGCGGCTATCGCCTCAGCTGAGAGCGTCGAGTGCTTCTCGGGTGGAGGTGGTGGTTTCTCCTTGAACTTGAGCCCAGCCAGTGGTGAGTTTTGTGCACTGTTGTGGGCTGAGCTTTGTGCGGATGCTGGCTTGCGGGGCAGCGGCGGCGGTTGACGCATCGGTGGTGCCAGACCTGGCACCACCATTATTGCTTGTCCATCGGGCAAGCTTTTAAGGCTGTGCCGCTTGGGTGGAATTTCTGGTGGTGCTGAACGCTCGCTGGAGCCACGTGCGGGTATTGCGGGCACAGGTCTGCTTTGCGGTGGCAGTGGTGGTGATGGTGCCGCCACCTTTTGGCTGGCAGCAGCAGCAGCAGCTGTCTGTTCCTGGCTGCATTGCTTGCGAAGCAACTGCTGTCCACGAAGAGCTGCCTGGGCTGCCAGCTCGGAGTTGAGGCGTGGTATTTGTGGCGCCAGTTTGGGTGTTGTGGCATTGTCGGGCACCGTTGGTGGCACCGGAGGTGGTGGCTTTGTAGTCATCGTTACTGGTTCCTGGCGGATCCCGTTTGATTGTATTGTGCGGGGCGTTTGTGCGTTTCGTTGCCAAAGGATTAAAAAGGGATTGCGCTTATTTCTGGAGTCGGAGATTGGGGTTTTTTTTTTTTTTAGTTTAACTTTACTTTATGTGCGGCATCACGTTTGGCTTTCGATATGTTTGATTTGTTGCATTGTCCGTTACGACTTTTACAGCGCGCCTGCATGTTGACATTGGTAAATGGTAAACATGTGCAACTACAACAACAACAACAACAACAACACCAACAGCAACACCCAACGCGGTTTGTGTTCTGGGTCTGGGTTTGTTTATACAGCGCACCGGAATTTAAACACACTAACAGGCCACAGGCAAACACAGACACACACACACACACACTCGAGTAAGAAAGCACACATACAGTTGCAAAAAGAGAAATTCTCTCTTTGCGCTCTCCTACCGGCAGCTTTCTACTCCCACTTCGCTTACTTCTGTTCTCTTAGTTGTGTATTGCTCTTGCGCTTTCACAACTTTTTCACCACACTTTGTGCCTCGCTCTGCGCCGGCTGTTAACGCAGAGGCTGCATTTCTTCACCTTTTTTTTTTGTGTAATCTCAAAAACGTTGCATACTATTTGCCGCTTGTTTTGCTTTGCTGTCACATTCTGAGATAGTACAGTGGATATCAAATGTTATATACCGAGCACATAATTTGACGCATTATATTTCTAAGCTTATCGATTTGAATCTTTTTTTTTCTTTGTTTATTTCTGTTATCTAGAATGTTGAGTTTATATATTTCACTTATAGTGTTTGCTATTATTAATAGTTTTATTATTGGTATTAATATTTAAAATTTGACTTATCTGTATTTTATTTATTAATTAATCAATTTCTGATTAAATTGTATTAAACTATAACCTTGTTAATATATATATATCACTCGAAGGAAACACTTTTTCATTTTTGTATTTTTTTAATGTTGTGCAAACTGACGTTAAATATTATAAACATTTGTTCGTGAATATTTGTTTTTTAGTCGCATACGACATTTTAATACAGTCAAACTTCCATATAACGAATCTCAAGGGGACAAGAAAAAACTTCGTTGTAGAGAAAATTCGTTTTATAGAATTTGACTGAACCAAATTGCAGGGTTCTGGTTTCTGACTTTGTTGTATAGAAAATCTCGTTATACGGAAGTTCGTTATAGGGAATTTATACTGTAATATTATCATTGTTATTTTATTAATTTTTTTTTTAGTTACAACTTGTTCCTGTCTCAAAAGCGTCTGCTGAAAGTACAGAAGTGTGGGTTCAAGAGTGCACATCATTGCACAAATAACATATAGACAGTTAAAGGCACACGCACACACACGCAGCTGGGCTGAACAGCAAGTTTATACGCAGCACCAGAGAGCTAAATAACATTGCCTTTTGCTTTTGCATTTGCTTTTGGCACCTGCAACAGCACAGGATCAACAGACAAGTATTGTGTTGCTGTTATAGTCGTTTTGGGATGGGTAGTTGTTGCTGTCGTCATTCCATGAGTGCGCCTTAACGGTGCGCTTTTATTGTCGTCCCCGTCCAGTCCGTGCCATGCTATTAAATCCCAGGAACGGTCCGTGGCAGGAGCATTTAACTTCTGGCACACCTTTAAATGTGTATGCAACATACAAATAACACAATGTTGACGTTGCTTGCAACGGTGTCGGTGGCCATTTCGCTTACTACATTTTTATTGTTAGCCTGCATTTATCTCTCTCTCTCCCTCTCTCTCTCTTTCTTTCTCTCTGTTTTTGTCTGCATCTCACTCACTCACTCTGCCTTATTGTTCTGCAACAATTTGTACAATGACTCTGACTGCCTGACTGTCTAGCTGCCTGTTTTGGCTTTTTGTTAACCTCGAATGCATGACTTCATTTAATAGTTGTCTTAAATCATGTGCTAAACAGTACAGAACACGATTATTTTTCTACTCATTCATTCTTCTCTAGCTCTTCCACTAACTAATTGCTAGAGTTTTAAATACCGTTTTATTTGACTGAATAAATATTTAAGCCTCACTCTTAAATGCAAAGTTTGAGTTGCAACTTTCAGCAATTAGCTGGACATTTTTTTGCTTAGTTGCTAGAAATTTTTTAAGTAGTTTTAAAGTCAGCTTAATATGAGTTTTGTTAAGTTGTTTGAAACTAGCTAGAAACTCATATGGCTTAAAAATTGAACGTAAATTAAAGTTATTTATACAATCAAACTTTCATTCAATGCTTAAAGCCGCTGAAAACTGTGTTCAGATTTGTGATTTAGGGCCAATTTCTCAATGTCCTGTTAGCTAAACTGACCCATGTTTAGTCAGAATTGAGTTTCTCAATGTCCGTTTAGGGTTTAACGAGACACAAACTAACCGATGCATTTTTACCTTATAATTAAAGCGTGTACATACATGAACTATGAAAAAATCTTTAATAACAACAAAAAATCGATGTTAGACTGATTGTTCCTATGGCAGCTATATAATATAGTATCCCGATTTTCACTAAGCTCGCCTTGGTTAAATAAAGTAGTTTTTAATGAAGAATTATAAGGTTGCGTTGCAATATAATGGAAAACAAAACAGTTTTCCATACAAACACTTGATTTCAGACCGATCGTTCATATGACAGCTATATGATATGGTGGTCCGATCTGGCTGATTTTTACACATCATCTTACCATGAATTTATAAAAATTTTGTGTTAAGTTTCAAACCTCTACCTCAACTAGAAGTATTTTTGGCCGCCCTCCCCATACAACAGGAACCAGTGTGCGATGCCTGATTGCTGGTCAACATTTATGCCCCGTTTGAGTGCCGATATAAATATCGCTTAAATCATCGTTAGGCAAACAGCTGACTCAAGCTGACACATGCATTGTATTTATTTTATTATTCAAGCAAAATATTTTGATTTGACTTCACAAGGTCAACAAGTACATGCTCCTCAGCAACTGGAAAGTTTTTTCCACGTTTTTAACCGCGACTTTAACCGGACATTGATAAATTTGCCCTTATAAGCGTATAAAAATTTGTAAATGTTTATTTACAATTATATGGAGTTTATATAGCTAGAATAAAATCGAGTTTAACAAAAAGTTTCAATCGATTAAGTCAAAAACTTTCTGTTTAAATTACTGTCATTACGAACCTAGCTTCCGTTCTCTCGGAAATTGAATTATTTATTTTGCAAACACTTGAATATCCTCTAACACAAAATGGTTTATTCCTGTGAGTGAACTTAGACAAGAGAGCTTTTTTCCCACGTTATCCCTAGTTACTTGTTCTACTTGCACTCAAAATGACCACTGTCAAATTATATAAAGTTAATCGACATGAATCAATCAACACAACTTGTAATCTGCTTGACACAAACACAATTCAACCCGAACCCAATCCAAAACAACTCTTAATTACCTCAATAATGTGCGTTATTTAAGTTGAGACAATCAATTGTCCTTAAGTTTGAGAGCTATTTTCATTAAGCATGCCTAAAAGTATGCGCAACCCTTTCTAAGATTAAATATATCGTAGTTGAGTTCCTTTTAATAGGAACTTTAATCTAAATCAGTGTTTCGAATTAAAGAACTATTTTATGTTCAGCCAAACAGCCAAAAAAAATTCGTGATAAGCGACAAGAAAACTTGTTAGCCAAGAAAACTTAACTGCTTTTTTCGTTGTATTGAAGTTAACCAACAGCTGTGATAACATGTCGAGCCATTGATAGACTAGGTGTGGCCAGACAAGACACAACCAGGAAGCAGAAACGGAAGCCGGGGCAGAGAGTGTAAAAACTTAACTAGAAAGCTACTTTCTTTGCTACTATTTTCGTACACAACACGTTCGAACACGCATGCACACACATACATACATACATCGTTCAAGTATAATAAGTTGTTTTGCGCCTAAAAGTATGCATTCAAATAAAATAGCTTGAGTGTGTTTGTTTCGATGCCGTTTCGCCGATTTCAGTTCCTGTTGTTGTTGTTGTTGTTGTTGTAACTGCTATTTTTCGTAGCTGTTTTTGTAACAATCGTTGTTGCTTTTGCCATTTGAGTGAGCGCAAAAGTTTATTTTTTCTGTTTTTGTTCTTGTTCTTTCCCTTTTTATGTTTTCGCTGGTGTTGCTATTTTTGTGCGTTGCCTCCAATGAATTTCCATCCACATAACACACAAATAAACACACAATCGCACACTCATCCACTATATAATTGGGTCGACGGCTGCTGCGGAATCCCCCGTTTTCTTGTTTCGCGCTGAGCGCTCATGTAATTTATTGAAACACATTTATTTCACTATGTGATGTGAAGGCAGCAACAATAAAAGTATATCGTCTTATTTCTTATTTGTTGTTGCTATTTTTTCGCAAACACGCCCACTTTATTACGCTTTACTTTTAGTTGGCTTGAGTTGTTCTTTATTGAATATTTATATGGAAATTTTAATACATTATTACAATAGCATTATTTGCGATTATATTTCCATTATTGTTGTGTGATAAGCTTTTGCAATCAATCAACGAGGTTTATACGCTGAACATTTATAAAAAGTTTTGTTGCTGGATTTTTTTTAAAGAAAAACTGTTCAAATAATTAAATCTGTATTCTTTTATTGAAAACAATTATTAATGAAAACTTCCATCGACACAACAACACATTACAAAAAAGGTCAAAATGTTACAAATGGAATGTTGCAAAAATAACAAAAAATGCTGCTATTTTGACCTTATCAATCATTTATGGGAAATTCAACCTTTTTTTCCTTTCCTGCTGTCTGGTTTTGACGTTTACAAAACAAGTTTATAAATACCTTTATTGAAAGGATAACTTAACTTGATCTATTAATATTTAAAAGCTTATGAAAGTTACAGAAATAAATGTTTCTAAACTGAATTAATAATGGAATTAATTTTAAGCTTTTAGTCATTTAAAACTTTAGTTCACTTATTATGCATTTGCGATTAATTTTAATCACATTGCATAAATTTGTAAAATTTTTAATTGCTCGCATTTCGCATTCCATGAAATCGCATTTTAAACGAATTTTCAATTAATTCAGATGACGAAGACGATAATGATGATGATGATGATGATGATGATGATGATGATGCACACGATTAAACATTTTCACATATTATATGTTTTGCTTATGTGGTTTTTGCTAATTTATTAACAAATGATTTGATTTTCGCGTTGCATATCGAATATTTCCTTGCCCGTTTTTTGTAGACATTATTTGCGGCTTTTGCCACCCTCACGTTTATTGATTTACAAAAGCAGCGGCAACAGAAGTGGCAACAAAAATAGCAACAACAACAAGAGCGGTACAGAAATCTAAAAAGAGAGGGTGTACAGGGTGCAGGTTGGGAGTTGTATGTAAAAGGAAATAGACAAAGATATGGCTGGGCTATAATATTACGTCGCAGACAAAAAAAAAAACACAACTTTAAATGCCGTTTTGTGGTTTGACTTCTGTTGGCCTCCAAAATATAAAGAAAGACATAAAAGAAACAACACGTTCACACACTCACACACAAACACATAAACTCCCAAACACACACACACACACACACGGATAGAACGATGAAAAGCTTTTGCTTATTGAATGCAATTATTTTGGCTAAAATAAAAAACACGTTTGTCGCTTTACAATTTACAGTTTGTGAGCAAATTTTTTTTGCACGCGACGCGCGGCGAGAGATAATAGCCCGACAGAGATGATATACATATGTCTATATATATATACATATATTTATATATATAGAAGAAGGATACGAGCAAGTGTTCACAACCGTTTGTACACAATCAAAGCCCACGAATGTCCTGGGCTGACTGCTGTCCGAGTCCGTACTGGCAAAACCTGAACAAAGAGCACGCAGTAGAACACAGGCTGCGTTTTCAACACGGAACTGTTTTTACTACGCTTTCGACACGCTCTCTCTCGCTTTCTGTCAGCAACCCCAAAAGTTTTGGGAGTAAACAAAGCTAGACGCAGCAGTTGTAGCAACCCCAACATAATTATTATATCTCACCCACCTCACACACATACAGCGAAAACACCCACCCACCTGGAGGCTCTCTTTCTCACGCTTTTGCTCTCTTTTGCCGGCATACCGGCAGTTTGTTTTGCTTTGTGAATGTCATGCGCATTGGGGTGCTCCATTGCCGGGAGCAAATAAGCAAGCAAGCAGCCGGAATTCATTTAGGGGCCGCCAACCTTTGCTGCCACATGTTGTGCGTGTGTCTGCCACGAACCTTGATAACTGATAAGAAACTTTATACAGGGTTGCACACACACACACAAGCGTGCCGAGACCATTGAAAGAATTTGTGTGTGTGTTCGAGTTGAGTTGTGCTCTGTTTTTGTAGCATAGTACAAGATATTTGTTTCTAACCCCCTCTCACCACTTAAGCTCCTTTTAGTCTTTTAGAGGGGAAAGGTTGCTGGTTATCACGTGCGAATTTGTGAAACTTGAGTCGTGTGCAGCGGTCTTTACACCTGCACGACGTTAGCTATGGCTTTACTATTTCTATGTTAATTGATGTAGAGACGAGTAAGTAGTAAGAGTAGAAATAGAATCAACTTTAGTATACTTATGTTAATAAAAATTCGCTTAAGAGTTGCGAAACTTCAATAAATAGACGCAGAAAAGCTATAAAGTAAGATCGATTTTGTATAATTAGAGTATACAAATGCTCAGTTACTAGCTGTTAAGTTAGCTGAAACATATTCGCATGCATACCATTCCAGAAACTTTATTCTAAGTCAATTAATTAATGGAATCAGAAATACACTGCAGTGCATAATGATAGCCGCACCCCTGTGTGGAATGTATGATCATGAAATATGTTCCTAATCGTAGAAAAAGCTCATTAATACAAAATGCAAACACATGTTTTTCTATGAACACACGGTAAGTACCGTTATCATGAAAAGTTTATTTTTAGGCGGTGCATAATTATAGCCGCAGGAACAAAAAACATTGCAAATTTCATTATTTGCATTATAAAAATTAAGAAGATTACTTTTCAATAATGAGTTTTTATCACCTCAAAAAGTCTGCTTGGCATGCTTCTGATCAAATTGTCAATTATTGAAGTATCCATTCCCATATAAGCATCAATAATTGCGGTTTTAAGGTCCGAAACGCTGTTATATTGCAAGGTGTTTGCGTAAATCTTTTGAACGATGATACCCCATACATTCTCCATCGGATTCAAGTCCTGTGAGCATGCTGGCCATTCCAAGAGTTCAATGTTTTGACTCTCAAATCTTGTTGATAATGCCAGAACCCGGCACCTCTAACTTCAAGAAGTGGTAATAAGCTCATTTCTAAAACTCCAACGTATTCGCTTGATTTCATACGAGAGCTTGGAAACGCTATTTTTGAGCTAGACACACCAAAATTAAAAGAAAGATACCTGCTAACAGTCCCAAATTTTGGATGCCACGCCCACCCATAGTTCCCCCAGCCTCCCTTCCCACACCTCTTACAAACTTTGAGCTAGAGTCAACTAGGTTAGGTTAGGTTAGAGCAGTAGTGAGAGGTTCGAAGAAACTAGAAAAAAAACAGGGTGCGGCTATCATTATGCACAGCAGTGTAGAATGCGATCGACCCAATTATGAATACATCTTCGGATATGTGCCAATACTAAAAACTGCAAAGCAAACACAGTTAGTATAGGCAGTGAAGAGGGGATAACTTATACATACTAAGCAACAATTTTTATACCCTTAACCCATAAAATGGGTAAATAAGGGTATAATGGTTTTGTGCAAAAGTATGTAACAGGCAGAAGGAAGCATCTCCGACCCCATAAAGTATATATATTCTTGATCAGCATCAACAGCCGAGTTGATATAGCCATGTCCGTCTGTCCGTCCGTCTGTCCGTCTGTATGAACGGGAGGATCTCAGAGACTTCAAAAGCTAGAGACTTCAGATTTTGTATATAAGTTCTCCTATACCATGAGCAGAACAAGTTTGCTGAAAATGATCGATAACTATTCTGGTTTCCGATATACACATGCAATCGATAACAAAAAATATCGAATTTGGAAAATGTAAAAATGAGGGTTGAAATAATGGGTAGCGATAGAACTTTTCTGAAAATGTCGTCCAAATCGGTTAAGAAACACCGGAGATATCGAGCTTAATAGATTGAAGTTAAGTCAGAACACCAAAGTCTTATATAAATTTAATTTATTTATTGCATCTGGGTTCGGGGTATCTTCTAGTCGGGCTCTCCCGACTAGAGCCTTCTTACTTGTTAAAATTAGCTTAATAGAAACATAATAAAGAAAACAATTGCTGACAGAATATGTTAGAGACTCATTAATTAAAACACGAGCATATTCAAAAGAACAGACAACAAACAAACTTCAATGCGCAAGTTTTGCAATGAATTTAATTAAAATTCGTTCTCGGCCATATTGTTCATGACTTGGCCGAATTGCACAGACGACAATGAGGACAACATGAACGATTATAAAACCAGGGACAGGATAGAGGAGTACTCAAATACAAAAAAAAACAAATCCACTACCACACACGGCAGACACGTACGCTTAACCTAAGGCAATTTGCGTAATCACTGAATATCCACAGCACACAATACTACACAGGAAAAACAGGAGAGTTTTAAAAGGGCTGCCGTTGAAGGATCCAAGAACTTTATCCTGGCCAAATTTTGTTGTATAGAAGCTGCAGCTAAGCAGACAATCGTCTGACATCAACACACACACAACTATAACTTTAGCGGTACAACAAACGGTAGCACGGTTGAATAGTACTAGGCCAGGACGCCTTTTCAACGTCCTGTGCTTTTTGCAAACACATTTTTTACATTACTCCCCTGCACAAAAATGTGTACGGTAAACTATTTTGTGCATAACTTTGCGACTTGGGGACTAAAGGCCTGACAGCCATGACAATTATTAAATTTAATGTTGCTTTCAATTTTGTGGCAGGAGCGTTCAACACTCTCAAGTTTCATAATGGTAACGCCAACGCCAACATCAAACCTAACGCCATAGCCCAATTGCTTCTGGCCAAAGTTCTTAAGGTTAAGCAGCCATGAAGACAACACAGTTATGTAATTAAAAAACAAAAATAACAAAAATCTCACTGACCGAAACTTAAATGCACTTTAAAATATCGATGTGGGGAATATCTAAATAATTTAAATAAATATTACGCCTTCTTGTGAAATTATTTTGTACTTTAAGTTAGAAAAAAAGCTTTAAATTAATTGCTTTTCACATAAAACATATGTTATAAAATGTTCAAAAGAAATTGTGAATTTATTTCATAACCAAGTTTGAATTTGATTATATGTTTTAACTTGTATAAATATTTTAAATACATTCTTAACTGGAGTTTTATATTTATTTGATATTACTTAGTAACAAATCCACTTCACAAAAAATCTTCGGCAATTGGATATTACAGCAATATATCAATGCAATTAGCAGGTTACATATATGTATGAAGAAACCAACCAATGAAAAAGATTTAATCAGTAGAAACATAAAGACACCAAGGAATATCTTTAATTAAAGAATCTTTGTTTTTATTTTGATGTTTGATTTCACTTTGTAAATTATTCAAGCTTGGTGAGTTAGTCATAATGCCTGCCGGCAAGGGCAACGAATGCGAACAAGTTTTTGAAAGCGCAAACCCATGCCAGGAAGAGCTAGTCAGCCAGACAGTCAGTCAAGTCGAGTCAAGTCAGTCAGTCAGTCAGTCATGGGGGTTACTAAGTCAATCCCAGGGGTACAGAGAGGGTAGGCCTATTAAAGCATGTAATGGCGTGAAGAAGGCGTGTATCTGGGCACTGTCAAGGGGTAGTGGCAAAGATTGTAAGCAAGCATTGAAGCCGTCGCTGAGAGAAAGACGGCAATTAGAGGCAATTTGGAAGCGTCCCAACATCCAACCAGCGGCCAGGGACCACATACTGCGCCTTGTGGCTGGTGCCGAGTGCGTTGTCCTTTGGAAGAATGTGCATTGTTATTGCACTTGTTGGTGTTGTTATTGTTGGTTTTGTTGTTTTGCTAGAGGAGCACCAAACTGCAAAGCAACAGCCGCTGCACTTAAATTGCATGTCAAAGACAGATTTACGAGAAGCCCACCGCACATTGTCCTGTTTTGGTTTTGGTTTTGGCTTTGCTTTGCTTTCCACCCGCTTTGCCCACCCGTCGCTTCAGGCATTTTATTTATGATAACAACAGAAGTTGAGGGCCCGGGTTGGCAAAACTTTTAGTGCCTGGGTGCGCCATCATGGCATGCCATCGAGCCATATATGAGATAATAAATAATGGTTTAATTAAGCGTCAGCTTACAAAATGCGTAATTAATTGATTTTGTGTGCAGTTCGTTTGGCCCGAGATAACAGTGACAGCGACAATTTCCAAATAGGGAGTGACAGAGGGGCAGAGAAACGAAGAACAGTTTGGCAAGTTGGCTGGTTGGTCTCCTATCCTTAAAACATGACCCTGTCCAGCTGATTGAATTTTGCAGTTCAAATGCAATTATTTTGTGCCGTGAACAATTTAATTCCACATCTGCATTTACTTGGCTAATTGGGCCATTGTGACTTCGATTTGTTGAATAAAAGTTTTAAACTAAATTAAAATTGAATTGACAAAAATGCTTGCAGCCAATTTTTAGAATAACAAACAGTAATATCTGATTTCTGTCAATATGTAATGCTATTATGAATATATATATACAGTACGACCTTGCAAAACGCAGCCCTCGTTACACGCAACTCCTTGATAATTGCAACAACCGAATTCTAAATATCTAAATAAATCGTACGTTTAAGTTTGTTTTTACCACTTTTCTAAATAAAATAAAATGAAATCCTTGCTTTGAACACCGATTTAATTTAAATGGTTAGCAAAGGCATCTGTTTTTGGAAATAGGTCTCGTAGACAACAAAAAATTTTAATAGGTTGCGTTGAACGAGATCGGACTGTAATTTGTTTACTTAAACTAAATTGAAAACTATGTCTTAAACATAAAGTGCAATAATTTAAATAACGAAAGTTAAACTTGTAATAAAAGTAAGCAAATAATATGTATGCATTTATATAAACAGTCCTAAACACCAAATATCCGTTTGACTAAAGCAGAGCTACTCTTGACAAAATATAATTGAATAAAGAATGTTAATTTGATTAAACGAAGTTCATTACTTAATGCATTAAAGTAGTTCCACATCATCATATAATTAAGCAATTTGAGAACTGACACAATTTTTTTCTAGTCTATTTTATTTATATTATAAATAGTCCATGAAATTGTGCACCGTCAACGTGTAATCAAATTAAATAATTCCCAGAAACAATCACAGCAAAAAATTACTGAACCAACACAAAGCTTGTTGCTTGGTTGAATTAAAAAAAAGTAAAAAAAGCTCAAGTTGAGAAAGCTCGACTAGGAAATACTCCGAACACTAGACGCTTTACGCTTTCAGCCATTGTTTGTATGCATGTGTGTGCATGCAATGTTGCTCTGCTGCATATCACCTAAGCTTAAATTTTTGACATCTTGTTCCTTAACCGATTTCGATTTAAACAATTTCCAAATTCAAGATTTTATTGTAATCGATTCGCTGAAACCGGAAGAGCTATCAATAATTTGAAACAAACTTGTACTGCCCATGGGCTAGAAGAGCTTATAGTTTATAGCTTTTATAGTCTCTGAGATCAACTCGACAGTTGTTGCTGATTAAGAATATATATACCTTATAAGGTCGGAGATGTTTCCTTCTGCCTACTAAATACATGTGCACAAAACCATTATACCCTATTTTACCCATTTTATGGGCTTAGGGTACACAAAGAAGTCTGACCCCCTTGACTCTGTGTGCCTTTTGTTATGCGGCCGAGGAAGCACAACAGAGTCGATTCCAAGTATCAGTGGTATGCAACAGACGTTGCTTGTAGGAGAGCGGCCACAAGGATTCACTTATGTACGTGGTCGATGGCCGACAGCCATTCACAGGACAAGTTACAAATGTTTATGACAAACCAAACATCATAATAATATGTCACAACACACAAGCAATGCAACTGACTGCAGGCCAATCCCCCCTAGGAGCCAACATACAGTGACATAAAATACAAAACTATGTAAGCTCCAACAAGCAGCAACATAAACAACAACAACTGGGGCATTAAAATGTTTTTCTTTGCCTCTGCTGCTGCTCACCCGCTCCGCTTGTCAATTAAATGTCAACTGGCAGCAATGTTGGCTGCTTGCTGCCATATTAAAATTCCACAGCGAAAGAGAGAGAGAGAGAGAACGAAGTGTAAAAAAAAAACACTAATACACATACTTTATTACATTCGCAATTTAGTTTTTTGAGCATGCGCCTCGACGTATGCAACACAAAATTTGCACTCTCTTTAACAAACATTTTTGCTCTTTTTCTCAGTGACTGTCCAACTGTAGTGGTGCATACATATATTCACCACCGCAATGCACCGATTGATATAAACAAAAATGTCAGATTTCGATTCATTGTGCACGGCATTTTATGCATTCTCAAGTTTGACACTTGTCTAAGGTTTCATATGTGTGTATGTTTGTATGTGCATGAGTGTATTTGTTTAGTCTTTTTTTTTTGTTTTGAACTTTTCTTTTGACTTTCATTGCTATTTGGCAAGCATCCTCTGCTTATTCGCCATTATAAAGAAAAATGTATCAGCAAGTTAAGACTAATCAATGACCACCAAGTGATTTTAAAGATAACATTTTTAGCCAAAAGAAAGCTTGTTTCCAATCGCGCAGGTTTTCAAAAATTATTATTTTTATAATTCATTAACTCGTGTAGATAGATAAATGATTTAATTATATGAACCAATCGAAAATTTCACATATCTAAATTAAATTTCTGGGCTACCTTAAAGCGCACCTCCCTTAGGAATTGTTGTTTAGCTCCTTGATTAAAAATAATGTAAATTTAGTATGCTTTTGAACACTTGCATCAAGTCATTGCAAATTGCATCGTGCAGGGTATCATAAAGTACTTAATTGGTTTCATTGGTTCATGTTGGTCTTTTTTGCTGCAGCAGCCCGTATAACCAAAGGACAGATGCCACAGGACAAAAGTGTACAGCCTAGTGTCAGGAGGTTCACGGCCTCGGTATGTAAATGTTTGCCACACTCTACAGCGTCCATCATCCGCACTACTTGCAACATTCGCTGCACTTGCTCGGGTCAGTTAGCGAGCCCAAGTGCCAAGAATGAGTTGGTAGTTTTAAGTGGATTTCGTCTGTTTTTTTGCCTTAACCGAAGTTCTCACATGGCTTGGCAGTGTGTGTGTGTGTTGGTATGTGTATTTCGGTCTGGCAAAGCGGAAATTTGTTTGCACGAAAGTCGTTAAGGGAAATGGGAAAATGTACTTACTAGTATCTAGCTCAGTCCCATTAGGTGGAACGCAATCTGAATTGCAATTCTTAATGGGATTCGAGCACACAGAAACTAAAAGGCCTAATTAAATTTCCATATGCCATTAAATGGCCAATTTTGTTCGATCAATTAGAAAAACGTTTGTTCACATGTGTTCCTTAAACGGATTTATCCGTTCTTTGGATATAAATTGAAAAAATAATCTATTTAAGAGTAACTCAAGTTGAAAAACTTTCTTGATTAAAGATATGGGAAATATTATAAGTTTCTTTTAGTTTTCCCCAAATGGATTTCAGGGATAAGATTTTAAGCATCTTTTCTCAATTCAATTCCATAACTTTCAAATAATATGGAACCACAACAATATAAATTTATCAAAATTTTTAAAGAGCCTACCTTTTTCTTGTAGTTGCTGACGTTTCGTATCACCTTTAAGGACTTCCGCTGTGTGGACCAGTTCATTGAGTTGCGGTTTTTTCATTTTCAATTCACGCAAAACTTTCTGTAAATCAAAATAAACAAGTGAAAACGTTGCAGTCGGGCGCAACCGACTGTGAAATACTCTGATACCTGTGTTAAAACACGCGGTTAATAGTTTATTTGGTGGCAGAAGTTGTAGGCGTGGCCTTAACCAGCTGTCTAACCACAAAATTGAGCGTGGGATCGAAATCAATAATAATCTTGGTGTGTCTAGATCAAAAATTTCGAAAGATAACGGTTTCCTCCTTTTTAACTGGCAGGTGGGGAGAGAGCTTGTCATCTTAAACTTTTAATGTAGATTCTTCTTCATCAAATTGTCTCTAGCTTTGTCTGAAGCAGACATGGACCAAGATATTTGCAAAGTTAGCATTTATACAGACAGACAGACGGACAGACAGCATTACGGATATTGCACAAACCCAATATACTCTTAACCTTCGGTATCAGGGTATAAAAACAGTAAAGAGAAAGAGTAAGACCATTTTGGCAACTTCATCTTTCTTGTGGTGGCACCTACCTCCTGCGCTTCAATGTCCGAACGCACTGCGTCCACATCGTCAACGAGAACGCTCTGTATCTTGATCATGTTTTGTTCCCAAGTCAGCCAGTCGGAAATGTGCAGAACGGACTTATCAAAGCTGCTGGCCAAAGCGCCAATTCCACTTGGTTCGCTGTTGTAATCTGCAATTGGGGAAACGCAACATGGGAATTCTCATTAAAAAATGGCAATAATTAGATGTCTCCGTTATGGTCTGTCACAAACGTGCTTGCATCTCTCATTAGCCCTGCCAGAAGTTGTGGTTTCAGCTCAGACAATTGCGGTCAAAAGTGACCAACATTCATTTCTGTCAGTTATTGTTCCAGTGTGCCACATTTGAATGGTTCACTTTTATGTTGCACCTTTTGCCTGCAACCTTTCTTTCTGACGGCCATTTCGAATGCCTGTCTCGAAGCGCACAAAAAACACGATGAGTAAAATGAAAAACTATTTCAATGAAGCAAACTTTCAAGTGGCTTTATTGCTGTACGTTGCAGTAGCTCAAATGCTACAGTGGTGCACAGTGAACTATTGAACGGAACGGAGTGCTAAAAACTGCAGATAAACTATAAGTGTGCATCAATTGCACTTTATACATTTCGAAATGAAGAGCTTAGGTTTATTAAGTACCGCAATTCCAAGTCCTGAGTCTTGCGGCATAAACGGTAATGGAAAGGTATTGTTTTATTTTAATATCGTTTTTTTTTTTGTTTAATACATCACGATATTGAATAAACTAGATTACATATTTAAGATGGTGCAAAAAATATATATTTTTAAATCAATAATGTTTTATAAAATTGTTAACATTTATTATTTGCCTCACAATATTCGATACCGAAAGTAAGCAGTGTATCGATAAATACGATGGCTAAAAATCAATACTGCATCAAACATTTTGGAGCGAATCTCACCCATTGCTCCCCCAGCTTAGTCGCATTTTGAACGCAGAAACTTTCAATGCCACGCCCACCCTAGCCGCCCACCGCCTCGTTAAAAACGGGAATGCGTGTATTTTTCACAGTTATTGAGACAGAGTCACAAAATTATGTCTGTGCTTCATACATATTTATAAAATCACATCTTGAAATACTTTTTAATAATAGCACTTTCATAAATTCAAAAATTGAATTGGTGAGCGGTCAAAAAAAACACTTTGTTATCCCTTAAATACCCTTTGGTAAGCAATATATATGTGTTTGAATGTTTTGAGATCAATTTGAAGCAAAAATTCCAGTGTATTGCAATTCCAAAGATGCGGGTCGACTTGAAGACACTTGTCATGAGCCAAGACATAAGTCCTTATTGCCTCTAAAGCATGCGACACCCAACAATGCGCATATTAATAATATTTTTGTAGCTTATTTCGCATTCTGGACTGCTTAATAGCAACTTTCAATTGAAAACACCAAAAAGGCAAATAAAAAACTCGAAATACTTAGCGCAAAGAAATTCCTTGGGTAAGTTTCGTAAGCCTAAGGAGGTAGTGCAGAAATTTGTGAAAGTTTTGGGTCTTGGGTTGCACATAAGCCGTGAAAACAAACCCAATAACTATGTAAGTCTCTGGCTGTCTTGTGTGTCTGTGCCTTGTGTCTTGAGTCCAGCAGCGACAACGCCGCGACTGTCGACTTTTTTTTTGCTGTTTACAAACTCCCCAACAAGCAGGATTAAGGACCCTATTTGCGACTCGTGATTTGGGATGGGCAAACGAACCAGGGGAAGAAGAAAACATGAACAAGAACAGGCTTTGAGGTAGGCCTTCGTAGCTAGTCATGTCTATGCTGAATGAATGAATGCCACGCGTCTGAAAGCATTTCAAATGAAATTCATGAGTCACATCGCACAAGAGGCTGCTTAAGAAGTATGTATGCATGGGAAAACCAAGTAACAAAAACAAAACCATGTAACAAGCCTTAGAAACACACACTCAAGTGGCTCGGGAGGAAGTAAAGTGCGAAATTTCTTTTCACCTATTTTGACGTTTGTATTGTGTTGGGCCCCTGGCAGGTGCAAAGTTGTACATCAAATCATTTAAGACAAAAAAATAAAAATAAAAATATATGTGAAACGCGTTCAAATTGCCGAGAGAAAGCTGTATAAAGCCTATGTCAACGCCCGCAGCCAGAAAAATTTCATAATTCATTAAGCATAATATTTCAACTTGTCGTTCTGCTGCTTTTCAATGTCACTCAGCGCATATTTTTTTTATTATTATTAAAATTATTATTATTATTATTAGTGATATAATTCCAAGGGAATGCGCACATTGGAAGAAAATGACAAATACACCTTTTATATATTAACACAAGATATTTTAAACTTTTTGAATTAAACGTGTTATTATTAATAGTAATTATATTTTATTATTTAAGTCCTCCATATGATAAAAAAATTTTATTATTTTTGAAAAACAACTAGAAATTTGTTGTCTTGTATGTATTTTAATAATACTATAAATCTAATAACACTTGGATAAATATGTATTACTTTACACATTATTATGTGTTTTAAGTAACACATTTTTTATATTTATTTTTTAATAAATTTTAGGACACTTTCAATTAATTTGCATTTTGAAAATAACACATATGAACACTATTAAACAAGTTATAATATTTATTTAAATTAATTAATTTTAATTTTTGTCGTTTTTAGAGTTTAGGTTTAAAATTTATTAGTTTACTTCCTTACCGCTGAACGTGTTTATTTAAAATGTCTTTTTGTAGTCCTTAACAGCTGTTTGGCAACCGCTGAAGCCAATCATCTGTAAAAGCTTCGAAAAAAGCACGCAAGCTCAAAGTGGACTTTCAGTCAGCACTTGCTTACGTTTTGCAGCAAGAAGCGTTTGAAGGCTCATCAAGCACCACAGCGAAACCCAAGCAGTCCTAGCAAGCAGTGTCACACTGAGTCTAGTATGTAGGAACTATAAGTTTAGAAGCAAATCCGAAAAAACACACAACTTCAACTACACACAAAAAAACAAAGTAAACATATAAACTAAAAATCCACAACCTTGTCTGTTTCGAGTCCGCTGCAGAATGAAGTCACAAAACTCAAAGAAGCTAGCTAAAAACAAAATTGGCTTTAAGCCACCTTCAACCTTTGTGAATATGGTAGATCGAGACTATGGATTAATTAAGATAACTCGTGAAAAATCAACGACTCCATATCCACGCAAATCCAAAGGAGTTGATTTGGATGAAGTGAGGGAACGATTTGAGGAGTTGCGCAAAAGCATACATCCAGATATAATGTCCCCACTTGACACCTTTGATTTACATTTTGACAAATCAAGCAAAACAGATGCAGTTCCGGCTAACCAAATAAAAATTTCCGCGGGCACACCGCATCCTCTTAAAGGCATGGCAGTAGACCCCAAGCAACTCAGACAAACGCTCGAACAAGGAGATTGGAGTGACAAACAGTTCCCTCAGCATTGGCCAACCATTAAGCGCCTATCAAGCCTTCAGTCAATGGTGTCTGCTGGAAATAAGAGAGAGAAATCGATTCAAAGTTGCTCTATAGATTTATCAAAGAGAAAACAAAATCCTCTTACTAGCATTTTGCGAACAGATTTGAAAACAGAAGCTTCAGGTATTAAACCCAAGCGTATGGAGATGAAAAAAGTTACATTTATAAGGCCCAGAAGATGCCTTCCTTCACCTTTTGACAACAGCGCCATATTCCTTGGTAGTACTGATGACCATTATTACCCAAATAGTGGCCTCATTATGAGCTTTCACAAACGTCGGCAATTGTTCGATGAGGCAGAGTACACAATTGCCAAGAATGGCAGAAAGCTGAGCGAAAAATTAATGCCGGAAAATACAAAGCCAATAAACGCTGATGAAACCATGTTACTAGCTGACCAACAGGCAAGGGATGAAATCGAAAAGTTTATTAAACAGCATGGCCTTGTCAAGGCCCATGCCGGCACTATAACCAATATGGCCAAGCTGCAGCTTCCGGTGCATTCAAAGTACAGCATGCAGAGCTATACTTCATCAAAACATTTAATGGAAACAGAAGAAAGTCCCTCCCACTCAATATCGAAACGTTTTAGAGCTCTTTAAACACTAAAATGAAGAAAAACACTAAAACATAAATCATCAATTGCATATTGAATAAATTTCAGTCTAAGTCACAGTACTGTGGACACAATTTTTGTAAAATAAATCACAATTGAAAAATTATTGACACTTTTATAATTGTTGATACAGGTAAAGGTCGTATTACTCCGGTGATCAGTTCCAAGAAAAACGGCGTAAAAAAAATCTGCGTAAAATATAATTTCTCCACCTTTAAAACAAAAGAAAAACAAGCAGTGCACTGCTTGAAAACTGCTGCATTTGAGCTTAAATGTAGCCTAAAAAAATTAGTTCTAGCCACTCATCGGTTGCGCCAAAAAAGGCCGTGAATAATTACATAAAAATGGTTTAGCAAACATTTATATCTAACTTAATTATATTTTGAAAATTATATATTAAAATTAAATAGTACAAAATGATAAATTGCTTGTTTCAGTTTGGCAAAATTACATGCAAAAATTAAATGACTTTTGGTTATAAATTACACAGAATTAAACAGCCCAAAAAAATATAAAAAATCATTACAAAGCCCAGGTCCACCCTATCTGCAAACATATGAAAACGCACATTTATATAAAAATATATGTATGAAGCACGTTCAAATGTAAGTATGCGTAGCTACGACGAGCCAGCACGTGCTGTTGTTGCGTTTTGTCTATTCTCGAATAGCAAACGCACACGCATACTTACAAAATTACACGCACTGCACACCAACAAGACAGCATACAAAACAACAACAAAGCATATAAAACATGGCGGCATGTGTATTGTAAACAAAGAAGCAATAATCAAAGCATTGTTTAGCTTTTATGTTGTGAAGAACCGATTTTCTACTCGTTACTTGTGTCGTCTTCGGACTTGCAGAAAATCCAAACAAAGCCTATTTAACATAAAGTTGGGTCTTAAGAGCTGGAATGTTATGTTAACTAAGCAGGTCGCAACGACACAAAGACAACAGCCGAGACGGATAGCCAGTGTCTGTCGTTTGTATGACGCGTGGACTCAGACTACAAGAGTAAGACTTCGATTTTGATATAAGTTCTCTATACTATTGTGCGACAAGTTTGTCGAAATGGCGATAACTATTTGGTTCCGACATCGGTTGATAACAAAATTGTCATTTGGAAAATTTAAAAATGGGGGTTGTATAATGGGTACGATAACTTTTAAAATTTCTTCCAATCGGTTAAGAAACCGGTGGTATGATTTAATGATTTAGTTAAGTCAGTATACCAAAGTCTTATATATTTTTTATTTATATTATATATTTCTGTGTTTATTGACTGGGATCTTTTTTTAAATATTGGCTGTTTAGTAGAGAAAGGTCAATGAATGTAAGAATGTTACCATAACATTTAAATATACTTTTGGTAACAGATGAAATAAACTATTGAAGTAGCCAAAAATATATAAAAATATTACAAAGCCAGGTATATTGCAAATATATGAAACGTCATTTTGTGAAATACATACGACAGCCGGTTGCTACTGTTTGAGTTTGCTTGCGTAACTGGGTGAATTAAAGGGATGCGGAGCGAGAACGGTAAAGATGTTTGTACTTTGATTATATTAAATAAATAAGACGGTTTAAAGCGGAATGTTATTTTTTGAAAAGTTGGAATTGGGCGGACATGGAAACAGGAATTAGGCATATTGCTTATCATTTGTTTACTAGTACACGCGCTACAAGTGAGCTGGTGCGAAGTCGGCCATCGTTAAAATTGTTGTGAGCAAAGTGTGTAGCGACTAAGGCATAATAAGTTGCGTTGCCGCACTTCGTTTCTCTTGTTGTTGTCACAAAATTTTAAATCGACAATTTTAGACTTTGCTTTTTTCGGCTTGCTGCTGCTCAACAAGAGGGGGGGTATAGACTTTATATGAACTTTGTGCAATTTAATAGATAAACGTTAGATACTTTAATATATTGTCTGGTTTATATGCTAATTTATATGTTGGCAATGAGTTTGGGTTTTTTCACAACTTATAAAACAAGTTGTATATAAATACATTAACTAACACTAAAGTAAACGGCATGTGTATTGTAATCATATATTCAAAATAAACTATCTGTTTATCTTAAAAATTATCTATTGTTAGTTTTGTTGACTTCGAACTTGGAAAATATTGCATGTTAACATCAACAATTCTGTAAACATGTCTTTATGTTATATGGTCGCTAAGTTACGTAGCAAGCAGCTTTTGTAAGGCGTATTTCTAATTCAAGCAGTGCTGCATAGCCATAGATTAATAAACCTAACAGGTTTAGTCGCTGCAAGCAGTGGAGCTAATTTTAAAGCACGGCACATAGTATGATAAGGAATTTTATATAAAATAAAAGAAAACTTCAAAATATTATAATGAAAAAACATGTTACAAATATAAAATTAAGTAATACCATCAAGTAAGTGCTCACAAAGGTATTTATAAAAGCAACTTGCTAGGTAAAGTGGACTCTGCCTCAAGAGACATGCTAAAAGGATATTTAACAAAATCTCCACACAAAAATTCGGTAGTTAAAATTTCCTTCAATAATCAACCATAAAAAAAATAAACGCATTACGGTCATTTTTCGAAAACATACAGTTTTTTTTTTCATTAGAGACCTAGTCAGAATAAGCGTTATACTTTCAAAATAAAAAGTTCTAAGCGGAACTTCTTAAAGATTAAGAAAATCCAATTTAAACCATCACACCTTCCCACATAAGAACGAATTATTACAGTTGTGTTGCTCATATTAAAAGTAAAGTTGAAACTTTACTGCTCTGTGTGGAAATGGTTATAGTGGCAAAATTTAATGATTTATGAATAATATTTATCGCCAAACATATTGTCAAAAGTCCATATTGAACTGAGCACAGATGAATAAACAATTTAATGATTTTATGTTAGGAATGATCCCAATGTGTAGATCGTCCTCGTTATGTTTTCGGTCTATCTGTGCAGAGTAAGCTTTGAACGAAGTGTGACACATTCAGTTAAATATTTTACGATATTAACAAATTGGCTTCAGTTAGCAATTGAAATAAATATAATACACACAGACAAGTTTTTTTTTTTTTTGTTTTTTTCTTTAAGTTTTTTGCTGCCTGCTCTTCCATAATATCATTCCAGTTTGTCAACTTACAATGAATTCAACTCAACCGATGAAACAATCAGGAATTTCTGAGAGGAAATCCCAGAAGAAGCAAGCATTCAAAAGATTCTCACCAATTACCACGGTTGATCGAGAATATGGCCTTATGCATATTTCTGCCAAGGGGACTTCGACCCCTTATCCACGTCAAACTTCACCAATCGATGTTAATACGCTCCGAGAGCGTCTTATTGATCAGCAGATAAATGCAAGCGCTCCTAACGAATATCTGTCAAAAGGCGCTTCGCACGCAAAAAAGAACAAAGAGTTAAACACTCATAATTTAAAAAACCGTTTGAACGCAGCTACCTTAAAAAAAGTTTTGATAATCAGTCCCCCAGCTACAAGCCAACATTCTATATTCAAGGGTAATAAAAGAAGTTTTGAAGAGCGCAGACGAAATTTTGATTGCGCCGAATTTACCATTGCCAAGAAAGGCAAAAAGTTAAGTGAATTCTTTATGTACGGAGCAGTTTATCAAGTAGCAACGAACGACTCGATGTTTCAAAACGATGTAATAGCGGAGGAGCAAATTAAAATGCATATTAAAAAGAAAGGATTAAAAATAGAATCTCATGTTCCTCTATTATGACAGTTCTCGATGACACATTAACAAAGCCAACTTATTTCAAGAAAGATAAAACCTAAAACATTATTTGGTAATTAGCGACAGTGCCTTCAAATAAATGTTCTACTAATATGATTTGAAGACACCTTCATTGATTATTGAATGCAATGAAAAAATACAAATCAAATTGAAAACAAAAATAAATCAATTTATATTAATTTATTATAATTTTGCAACGGGCAAAAAACTATAGTATATATATTGTTATATATGTTAACAGGCATTTTTTGTTGTTAAGAAGTCTGATTGCATAGGGGAAGAACTGTGGTGCCAGGGCTGCCCACCCCTGTTTAGTGCACATATTGAGGGACATCGCCAGCTGTTTTGTCACACAATTTGGTGACTAAAAAGTTGTGTAAAGTACGAAGATTTCCGATTTTTGAAGGTGTGGCGGAAGGGGCGGGCGTGCCACGAGTCGCTAGAAGCTGCCTTGTTATTAAATTTTATAGCTGTAAGGATGTGGCATATATGTGGATTTATCGATTTTCAAACGATGTTTGCAAAAACCAAGTCTCTATCTTCACGGATGAACATATAGACGCACAGACTGACAGACAGGCACTCACCATGACATTGGAAACCAGACATAGCACAAAACCAATATACTTTTGTCTTTTGGTATCAGAGTATACAAACATAAACATACGACATGAGTACACATTTGGTTCAACAATACAATCGAAAAGTGGGGTGTAAAGTAAGGGGCGTTGCAAGCTACATTTGAAAGAAATGCTATGAAATGCATTGCCAGCTGTTTGAAATATAATGCTTCAAAAGCGAAAATGTTTAAGAATCAATTATGATATCGTGCATGCTTATTTGCGGATTTGTTCATCATTGGTAAAATTGAAATGCGAACTTGGGGAGCAAACTAATAAATGCTTTTAGTACAAATCCCACCATTATTGTTAAGCAATTATAAATGATTAAAAGAAGTGATTTATCTGCATTGATCAAAAAGGAAATAAATACTTAATAACCAAATAATTTAAAACAAAAAAATTCCTGCAACTTATGTCGTTGCTTTAATATCGAACAATCGTAAATATAGCCTTTTGACTTGACGGATCAATCATATTTTACCATATGCACTTACAGAGAGTATTGGACTGGAAATATTGGTAAAAAGATGTAATACATGTGGGAGTCGATGAGAAACCAGAAGGGCAAGTAATAGAAAGTTCAGAGAACCACTAGAAGTGGCCATCCCTATTAAAAGCGAGAGAAGAGTCAGTCGATGCCAAGATTTCGCCTACTACGCACGTACAAACACACTAGAAGTTAACTTAATAAAGTTAATGTTACAACGTTTATAATAAAATATATCCTTACACGCATAATAACTTATTTATAATAAATAAATAAAAGTACAATATCAGTTTGTTGTCTGGGACCACAAACATAATAAAATATTCATTTTAACAAAATGAAAAGCCGACTTTGTCAGTGAATAAAGTCAATAAAAATACACAATTTTTAAAGCAAACTCAATCAAATTTAACAGATCAACTCTAGAGGCCATAGACAAGCGATTTAAAATGAGCAACAACCATTTAGCATATTGACGTAGAGTTTGTTTTCTAACAATAAGCCCTAACTAAGCACTTACAATCTATTAGGTGCAACACAAAAGGGACAAATGGCGAAAATTGAAAAATCTCACTTACCCTGTGAGATGCTGCTGCCGCTTGCGTCGTTACCGTTGCCAATTTGGGTGACATTTTTCAGTTGCGTCAGTGAGAGCTCAATCGAATCGGCATGAGCAATCAAATTGTTTTTAGTCTGCAAAAAAAATGTGTGAATGGCCAGTAGAAAATTGAAATAAGCGAGTGACAAGTGCGTTTGTGCGAACCTTTTCGATTTCGTTCATCATGACGGGCGCGACCTTTGGCATTTGTTGATTCTTGCCAATGGCGCCAACAATGACCTGCAGATCGTCTCGGCGTTCCTGCAAAGAATTGAAAGATATGTTTCTATAAGTTAAATTCAGTTACATGACTGCTTGCGAAATGATAAATTAACAATGATGGCAAACGAAGCCGAGTTCTCTCAAGCACACTAACAAATTGGACACCGCTTTGAGACCAATGGAGAAGGAAATTCAATTTCAGCTGCAATCGAGCAAGAATGTCCCATGCAAGTGTTCCCTGGGACACCAAAATACATGAATCTGTGTGTGTGGGTGTTTTATATAGTTTTGTGGATGGTTGTTGTTGATGGTGTCTGTCTTTTTGTTTTTATACCGCACTGGCAGATTGTGTCAACCAGCAAAACTGCATCGAGCGAGCATTCGGGGCAAACAATTTTTTGGCGCCAATCGAATTTTTCGGCTTTGCACTTTCAATCAGTAAACTAAATAACAAAATTAATTGCGAGGCGACGCGACGCGACCGTTGCGTATATAAAGCGCGACCAGACTGAAAACAAAAGCAATGCCGCCGGCATAAAGAGAGATGAAAATTTAATTTATTGCTTTATAGATCGCTCTTTGGTGCGCCTTTAAGTTCTTCTCTTTGCAAGACTCTTTGTGCTGCTATTTTTAAATCCACTTTTCTTTTTAAATTTTTATATGTTATTTTGTCATCGGTGGGGCAATAAAAAAACACCACAGCGAAAAACCAAAATAAACATCTAGTGAACGAATTGATTAATGATGGATTTTAAAGCATGAAATTGTCTTTCGGATTCAAATTGTCCAATTGGGGAGATTTTTATTTAGTTTTAGAAGAGTGGATTTAAATAATAATTTATATCACTTAAAGACTTGTTTTTACTAAATTCTATAACTTTGGAGTATGCCACGATGCATTGTATTTGATTGTTTAAAAAATTTGTATTATTAACTAAGATTATGCATATTTAGTCTCATTACTATTTTCAATATGTTTGTTCATAAAAAACAAAATATATTTTAATGACGAATTTGCTAAATAAATATAACATGACAATAAACAAATAAAGCATCAAAATATTTCTCTTACTTAATTTATAACATCACAATGATAACCCTTAATACAAGCCAAATTCTCTAAAGTTTTTCTATATTTTTTCAAAAGCATGCTTAGTTCTTCCCCTACATAAAACTACAACATATGTACATACATATATGTATGTGCATAGATGCTACAGATGTTGTAGACGTTGTTAATGTTGGCGCACGACGAGATGTCTCGAAGTTTTGTGTAACTGTGTCAAAATTTTTAGATTTATTTTGGGTATTCCTAATGGCAGCATTTAGTTATTTGGTGTGTGCTCCGATGCTCTGAATTCTCAAGAGGCCAATTAACTTGTGGATGGAATAAGAGCAAATAAAAAATAAACGCAAACGCTTTCAAAGATATCTAAATTAGAACGCAAAAATAAAAATAATAATGCGCTCGATTATAATAAGAAATGTGTTGTTGTTATTTATAGACTCATAGATATCCTACATAAACATTGCAAATATTTATAAATTATGTTTTGAAGACAAAATCTAAGATATTTAACATTTATACTGATTTTATTGGCACACATATGTATAAGATTGATTTTGATTTAGCCGATGGGAAACAGAATCGCAGAAGGGACACTAGTTTTTTATTACTATACAAAAATAAATATATATTATTCGACCTACGTAAAAACATCGCTATGTAGGGGAAAAAGCTCCATAGTCCAGGATTTACCAAGTTAAATTTGAAAGTCTTTACAGATTTACCATTTGAGACTATGTAAGTAGAAATGAGTGATATTAAAAGTACTAATACATAATAAGAAATATACCTTTAAGACATATTTTATCTACCCCTTATAAAAGCCATTACTTTAGCACGAGGTATTATTATTCAAATTAGTTTTGGACATGGTCAATTTGTTGTGCATTTCTGCCCAGATGCTTTTAGTTGGATAGAAGCTAGATTAAAATTAGTTTTGCCACACTTACGTTGATGTCATCCATGCGTTTCTCGAGCTCAGTGTAGGACTTAAGATCAACGGGCTTCTCAATTAGTACATTTATGCGACGCAGTCCCTTAGTAACCAGCTCCTCAATGTTAACGCTATTCGGCGAGGGACGTGGTGTAGATGTGTCCGTTATTTTGGATCTAAAATCAAGTTAAAATTGTCGGAAAAGAATCGCCTTGAGTCTTATAATGTTTGATTACTTGGCCTGTTGAACCTCACGAAACTTCTCGCGTAGAATAATCTGTGTGCGCATCACGAGGCGAGAAATGCTTCCCTGTTTGCCATGAGTTTCCAATACTAATGAATCGCCCTGTGAAATCAGAGTAGCTGCATCAGGTGCTATAAGCATTCTCAGATCCTCCCTGTAAAATCGTTGACAGTTTTATGACAGAGTAAAATACAATCAATTTTTTTTTTTTTGCTTACACCTCGCTCTCATGGCACTGTTCGATCTTGGACTTGGTAACCTCGAGTTTATAGATCATCTGTTTGGAAAGTTTATTAAACTCCTGTACGCGCTGTTCCAGATTACTGCTGGCCTGCTGTTCACTGGCTGGACTCTTGAGGGTCACATTCGAGTCATCTTGCGGCGATGGCATCGAATTGAGAAACTTGCTCAAAAACGGGTTCGGCTTCTTTGCGGAGGGCGTCTCAATCCGGCTCTGTGTGGTTGTTGTTGTGATCAATAAAGAGAAAGATATATAGAAAAGAGTGCGTAGCAACAATATTGAAATGATTGCCCAATTACTACCATATTACCGTATCACTATCGGAGTCAAAGGTTGGTGTCATTTCCAGTGAGAATCGCGGTATCTCCTCATCATCGGAGAAAACCAGCGGCTCAATATCGAAACCTGTTTCCTTGTCGGCACTATAGAAACTATTGCGTATGAGTGATTCTGGCTCTGTATCCGGTGTAATTGCCTCCATTTCTGGTTGCAGCTGACGCCAGCGTTTTGGTTTGGCTCCATTTGGATGCTGAGCTGCGGTTGGTTCATCCTCCTCGGAATCGCGAAGTAAATCACGCTCATGGGCAATGCGCTTGCGTTTTTCATCAAAAGAAATACGTTGCTTCTCAATGCGCAGCAGAGGAGTGCTGGTATTGCCATCTGCTGGACGCAACAAGGACTCACCGTCCTGGTCTTTAACATCCACCTGGGAGCCTTCGTGATCCGAATCGCACAGAGAACGTTTGCTCTTGCTGCGTCGCACCTCAAGCAGGGAAGAGTCTGAGTCTTCCGACAGATCCACAATCTGCACAGTCTGCACATACTCAGGGAGCAAGGGCTCTACACTCTCTAAGATGTTCACTGTATCCACAATTTCACCCTGCTGCGGCTCCAGAGCAATATTTTGTACAGACATTTTATCATTTTGAATGTTTTTAACCTTTACTTCCACAACCTGAGCAGGCGCTGCTGGCGCTTTGCGTTTGTTCTTTGCAGGCTTCGGTGGTGCTGCATTTTCCACACTCGCCGCCTTGGTGGGATTTAGCGATATCTGTGAGAACAGCGTACTAGATTCTGCCAGGCGAAACGTTTGCGGTGGCAACAAATCGGGCAACACATGTTCGCCACTGGACGTGGAAGCGGTTTTCGATTCTGACACCGCCTCCTTTTGTGAGTTTGCTGTTGCTGAGGTGGGCGTTGTACTGCTTTCACCTGATTGTGGCGTCCGCGCACGTCTTTGACGCACCGTATCGCTAACAACTACAATTTCCGTACCGTCATCGCTTGCTTTTGGCTTGTCAAGTGCGGCAAGCGTCGATGTCTCGTTGAAACGCCTCTTAAGCGTATCCTGTGGATGCGTAGTTTCTTAGAGAGTTATTTATCTCAAGTTCAAGGTGATTTCCTTGCGCCCTCTATATAGGTAGGTTATGGTTTGTGTGGGTTTGTAAGTACTAGTACTATATATGGAGCCCAAAAAGCAGTTGCTGTACATTAGCGTTTGGTGAAAGGAGTAGTAGATACTTATGTTGTTTTTTGTTGGGATGTATTGATTGGACATTAACAAGAACTCCAAAAAAGAGATACATATGTATATATGCATCACATATATACAATTGAAATTTGAAGCGTGAAAATGACACCAAGTTAGACCTCGTAGAGCTAGTGATACGGTGATTCTGGTAAATATGGTTGTGGTAGTGGTTGTTTTTTTTTTTTTTTTTTTTTTTTTTTTTGGGTGATGTTTGTTGGTATTTTATCTGGTATTTGAATTAATTATTGATTAGCTTGGTGGAAAGATTATTATGAACATTGTTTTTTTTTATTTTTTATATGGGTTGTAAATGAAATTGCAAATAAAACATACGAATTTACATACAAAAAAATAAAAGTAAATTAGCATTATGCATATCACAGGAAAAAAAAGCACATATGCAAAACATTATTATATGGCAAAAACACCCTTTGGTTAAAGCATTTTTCAAAAATTTAATCAATTAAACACACATTAATTATAATAATAAATAATAAAATATTGTTAGTAATTGGCTTAAGATAGATATGAGATGTTTCTCTATATTTTGAGGTAGCTTTTTTAAATTTTTATTAAACTTATGAACTTTAAAGCAAGAATTTTCCTCAATTTCAATTCGATACAAATCCAATTCAATGATGCTTTTCTTTGCTGAACGGTCGACTGCAAAGGAGGACGAAAATGCGAACGAGAAATTTGATTCCATTTCAGAGTGCAAGCAGAAAGAAAAGTTGCCCTTAGCGCTCAAAACAGTGTGAACTTGTGCACTCGCGTGTGTGTGTGTTTGTGGTTATCGAATGAAAGAGCAAAGGTGTTAAAATGGCAAAGTACCAGCAACAACAGCCACAAATAAAATATTGTATGAGCGAATAAAATAAAGTGCATGAAATGAATGAAATCCAATGATGGTGCAAATATAAAAACAAATTGGAAATTAAATACAATTGAAAAGCAAAAATAAGCAGAGAAGCAGACAGCAGACGGCAAGCATTAACATAATTATTTATAAATAATCCTTAAGAGCATTTCCAATTTTAGTGCATTATTTCTATGTTATATTGGCAATCGTTTTGTACGCACCACAACAATTGCAATAACTTGCTGCTGCAATTTCTCAATTTCCGGATTCGATGGCACATTTATCTCCTTAAGGTCATGCTCCATGGCCCTGCAAAAGAAAATCAATATGTTATTTTAACACATGTAAGAACGAAAGCAAAAGATTTAATGGCATTGCAGAACTATTTGGTTAACTATTTATATTGTATTAAATAAGATGGAAAAATGGCAGACAAAAAAATTAGATGCACATACTGCAAACTTTTGAAAAATATTTTCAAAGCTATTATTTCACTGTTTTTACCCTGATACCAAAACTAAAGAGTATATTGGTTTTGTGCAATGTCCGTCATGGTGTCTGTACGTCTTTCTGTTAGTATGAACGCAATTTTTTCGACACATGTAAAGCTAGAGACTTGAAACTTTGCAAATATACTTTTTCTATGGACGAGGCAAATACAAAAGGCAGGTTAAGTGGCAAGTTTGGAGTTTCAACTCCTAGGGGTCTGGGTAATCGATAAAATCAATTTATGAAAATCGAAAAAAAAAACACATACTGACAGCTAGAATTACCAAATTTAGTAAGAACATAGCTACTGGTATCCCCCAAAACACTGTATCAAACATTTTGAAATCGAAACGCCCGTATATGCCACTGTTTTTAAGCTAGAGCAACCAAACGTGATGTCAATTTAGGCGATGACGTCCCCCAAAACACTGCACCACCCATGCTGCCGCCGTACTCTCACCCGTTTTTATACTGGTATCTAGGTAAACCGCAGTCGGTTGCATCCGACTGCAAAGTTTTCACTTGTTCAGTTAAAATAATGTGCAACTCTCTGATTATTACTAGCTTTTATATATAATAATGTAGTGACAAACTTTAAAGTTTCCAGTGATATGTTATCCAAATTCTGCAACGTTGTTTTCATTTCTGTTAGGCGTTTGATAATATCAGCACTGGTTAGTTTGTGATAAGTAGCCTTGAGTCCATCGATGCGTTGACGAGTCTCCTGCATGCAGCTTTGATCGCAAGACTTGCTGTACTCGTTGTAGTGCTCCTCACAATGTTGCAGCACATCCTCAAACTCAAGCAGTATGGAGTTGCGATCGTGCAACTCCTGCGGCGACTCGAAACGCCTGATCAACTCATCAGCTCTATCGAAGCACTGCTCCAGCTGCCTGGCCAATTTGATCAAGCTCTCCAAGAAGGCCTTGGATTGGGTGACATTCTCGCCGAGCGCGTTATACAGATGTTTCAAGGCATCGATGCGTTGACTGAGCTGTTTGGGATTCTTTGTGTATTTATCCTCGCAGACACGGCGACCTGTTTTAATAGTGCTCTCTATTTCCGCCTTGATTTCAGAGAGTGTGCGATATATTTGCTACAAGAATTCAAAAAGTTCAAAGTAAAGTGATTTTGGTTTGTTATAAACACACATACCAAGCACTTCTGATACTGTGCCTGCACAGTGCTAGGACCAGCTGAAGCGACATCTAGCACCAATGTGGAGTGCTCCACATTGCGAAGATCACCATAGGCGCGATTCAAGCGCGACTCATAGGCGGGCTGGGGTGCGGTGCATTTGTTAAGCTTTGCCTGGCAGGCTTTGAAACGCAATTCCATAAGGTTCAGCTGCTCCTGCAGACGATTGGCGGCACCAGTTTTGCCATTGCGCGTGTGTTCCGCAATTAGATCGGTTATATCCTTGAAGTTTTGCTCGTTTACAGCAAATTCACGTGCCAAAATCTGTGAAAGATTCAACACAATTAAATTGATATGTAAATGCTTTCCATTTTATGTAGTTCACACCTGGAAATCATCGGGCAGATCCTCAATGGTCACATCGTTTTCAAGATGCTCGCTGAGTATCTCATCCATGCGCGTTAGCCAAGCCTCCAGATGAACAACTGCCTTCTCTGACTGCTCAGCTTCGCTTACCTTTTCCTCCAGGAGTTCAGTGCGCTTTTTGGCTTGCTGCTGCAGCTTCGTCCAGCGCTCAACCATGCCATCAATATCCTGACGCATAACATCGGCCATAAATTCGTTTTCAATTAGCTCGTTGCCAATTTCTTGAATCTTGTCCAACCATTCGTCGGAGTGAGCGCGCAGCACATTTTCCAGATCCTTTAGATAAAATAAATATACAAACACATCATATATGAAAAACCAAATTAAAAACAAAATAAACGAACAGCTAGCCAAAATGAATTTACAACTCAAATTTATTATTTCGATTAATTAAAAAAGCTATTATGTAGTGATATAACAGATTCAAATTGAGAAAATGTAATCAATAATTTTCTTGGGAGAACAATTATTCATATTCTTTTCAAGTCTTGATTGTTAAATTAAGATGAACAATTGGAATAATAATGAAATTCTTTATATGCTCTTGACTGATTTTGTTTATGACATTAAATTGAGCATAATTCCCAAAGGAAAGTCTCAATTTAAATTTTATAAAATGTCTTCTAGTTCATTAGATAAATTGTAAATTAAGAACTTCAAATCAAGTGTTTAACGTCAAGTTTATGGTCAAATAAAATCTTACATCCAATTCTTCCATTATTTCCTCGGCATCTGCTGCATTTTCGGGCGTGTTGCGTATCTTGTTCTCTAGCCGATCCAGATAGCCCGTTTCGCTGACCATAAACTTCTTGAACTCTCCCAGCTGCGTGGAGATGTGCTCAAGAAGTGCGGTCTTTGCATATACCCGCTCTGTGACCTCCGTCCAGCGTGCGTTAAGGTGTGTAAATTGTTTGGCTAGTGTGCCATAATTAGAGTCCTTGTTCTTATCCTGCAGCTCGTCCATTTGCAGCAGTAGTTCACCACCCAGCTCATTGAGCTCTCGAAATTGAGCAGCCTCCCGCTCGCAAGTTTCCTTTAGCGTCTGAAATTTGGATTTGCTCTGGAAAAGCTCGTTGGAATTCCGAATAGCTGCAACTCCCGACTTCGGAGTATTTTCCTCCAGTTCGCTGAGCCAGCGCTCTGTTTGCTGCAGTCGCTTTTGTATGATATCACTTTGATCCTGCAGCGCCGACTGCTGTTTCCGATGCGCCTGATGCAGTTGCTCCACCTCATCGTAGAGTGTATTGAGTGCACGTATCTGTGCTTGGAGTGAATCACGTTGCGGCAGTTCTGCATCTTTAATGAGTATCTCGCTGAAATTCCGTGCACTTATCACATCAATTTCCAGTTTGCGTAAATCCTGTGCCTGCAGCACTTCGGGAGCACTGCGCAAGACCGCAATTATCGAATTGTACTCGGCCACAAAGTGATTAAGGTTCTCAATGGCGGTCGTCTGCTTAATAACCCGCTCACTGAGCTGCTCAGGCAGACGCTGCCAGGCTGCCTGGAGCTCCGTGCTGAGCACATGGATAGGCAGACGTTCGTAACAGGGTTTGAGGGATTCAAGTTCGTCGACTAGTTGGTTTAGTAACTGCTGCTGCTGTTGCATATCATCTAGACTAGAGACGCGCACCTTTTGCCTAGCCACCCTGCCAACGAACTCTTCTAGTTGTTGTAACTGTCGGGAGATACTTTCGCCACCACGTTGCTGGATCAGAGCTTGAAGCGCCTGTTTCATATCGTGCCAGCTATCGAAGAACAGGCCAAAGTCCTGCTTCCACTCAAGCAGCTGTTCATCCAATGCTTCTGTAGCTTCACGCGCCTCAGATATCTCTGTGGCTAGGGATTCCATATGACTAAGACGCTGCTCCAGCTCTTCACAGCTGGCATTGCCCGCGTGCTGTTTGTACCAATCCCGCGAGTCTGCGAGGACCAACTTAAACCCTGTTAGGCTATTATAATACCTTTCCTTGGCCAGCAGAGTGCTGCTTTCGCTGTGCTGGCTGGCAAGACGCTGAGCGAGTGTAGCATAGCGTTGCTCCAGCTGCTTTATGTGAGCCGCTTCCAGGAGAAGTTTCCGACTGGGGTCCTCCTGCTCACACACTTCGAACAGTTTCTTAAGTTCGGGCAGGGAGCTTACCCTCTGTTGGTTCTCCGACTGCAGCTCTCTAAGGAGATCACACTGATTGCGCAAGCTCTGACGTTGCAACTGTTGCAACTGCTGTTCCACATACTGAACGTGTGAAAAGTGATCTGCAATTTTCGTTTCTAGTGCAAAATAGTTATCCGCATTACGCAGTTTACGTTTTTTGCTAGCCAACTGATCGGAATCATCCTTAGTATCTGGATGCTGGTGCTCCTCATCGTCCTGATCCACATCCTCATCCTCACCGAATCGTATAATCATTTGATAGTCCACCCAGCCCTCGGGTCGCACCACACGGCTGTCATCGTAGCTGGCACGTTCCCGTCCAAAGTTGAAACCCTTCGTCTCGATGCGACGTGTTTGCACCTCCAGTATTTGCTTAAGTGCATCCAGGCGATCCTCATAGCTTTCCAGCTGCTCTAGCACACGTTCACCTTTATCATCGCCATCCTGCAATGTTGCAGCCACCATTTGTCGCAGGTCGATGAGATAGCGTTGCAGCTCCAGCAAGTCCTTTGCACAATAGTTCAACTCATTGATCCGCTGTGTAATCCCGCCTACGTCGGTGACATCCCGACTCTCCATGCGCTTCAAATCGTTTTCACGCGCATCCAGCCAGCGGGAAATGCATTTGTATTGCTGCAGTTTTTCGGTACGCAAATCAATCCATTTGACTACATGGGACCAACGCTCGCCGAGTGCACTCAATCGATCCTCGAGATCGTTGAAGTTTCCGGAAGTGTCATTGACAATCACCACCATGCTACTTATGCTATCCACCAGTTCCTGTTGCTCACACAGATCTGCTTTAAGTTGTCTGGCCTCAGCTAGCTGCTGTTCAGCCTCTCCTATTGTCGGTCCCAGATCGCTCATGTGCGAGATGCGATCCTCTACGTTAGTCAAGAACTGACGCAGTTGCTCAAGCTTTTTTTTCTGAAACTCTGCCAGACGCATTAAAATCTTGGCCTGCATGTCCAGAGCACGCAAACGGAGCGTCTCCCAACGCTCATTGAGCAGCACCATCTGTTGGCGGACCTCGTTTTGGTCCTCCAGTGAAAGACCGGATCCGTCCTTTTTTTGTGACTCGTTTATTAGACTACTGCCTTCCTCAAGAGCCTCGCCCACGAACTCCTGATGCTCGGTTAGCTTTAGCATAAATGACTCGTTCTCGTGGAACTGCAGCTTGGCGGTTTGAAAGTTTTCCGGGTCGGGCAGATCTTGTGACAGCATCTGCTCATCCTCCAGCAACAGTGACAGTACCGCCTCCAATGCTGTCTGATAGCTACTTATTTCAACGCTGGCATTGGTCGCTGTGCTCAGTGGTCTCAGCGAGGATGAGACCGATCCGGACTTCAACTCAATACTGGCTGCACTGTCGGAAGTGTAAATCTCCCGATCACCAACTGAATCTAAGGGCACCTCATCCAGATCCGTGATGCTTGTGCAAGGAACTCTGTTGCGTTCGCTGGCTCTCATAGATTCCATGGCATGGTACAAGCACATCACATACATCTGTATGGACTTGTTATCCGGCTTATGTGTGTGCACATCCTCCGCATCGAGCAGTTTCTCGATCTTAAAATGCCTGTGCGCTAAATCAAAGGCTAAATGCAGACGCTGCAGGGCATGTTGGGCCAACGCCGTCTCTAAATCAACCTCATCCAGGTGTGCAGCCAAAATCATGAGAAAGGCACGTCCATCTGCCCAAGAGCTGGCAAAATCGGTGAGCGATAGCCCATGCGGCTCTGTATACTGCCGTGCCCAGGCCAGCAAGGATTTCTCAACGCCATTGCTCGAATGGCTTTTGACTAGATGCTGGCCATTAAACTCGAGAGCAATTAGCCAGATGAGTCCGAGAGTCAGTTTCGGATTGCCACCCACAATGTCATCACTGGAGATGTTTACCAATCTGACTCCATGCTCTTGGATAACCTTAACCACCTTGTTTAGATTGTTAATGTGATGCACACGCATGCGCCCCTTTTCAGGTTTCTATTGATGACAAAGAGAGAGAAAATTATTATTAATTATTGCAAGTTAATATAATAATAAAGCATAAATAATAATTGTATAAGTTAATAAATATTGCATAACACATTATTGATCAAACATTTGGAAACCCTTTTCATGGAAATAAAACATTGAATTACTTCACTAATCACATTTAATTTGAAGTTTAAAGTCTTCGTAATAATTCTAGAATATACTTTACTACTATACTCTTTATAGAATTTAAATTTTGTGCGGTAAGTTTAACTTTGTTGAAATAAACGTTCAAGTCAGGCGCAACCGGGTGGCAAGAAGTCTACCTGCAAAGGAGGAGTATGGAGTTGAAGGGGTGGCCGCAGGTTGCCGCAAACTATATCACCAAAAATTTTGGGAGATATGGGAATTTTCGATTTGAAATTTCATGAGTCTAGCATTACGGGAGTCGATAAAAGTTGAGTTCATACAGACGGACAGGCTCCATGACGGACATTGAATAAAACCAATATATTGTCTGCCTTTAATATAAAAATGATCTCAATACTAAATTGTAACTACAATTTTATTTTGGAAACAGCCAAATATCATCACTTACCAGCTGTGTGTGTGTTAGGGTACTGAGTAAGGCCAGCAAACGGTGTCCATCTCGCAGGTCCAAAAACAAATCGATCACTGGGGTACACTGGGTGTTGCTAAGATGTGAATTGATCCATTTCGTAAAAGTTTTCTTTTGTATATGCTGTCGCTCATCTGAAAGGGAAAAAAGAGAGAAAAGCAAACGAAACTTTAGTCAAAGAATAAATATAATTTTCTTAGGCTATTGGCCAAAGCACACCTCGAGCTATCGCGGCCACTTTTAGGGGCACATTGTAGGCCATCTTAGGAGGTTGTCTAGGCCCCAGAGTTTTATGAACCAGCTCACGTCGTAAATGCCAACGTTTCAAGTCAAATGTTTGAGTTGTCTGGTTTTCTAGACCTATTGTAGAGCCAAGCCCAGCTCGACTTGAGTCGGCCTCTGCTAATGAACTGCACCAAAAACGTGCCAACTCAAAATCAATTAGTAAAGCCGTCGTCATACCAAAACAACACATATACGAGTTTTCAGTGTAAACGCTTCCCCAAGTCTCCTTTGCCCAGCCGCTGCGTCATTTGTCAGTTTTGTGCGAAAAATGTATTTGTGGTTCAAACAGTTTACATACAGGTTTAAACATCGCCATTGCACCCACATACGACTAGTCGAACAAAAATACTATTGCCCAGCTAGTCGTCAAATCAAAGCGCTGATTGACGGCGGTTTGACTTTTCATCGCATCTTGATTGGCTCAACAACCTGACTTCAACAATTACCCATAAATATCACTGCATTCGTGCAGTTATTGATTACATTCGGGTAAGTGCTTAATGTTTTTATACCGACACGCAAATGATTTCGATATAATCGACGTATTGACATTTCATTAAAAAATCACGAAGAGTATTTAGATGATTTGTATGACAATTATTTGGATACAATACTTTATATAGCTAGATCTTTAAAACTTACTGACTTATATTGGACATCATTTTATTTTTTATGTGTTTTACTATGCACATTTTCAAATCATATTTGTTCAGTACTAATAATTTGAACGCGGCAATATGGGAACTTTTTACTGAAACAAACTAAAATTGCTGAAACTGCTCAAGTGAAGAGCTGCAGATAGCTGAAATCGACTGCAGTATACCAACATAAAAATGGGTAATTAGAAGTCTACTGACAAAAGAGGAGTACAGGGACGCCAGGGGTGGGCGCTGCATTTGAAGATAGATTGATTCACACCAGTTAACTTGGCACTAACTTTGGTGACTCCAGCTTTAAAATACAAATGTAAGATATGGGGATATCCGATATTAAAAGGTGGGAGACATGGGTGGCCATAGCATCCAAATTTCTGATGCAGATCTTTCCAAAATATCATCAGCTATCATCCTACCAAATTTGGTGACTAGCTAAAAAATTGTGGGAGATATACACATTTCCGTTTTTAAATGCCGGGTGACTGGAGCTACGGGGGCGGGCGTGCTATCTAATCTGTTGATAGAGATTATCCATGCTATATTCCTACCAAATTTTGTAACTCTAGGTATTTAAATGTGGGAAATATAAGTGTTTTATCGATTTGCAAAGGGTATCGACTTGGTTTCACAGCCCCCCAGTGCCAATATTCGACAATTTTCAAGCCTCTAGCTTTAAGACTGAAATGCTAGTTCATACGGACGGACAACCGGACCGACACCATGACGGACTTAGCACGAAACCAATATACTCTTTACCATTGGTATCAGAGTATTCAAATTTGTTATCATGAAATCGAAGAGATTATCGGACTATTTGGATTGTAAGGCGGCGTTATCATGTTTCAATAGATAAAGGCTAAGCTAAAGAAAACTCCTTTGTACACGTTGAACTTAGTACTTATAGAAGTAATACATTTAGGACTTGTCAGGTGGATTCCGGTCAGCATCACGATCTGTAAGCATCGGATTGCAGATTAGCAAGCTTTCACGCTGATCAAAAACCTTTGTCGGGAACTATAAGGCGTTCATCGCCAACCATCAACGTCATCCGAAACACCCTGCTGGCATCTCGATTCGAAGCTCATCACCTCCTCAAAGTCAATTATGTGAGCATCCATTCTGGCACATCAGGCAGAACAGTGGAGAACTATGGAAAGAAAATTAGAGCCATGGCAGCTATGCCAATGAGTAAATGGAAGAAAGACAAAATGCATCCGACACGTTCAGAAAAGTAATTGTATTTTCAAGACCTTAGTTGATTAGTTTTTTTTTTTTGAAGCTTAGCACTTGTTATAAATTAATTATTTTTATTATTTTATAATCTTAAGCTCACAATTTTAATGTTTGTTTTTCATAGCATAGATGTACATACTATATGAACAAACATCAACTTTATCTTATCTTATTACATTAATACAAAATTATTCATCAGTAATTACAGTTAAATCATCTTTCAAAAATACATAAAACACGTGTATGTTTTTCTGCTTGGTAAGCCCAGTACATCTTCATTATCGAACTAAACAACAATACTGAAGGTCATCAGGATTGGGTTCGTTTTAACAAATAAAATTCAACATTGGTTTGTGGCAAATTAATCGCATTGAAAGCTGGTTTAATTGCCACAGTAACGAAAGCAACTGGCTGTGCGAACTAATTGCTGACTTAAAATGTGAGTGCGAGCCGTCTAAACGCACACACTAAACATACACTCACACACACAGAGTCGAATTTATTTAACAGCGCAACGATTCGCAGTGTGGTAAGCGTCTTCAAAGTGACGAGGTTTGGGAGCGGACAAACTGTTGCATGTTGCATGACCCACAAATGTAGCCAACCGTTATGCATAGCCAGGACAAGGACCAGCCGTTTCGAGCTAATGGCCTATGACATTGCACGTACGAAAGCTGTCACTCAATGCAGCTTACAGACATTTCCACTCGAAACCAAGGGGAGCCAAGAAACAATTTCAATTGGATGCTCATCAATTAATTCACTTCACTTTGTGTGTGTAGAGCTGGACTCAATTCGAAATGTGACGCACATTTTGCGTGTCGTTTGCTAATTAAATGAAATTCCATTATTTGCATCAATTGAGCTTAAAAACGACTGCTTAAATTAACTCTTATGACGTTTCACTTGGCTTCAGAACTTCTTATCTCATGAAAATGGCACACTGGCAGGGGGACAATTAAATAAAATATACTAAGCCATGACAAACTGATGACGCAGCAGAGCAATCTAATGACTTGAAGACTAGAAAATTGTAGAATAAGCATTTTCCCAAACAGCAGCATCATTTTCAGTGTCAATTAGCGTAATTTCTTTTGGCTCCCCCTCCGGCAATTGCAATTGCAGTTGGAGTTTGAGTTGTAGTTGCAGTTTTCTGTTTACCAGGAAATATTTTCGAATGTCCGTCTCTTGAATTTTTTTGCTGCTGCTGTTTGTTTTCAAGTTGTTTGCAAAATTGCTTTGGCTGTGCCATGGCATTGTAATTTTTTTTGCTTTCTGGGAAAAGTCTTTGAAGCAAGTTTTATTTAATTTATTGATACCATTATACCTATGAACAAAAAGTTGTTGCGACCAAAATTCCAAACATTTATAAGACAACAACTTTTATATTTACTGATATTTGTGAAATGATAAAGTGCAGCTTTAGCTCAAAGAAGTTTACAAAATATATAAATGGATTCCTAACATATGTAGGACCTCTAAACACACAATTAAAATACAACGTGACATATTTTTTGGCCTTAGATTTCATATTTTCGTTTTCAAATTACATACGAAAAGTTTTTATTTAAAAACTAATCGAATTTAAAACGCTTTGCACTGAAATCAATATGGAAAATTTTGATTTGAACAATTACTTCTTAAACCTAAAATGAAAAATTTTAAATTAAAATAAAAACTTAAGACTACCATATTCAAATTTATAATTTAAATTCTCTAAATCAGTACGCAAAATAAAAGAATAAAAGGGAACACTTTTATAACTCGTATTGTTTATATTTAATTTAAAGCTTATTATTATTATTCTTTTTCTTAATTTTTGACTCAATACAACCATATTTATTTCGAGCACTCCTCATTTTTAAAATAAGTACGTTCCGCATTTAAATTAAAAAATGGGCATCTTTAACTTTAAAATATATTTCTAACATAGAAGTATATAGCCTTTCACTTTAAAGAATGATCTAGTTGTGAAATATGTTTAAGATATTAACATGATGTGAGTTTAATTCATTTTCAAAAATAAAGATATTTCATTTACATGGTTAGAAAGCCCATTGGCATTCCATATTTCAATATTCAGATAAACTTGCATAGCTTATTCATCGACATTATCATCATAAAATCTTAGTAAGTTCTTCCAACAAATGTTCTATTCTCTCCAAACTTTGAATTACTAGTTTGTGAAGTTGGATAATTGTATTGTTAAGTTGGAACTGATTTATTGAGCGGCAAAAAATTCGCAGGTAATCCAAATTAGTTTTTATTCGTGTAGTGTTTCTGACATTATTGCAACCAGTAACTGATTTTTTTGACAAGTTACAAGTACATTTTACATCACCTGTAACTTTCAATATGGTCCTCAAAGCAGCATGACTTTGAACTTTATACACACTAGTAAATTTTTATCAAAACATGTTTTGGTGTGTCCATATTCTTGGCGACGATAACATTGAACTATATCATTGTCAATGTCAAAGAAAAAACAAATTTAATTTAAGAATTTAAGCCGAGTTCCTGTAATAATAAGTATAATAAACCATAACTTTGACATGTCTATCGCGTTGACTCTTATACATAGATGAAGCTGTTAATTTTGGTATTAAGGTAAGCTTACACATCTTTTGCATCATTAACGTCAGCCAAAAATATAGGTGGCGGCTTTGAAGATTCATTCGAGATGTCCTCAATTACAATATCAAGCGTTTTATTATAGACGCTTATCAGCATCCTATACTTTGAGTGAGTTGGGCACGTCTAAGCTCAATGAGCGTTCCAACGACGAAATGTATACGATTTTTTTACTTGTCAAAACTTTATCTTGTGTTTGTGTGTGAGAACACTTACCTATAGGATAGATATAGTTTGCAAACCAAGTAACAGTTTTTCTTTATTTCGATAAATCACTTCAGACGCTGCCTTAAACGATGTAGTAGCTTATATCTGCGCAAAATGTAGTACGCAGATTTAGTTCCGAATTGGAAAACGAAATGTGCATTTTGATTTGTTTAAAAAGTTTAATTTAAGTACATACTTATATATATAATATAAAACATATTTTACCAGACAGATGTTGAAAACGAAACATAAAAAAAAACTTGAATCGCGTTTTTCTGAAAATATTTTTTCATTTATTATTTATGCCAGACTTTGAGAGAGCAACCGATATTAAATATTCAAAATTTTTACTGTGTTGGTCGTATGTTAAAATTATTTGCATTTCACTGAATCCGTTCACAACGAATCTAATACCTGTGGCAACCGATATACAACCTTCAAAGGACAAAACGAATGCCTTAAATTGGTGCTTGTTGTTGTTCCTTCTCATCGCCGCGTTGTATATTTCAAACTTCAATAACAATATATAGCAAATTAAAAACCAAATACCACAGGAAGCAAAACAAAAACACTTTTGACGTAAATAATTTGAATTGACTCGAATTGAATTCAATTGAATAGTGGGAAACTGACAGACTTTTGTGACTTTTTCTTAGTTCGCGATTCCATTCGATAAGTTCGGGAATTCAGAGTGCAATTCACACCCATAATGCCCACACAGCATCAACAGACGGTTATTGTTACTTTTGTTGTTTTGCTTTTGCTGTTGTCGCTTTAGTTAATTTGATTGCTTTCAATTATAAAACAATAAATCGGCCTTTTGTACGCTGCTGGGTTCGACAGAATACGAAAATCATTTTTGGTCAAACAAAAAGTTTGGCTTTCAGCCATAAAATATTATATTGGCTCGCCATTTTATCATTTAAATCACAAAAAGACAAAAACATGTATTAAGGCTCTAGTCGTTTAGGAGACACTCTAAACCTTAAACGTTCATTGTATGTATGTACGTGAGTGTGTGCAAACGTATTCATAAAGTGCATGCAATACTACGCTTGACAATTTAGATGAAATTTTCATTATGTTGTCTAGTTTAATTTCTTAATCGAATTTAAATTTTTCCAAATTCATAATTGCATGTGTAAATTAGAAACCGACAATTTGGAACAAACTTGACCTGCGCGTGATATGAATAAGCCGAGATTGACGAGCTCACTTAGAGGGACAGATGGACAGACAGGCGAAGTTTTGAAAAAGAAGAAGAAGAGTTATCGAGAATTAGACGCGCAATTTTCATGCTCCGTGATTTAATTAAATAAATTGAATTTAACTGCGAATGAGTTTGTACAAAGTAGTGCAAAAATTTTGTGATAACTGTCGGAACAGTCCTAAGTGATTGCAATATCTAACTTAGTGCACATTTATTATAAAATTGACTTTTAAATTCACAAAACGCCAGCCGTACCAAAGCAAAACAACAACACTTTTGCTTATTTTGCTTTGTCTCTCATTGCTCTTGACTGACAACTTAAACACAAGAGTAACTGCGAGCCAAACACCAACACACACATCTAAACATATAACGTAAATTTCACTCAACTACACTACCCAACAAAACATACTATGGCACCTCTTCCAAAACGTACGCGTGAAAATTCCTCTGGAGAGATTAAATCAATTAAGGCCAGTGACCCAGCCTCTCTTATCAGGCTTATTAATCAGCGGTTTGATGAGCAAGCTGATTTGATAGAGAAGAAGATGAGTGAGTCCGAGGAGCGTGTACTGGCCCTATTGCACGAGAAACTTGATGGGATGCGTGGGGAGCTGGATGAATTAAAGCAGCAAGTCGAGAGGCTGGAATCAGTGGCGAAGGAGACGTCTGAGCTGTAGACACAAGTGGAGACGCTCACTGCAAAGCTAGCAGAGCAAGCAAATGCCAGTGCCGCTAATGACATGCGCCTTCATGGAGTCCCATTTGTTGAGGGTGAGCAGTTGCGGTCGGTGTTTAACTCGCTAGCTTTCTCGCTAGGAGTAACCCCAGCACCGCGGCTTAAGGAAATTTACCGGGTCCGACAGACGAAAAATGCAAATTCGGTTGTCGACCCTGTTATTATCATTAGATTTGATTCTCTCCGAGACAAAATCAATTTTCAACGCGCTGCTGCCCATTACCGCCGAACAAATCAAACGAAACTAACTCTTCCTCTGCTAGGCTTTGAACCACATGCAAATGCTCCCGTTTACCTAAACGAGCAGCTTTCGAGAGATAATTATATTATCTTTAAGCAAGCTATGCAGATGAAGAGACAGAAGATCTTATCAGCCGTTTTCTGCCGTCGAGCGCTCGTTCACGTTAGACGGAGTGAAGCGGCAGATGTTATCTGCGTTGACAACATACAAAAGCTCAATCGTCTGCGGGAGAGCGGGAGTGAAACAAGTGGTGTTGGGCTTGAGCTTTTTCGCTCTTAATTTAGTTTGCCCCTCCTCTCAGCCCTTCTTTAATATATTTCATTGTAAACTTTATTTTCTCTTAGTATTTTCTAATATTATTCAGTGTGATCTTTACATAACTTTATATTCATTTGGTGTGCATTTTTATGGAAAAACTTATTTCAATATTGATAGCCTCTAGCCTTAAATCCACAGTGAACAGCCATGCAATTATTAGGGTCCTATGCAAACAGAAAATTGGGCTCAAGATTTGTCACATAAATGCTCAGAGCTTAGTAAATAAGATTGAAGAGTTTCGTTATCTGTTTGTTAATTCCCAAGTAGATGTTGTATGTGTGTCTGAAACGTGGTTTGTACCTGAACTTAGTAACATGTTAATTAGCTGTGATGGTTATGATGTGTTTCGTTCTGATCGTCGTAGTCATGCTGGGGGTGTAGCAATTTATCTTAGCAATAGAGTAAGGGGTAAAGTTGTTCTTAAGCAGCCCAATGATAGCATAATAGAATACATTTTTCTAGAATTAATTAATCCAATCTGTGATACTAAAATGCTTATTGGCTGCGTTTACAGGCCTCGTAAAAATATAGACTGCTCAGACATAATTGACTTAATAGCTAACTTAACACTTAATTATACTGATATTATATTGGCAGGTGACATGAATAGTAATTTATTCACTGAAAGACACCTGGCGGATGATATGGTATCTCTCGGCTTAGTACCGGTGAACATTTCAACACCGACACATTTCTCCAAAACGACTAATACCTTAATTGACTTGTTTTTCGTTAATAAAAGGGAACTAGTATTACTTTTATGATCAAATTTCTGTACCTGCCTTCTCAAAACATGACTTAATATTTTTGACGTATGACTTGCCTCTTAATTATTGTCCACAAACTATTTCATACCGGGATTTCAATAACATCGACTTTGCCAGTTTATACGAAGATTGTTACAACTCTGATCTTGATCTCATTTTTTCCTTCCCTGCAGTTGACACCCAAATTCAATATGTGCAAAATTTCATCGACATGTTGTACAACAAGCATGTACCGATCAAAACCAAAGTTATAAAGCCATCAATAAAATCTTGGTTCAACAAAGATATACAAAGTGCAATAATATTAAGAGATAAGGCATACAAAAAATGGCAGAGATACAAGACTGATCACTTACATAACGTATTTATTACCCACAGGCGATTAGTCAATGATCTGATTTATAGGGCCAAGCGTACTTATTTTACTAATAGATTTAAAAGGGCAATTGACAGCAGACAATGGAAAGATATTAAGAAATTGGGTATTGGGAAAGTTCAAACTGTGATAAATGATAGTATTGATGTTAATTGTTTAAATAATAAATTTGTTAATGTAAATGTCCCTGTATCTCTATGTAACCCCTATGTGAGTTCTGCGTCTTTTAACAATTGTCAAAACACTTTCCAATTTAGCCCTGTGTATCAATGTGATGTGCTGCAGTCTATACAAAAAATCAAATCCAATGCTACTGGTTTGGACGATATAAACCCTAAATTTGTCAAACTGTTATTACCATTTATAACAGGCCATTTAACGCATATTTTTAATTCTGCTATTACCACCTCTACATTCCCTAATGAATGGAAAATTGCCAAAGTTCTGCCTATTGCTAAGGCCAATGCTGACTTTCGACCGATATCCATATTGCCATACCTATCTAAAATTTTTGAGCATCTAGTCGCCAAACAAATTAACAATTTTCTAAACGCCAATAAACTTCTTGTCCACCATCAGTCCGGCTTTCGGACTAATCATAGTTGCACAACGGCGATTGTAAAAGTAGTCGAGGATATTAGGTTAAAAATGGACAATAGCGAGGTAACCTTATTGACGCTTCTTGATTTCAGTAAAGCTTTTGACACGGTGAACCATGACATACTTCTCACCAAGCTATGTAGAATGTACAATTTTAGTACAACTGCCACCAAACTAATGTCCTCCTATTTAAAGCAACGAAGACAAGCCGTTGTTTCCGTGAACAAAATATCGGACCTGCAGATAGTGCCCCGTGGGGTTCCGCAGGGATCAATATTAGGTCCGCTTCTATTCTCTATTTATATTAACGATCTACCGTCATGTCTGTCTTACTGTAATGTTCATTTGTATGCTGATGATGTCCAATTGTATGTAAGTACCAAACTTAGTCAAATAAATAAATGTATTGATTTGTGTAATATTGATCTCTTAAGTGTTAGTAAATGGGCATGTGATAATGGTCTATGTATTAATCCGTCTAAGTCTAAGTGTCTTGTAATTTATAAGAAGAACCTAAATACTGAAAATTTTCCTAGGCTTAGTATAGATAATGTAGGAATTGAGTTTGTAAATAAGGCAGAAAATCTTGGCATAACCTTTAATAAGACACTGTCGTGGAATGACCATGTTAACAAAGCGGTTGGCAAAATGTACGGCACACTTAGACAATTGTCAACAACCCAGCATTATATTCCTGTGCAAACAAAAATGATTATCGCTAAGGCAGTACTATTACCAATAGTCTTTTATGGGATTGAAATTTTTGGCAGCTGTGATGCTGTTAGTCAGCGTAGGCTCAATGTGGCTTTTAATAGTGTTGCTCGTTACGTGTATGGTCTGAAAAGGACGGACCACGTTACGGGCTATGCCAACAAACTGTTCGGCTTAAATTTATCGTCCTTGATTAAGGTCAAAATTCTTATTTTTTTACATAAAATAATCTTTACACAAAAGCCTGAGTATTTATTTGACAACATAAAATTTACTTCCTCCCAAAGAGTAAAAATCTTATTTGCCTGAGAACCAGGTTAGCATGTGCAGAAAAACAACTTTATATTAATGCTGTTCGACTGTGGAATAGTCTTCCTAATGTGTTTAAATCCATAAGAGGCGCACACCAATTTAAACGTATGATTATGGCACACTTTAAAAATCTTAATCAATCCTAAAATTAAAAAAAAAAAAAAATAAATAACTAAAACAAAAAAAGAAATAAAAATATATATATATATGCATATACATACATAGGCTTATTCCTAACTTTTATAAAAGTCAAACAATGTTTAATGTTCAAAATATTTAATCTTACTGTTCAATGTTACTATCAATAAGTTTGTTTATATTTTATTTATTTATTTATTTCTTTGTTCTTTATAAGTTTATATATACATTTTGTTTTTTCTTTTTGCCTATTGTCATAGTGATTAGTGCTTTGATTTATAGTAGTAATACTGTAGCACTAAGAATTTCGTTAATAAATTAAATTAAATTAAATTGCTAATAAAACAATTATACCCTTTTTCCCATTTCATGGGATCATTGTATCATAAAACATCTTTTGTTTGGCATTGTAATATATTTTAAGTGATTTGTGTGATTTTTTTGTTTATTTATTGGACGTAGATGTACTAACGAACAGTACAGTCATGTGGCCCAACGATACCAAGCACCGGCTTGTTAACGCGCGGACCCACGCACAAAGCGACCCACCTCCCGCCCATCCGACCGAGGGGCGCTCCGCTTATCGTGCGGTTACGATGATCGCGAACATGTAAACAAATGACACAAAACTAACTTTTTAATAGAGCAAGTAGGAGTGGCACTGTGTATTAAGTGGGAAAGATCGTTATAAATAGAACACAGAATACGAAAAGGGTTATGAAGAGCATAATTAGAATTACAAGTTTGAAGAGATATAGGTACAAAATTTCTAGTATTTCTAATAGGAACAGCAAAGTTAATTTGGTTAATTAATTCAGAAGAATCAATTTCACCATTAATTAATTTGTGAAAAAAGGAAAATGATAGCATTATTCTACGATCACTCAGAGAAGGAAGATCTGTTAGTAAAAGTCTACTACGATAAGACGGCAAATTATTGTTAGTGTCCCAGTTAAGACCTCTAAGTGCGAAGAGCAGAAATTGTTTTTGTACCGATTCTATTTTATTCTGATGAATTTCGTATTTCGAAAACCATATACAAGATCCATATTCCAGAATCGGTCGTACAAGAGAAGTATACAGAGTTTTTGTTAAGTAGGGATCGTTAAACTCCTTCGACCAGCGCTTAATGAACCCCAAGACACCAGATGCCAAAATCGTCAACCCATTCAATTCTATCTAGTGGTTTGTTGTCAAGAAAATATATGTTAAAAAAGGGCAAATATCTAAAAAATGACATTACTTTACATTTACTGCAATTAAGATTTAAAAAATTTACTTTACACCACATTTGAAAGTTGTCTAAATCTCTTTGAAGCTGTTGAGCAGCAAGGGGAGTTGCAGCCGACGTGCATAATTTTACATCATCAGCGTACATCAAAACCCGAGAGAACTTTATAACTGATGGAAGATCATTTATAAACAAAATAAATAGCAAAGGACCAAGATGACTACCCTGTGGAACGCCTGAAGTGACCTGAACCGTCTTCAGGCGTTCCACAGGGTATTTTCTGTACATAACAACAATATTAAGTGGCCATTTGCTTTTAATGGTAGGAGTGCGGGGTTGAAGTCTACTGTGTAGATTATTGACTTACTTGACAGCTTAACTGATCAACTATTTATAATGTAGTTTGAATGACGATTATTCCAATTGAATTAAATAAGCATGACAGAAAACTTACAAGACCATGAATCAAATTTACTTGTTCATCACTCAAAAAGGTTATTAATATAATATGGAAAAAAAAATATGTGAAAGAAAAAGGATGTGGCTTATATGTAAGAATTTTAGAATTTTCACGAATAAAACTTAGATAGTTTCGATTTACTTTACTCAGAATCAAAAATTTATCATAATTTTTGGAATTTTATTCATAGGTCCGGTTCCAGTACAATAAAAAATTCCTGGCAGGAATTTGTGATATTTTTTGGAAGCGTGGGCACAAGATTTTATAGTGTGACCATAGTCCACTAATTTGTGGTAAAAATATGGCATTTGCCTTATATAGCTTAAGAGATACATGGTAGCACTGAGGTATCAAATTTAAAAAGTAAACAAACCCACAAACACAAAATAAAATATAAAAGATGAATAGTGCGAATATGCTTATTCCGTTGTTGGTATCATATGTTGTTGCAGTACCAATACTTTTAAACCCGTTTTTCAGTTTTCCTTTCCATTATTATTTATAACTTGTCGTTTTATAAATGTTGGTTGCTGGCCTGGGCACAAAAAGATATATGATTTGGTATTTCCTGCGCCCAGCGCCAGTGTGTACATATAAAATACATCGATACTATCGATAAGCAGTTTAGTATTTTTGCTACGTTACTGGGTACCTAGAACACACGAAGCCAAAAATAAACAATTCCTGCTGCGACGATTTTGTATGAAAATTTTTTTTTTCGCTGTACTGGATACGGACCTTATATTATAAAATCGGAAACGCCTATATCATCCACATTTTTTGAACAAGATCCACCAAATTTGGTGCCAAGATTGGTGATGATGTCCCCCAAAAAAACTGCCACGCCTACAACCACCCGCCGCGTTGTATCTTTGACAGTTGTTAAGCTAGAGTCACCAAATTTGGTAGGAAAATAGCCGGTGATACCCAACAAAGATCTGAATCAAATGTTTGGATGCCACGCCCACTCCTACTGACCACCTTTTAAAATCAAAAAACACATACCATCTACAGTATCAAAGTATGATGCAGTTGGTTGCGTGCCTCTGCAACGTTTTCGCTTGGCTATTTTGTTTTGTGATTTCTGGGTATCCAGCATCACAGCTAAAAATACTAAACTGCTTATCGATAGTATCGATTCAATATTGTCAACTGCTTTTCGATAGTATGGATTCAATACTGTATGAGCAGCTGACGCTCAGGCCATGAATACATGCATTTAAATATTCCTGTGTAGAGACCAGAAAAAAACAAGTAAAAAGGCTCTACTCGGGAGAGCCCGACTAGAAGATACCCTGAACTCAGATGCAATAAAAATATTACATTTATATAAGACTTTGGTATACTGACTTAACTTCAATCGATTAAATTCGATATCTCCGGTGTTTCTTAACCGATTTGGACGAAATTTTCAGAAAAGTTCTATCGTTACTTATTATTTCAACCCCAAATTTTGAATTTTTAAATTCGATATTTTTTTGTAATCGATTCCATGTATATATCGGAAACCAGAATAGTTATCGATAATTTGAAACAAACTTGTTCTGCTTATGGTATAGGAGAACTTATACCCAAAATCTGAAGTCTCTAGCTCTGGTAGTCTCTGAGATCCACGCGTTCATACAGACGGACGGACAGACGGACATGGCTATATCGACTCGGCTGTTGATGCTGATCAAGAATATATATACTTTATGGAGTCGGAGATGCTTCTTTCTGCCTGTTAGATACTTTTGCACAAAACCATTATACTCTTTTTACCCATTTTATCGGTTATGTATTAAATTTATATAAGACTTTGGTATACTGACTTAACTTCAATCGATTAAATTCGATATCTCCGGTGTTTCGTAACCGATTTGGACGAAATTTTCAGAAAAGTTCTATAGTTACCCATTATTCAACCCCCATTTTTACATTTTCCAATTCGATATTTTTTGTTATCGATTCCATGTGTAAATCGGAAACCAGAATAGTTATCGATAATTCGAAGCAAACTTGTTCTGCTTATGGTATAGGAGAACTTATATTCAAAATCTGAAGTCTCTTGCTCTTGTAGTCTCTGAGATCCACGCGTTCATACAGACGGACATGACTAAGACCCCTTTACACGAGTTTTTTCTAGTTTTTTTCGGCTGTTGAATGCTGCATCAAGAATAATTTTGTAAAAAAGACCACACAAGCAAAAAAAATTTTAAAAAAAAAAAAAAAAAAATTATAAAAAAAAAAAATAAATAAAAAAAATAAATTTATTTCTGTTGATGCTGATCAAGAATATATATACTTTATGGGGTCGGAGATGCTTCCTTCTGCCTGTTACATACTTTTGCACAAAACCATTATACCCTTTTTACCCATTTTATGGGTTAAGGGTATAAAAAAAATCCCTAGGCAAGAATTTTTCACAGTGTGTACTGAAGTCTAGCCTTAACAAAAGATTTAAAAATTTAATTTTGAGTTTTAAAAGCGCCAAATGACATGCATCACATTTAAATGTTATTTTAAGAACACCTCTTCCCAACTGAAATTGTCTTTTAGCTTGGGTACGTTCCCTTAAGTGCTTCACTGAGAGTTATTGCAAATTCGAAAAGGATACATTTTACAAATTTAAATAGTTTTCTGAAAAGATACTATTTTTGGATTTTTTTTAAACCTTTATTATTTAGTCTTAGTTTGTATGCACATAAAGATCTATGAAACTTATTTTAATTTTATGCATTCAAGTATTGCGTGCAGCTTAAGCTAACATTAACATATTGCCCCTTATACTTTATTAATAGGGTTTGAGAGATCCGTTTTCTGCTGGTTACATGTTGTACAATTGTGCAACATTTTTATATTAAATATTTATGATTTCTGTTTGTACAGGGTATACACAAATCAAACAAAAACAAAATTCTTTATAAATGTAAACAAAAAAACAAATGGCAACGAGCCGCATTTTTGTTTATTGTTGGACACCCGCTTGTGGCATGTGCCTCGGTGCCTCGATTCTTCTGACTGTATGTGCGTCAACATAAGACTCACGCAAAGTTCCCTGGTTCCCCCCAGCCAAAACAACAACAACAAACACACACTCGCATGCAACCGAGACTGCCGTAACAAATATTTATACTATATGCTCATGTGTTTGTGTGCTTACAAATGTTTGAATATGTATGTATATGTGTGTTACGCACAAGAAATATCGAAAAATCTAAAAGGTGAAGGAACTCAACTCTACTACTATGTGGCGCTTTCAATTTGATAAGCCATGCTCATTGAGCATTATCAGTATTCTGATTTTGAACGGCAGAACACTAGAGCCAACACAGAGGCTATTCGTTCCGATTCGTTAATTATTCGACAATTATTTCAAACAAAATTAACTTTCTGGGCGTAACAAAAAAAATAAAATGAAACGTGCTCGGAAATATATATTGCTTTGAGTTACGAGGGCGATAAAGTACGAGTACACTTTATCTTATCCTGAAATGCTTATTTTAAATTGCATATTGAGTTAAAAATTATTAAACTACTTCCATATGCGTATGATTTTAGATGAAGAATGCCGACTTGACTTATAAGTTTAGTTTTCTTGTGAAAATCGCTTTGGGCATTCTCAACTGCAATCATAAAATTGTATAGTATAGAAGTCAACTTTGACAAACTTGGTGAGTTTTATGTTTTATTTAATATGTGTTTGTTAGCAAGTAAACTTTTGCTTAGTTTTGTTTTTAATGCTTTTGTGGGCAGCAGCAACAACAGCAGAATTGCAACGCACCAGTGATTTTGTTGAGTTTGAGTTTATAATGACAGAATTTCATAAAGCGGGCTTGTCAGCATTTTATTTATGACCACAGGCAGCTTCAATTTGAATTGCCTTTTGTCGTTAGCATTTTACAGCCCAAAAGGGGAAACGCACCCGCAACACTTACTTCGACACATAAGCCAGCATGATCAAACTTTTCCATTTCATTCAAAAAAACTCACTGTATCAACAAAGTAAATACTGTTGTGTCTGGATATGATGAAAGTCACATTAAAAAATTGCACATGTAAGTTTTAAAACTTTATTTCTTTTCAAGAAAATTACATCTAATCGCGAATTCCATTAATAAATATTTCATATGCATTTACGCAAGTATTTTAACGAAAAGCTCGTTTGAATATTTTAAACAGTCCGTGCAAAAATATAATTACCGATATAGAGAAACGAGTGTGTATACTTTATTTTAGCAGACATATACATATATAGTATTACCACGGGTAGGATTGCTAAGCAAAACTGGCCAACGCGCTCCTGGAAAGCGCTCCTCAGGCCTAATCCACCTAAACAGATTAGGCTGTGCTTCCGTAATCAGGGCATTACGGGCACTGCCTAGTGGGGACTCACGCAGCGAGACTTCAAGCCCCTTTGAACGATTTCTACAGAAGTGGTCGAGACGTGGAGGAGAAGGAGGAGGAGGAGGAAACCGTTTTCCACCTTTGCTGCGACTGTCTGGCACTCTGCAAGAACAGAAATCGCTATCTTGGTTCTTTCATATTATCGGACCTTTCTCAACTGGCGGATATTAACCCGAAAAATATCCTGTCCTTTACCCAAGCCTCGGGCTGGGACCAAGCCCTCGAAAGTGGTGTTACACACTCTGTGTTTGGGTAGACGGACCTCTGGAAATTAAGTCCAAGATGCGGTATCACAACGGGCCAATATGTGGGGTTCTTCGAACCTCTCACTACCGCCCTTACCTAACCTAACCCATACCACTATGTGAATGGGTCGGACTTTTTTTTAATCAGTCTTTGTACAGTTCGATTACGAACACTTTTGTATTGGTTTGTAAGTGACGCTTAAGTCGCATGCGACAGGCATTTCGATTCTTTCTTTGCTTTGGGTTTGGATGAATTTGCTGTGTTTATTTGAGTTTTATTTTAAGTTCTGCTATGAAATATGTACATATTTATTTGCACTGTTTTATGTCCACAGTTTCGTTTTATTTAAGTTGACTGTCTTGTGCGCATCCTCGTCGTTGATGAATACAAATACAGTAATCATCGATGTTTTATTCAATTGTGCTGGTGTGAGAGCACTTGAATAAACGATGTGAATTGGATTACCAACAGTTTTTGTAATATATTGTATATCATGTGGATTTATCTTTAAATGGGATCAAAGGAAGAAAAAAACATATTTGTGAACAAAGTATACATCGTATTAAGTCATTTATATTTATTTATTTTAACTTGCTTAAATAACATTAATTAAACAATATTTACTTAAAATTTTTAAGTTAAAATACTAAATATCAAAAGTCATTCGACAACAGTAAGTAAAACATGTGAATACTCTTGCAAAGCCGACGGCTAAACGGACTTGACTAGACAAAATCAGCTTGCGACGCTGATCAAAAATATATACATATCGATGTCGGAGATCAAATAAGTTATTTTGAACAATATTAAGGGGTTGATAGCTACTAAATGACATAGACATGAAACCCTGATTTGTTGTATCACTGTCGATTTAAATCTCCATTTGAGTACGAGAGTGATATTCGTCTAAGATGAGCACGGCGCCTGTGTTGTTGTTGATAATGAGTAGAAATGCAATGTAGACAAAGAGCGAACAAGAAAAGAGAGACCTGCACTTGATTAAGAAGCGGCAGTCAAGAAGCAGTACTTAACCGAATCGACAAGCCAGGTGACCTGCTGTGCTTTGGGTGTTATATTAAAATAAAGCTATCATGGATAAACAGTTAGATCTTCCACCTCCAACATATACTTTACGGCGTATAAAAATAAAAATAATATAATTTAAAGATAAAGACTTTTTAGCTTGTTTTTCTAATAATACAAACGGTTGTTTCAGTTAAACATTTCAAAAATAAATAAAAATAATTACCATTTTTTTACTACGTACTCAAATCCTCAACTAATATAAAATCTTTTCAGGTTTTAAGTGGCGCTCATATGAATTTCGTGAACGGCTTGTTAATGGATCATCAGAAACTTAAATCGATAGTTTCCATATTAAGAAAACATTATTTGTTTGAGCAAACAGCAAATTAAATGCATCATTCAAACAAACAGTTGAGGCAACTTTGGCCCGCATAAATTAGTATACCGACTGCATATCAATGCGTACTCCATAGCCGGCGAAAAATGTCAGAAGATCATGGGGAAACCTGTTCCAAAGGGGCCAGCAATGAGCAACATCAACTTACAAACCAGCATGTCCAACACTTTCCGAGTGTTTCTTGACTCACCCCGAAAATAATTGCTGCCAAAAGGCTTATCAACGTGGGGGACAACAAGACACAAGACCCAAGCCATGTCTATGTCTTTAACCAACCAACCAGCCAGCAAACAAAAGTCAAAGCCCCCACGATTGCCCACCTCCACCATCGCTGCTTTTACGGCATTTTTGTTGTTGGTAGCGGCTTTTGAACGCCTTCTCCATCATTCAGACTGACGCGTAGGTTCGTCGGTTGGTCTGTTTGTTGGTTTGGTTATGGCTCTCAGTGCAGCTCGTGCAAGCGGAAGTTTTAATTCATTTTTGTTGTTTTACAAATATGCTTTTTAACGGCCGCAGCTCCACAGCTCGGCCAACACTTTGGTCAGCACTTCCGACATTCAGTGCTAACAAATTTGCATACACATACATACAAACATACAAATTAGTATATGTACTACTGCCGGACAGTCTGCGAAATTAGCATGCTAGCTTACTGTGCAAAATATATTCTTATAGTCTTTGCGTTGCATATATATTTCAAATCTGTTAAAAATAGCTAGCTTCAATTAACACTTTAAAAATATTTAACTCATTTCTAAATTTTCAATATGTGTTACTTAACAATATAAGCTGGACTGACAAATCAATAAAAAAAATTATTTTGAATTTTACAATTGGTTTATACAAATCATATAAGTATTATAATTCCTCATACATATTTGTGTGTAAGTCTACCTTAGTAGACGTGTTTGGATTTACTTTTCATTAAGACTCAATTAATAATGATATAAAATATACATAAATAAACTTGACTCTTTTAGTCTCACCGTCCACATTTCTAAATATTTATCTATTTAAAAGTTTTCATTTAACTATCACGGCGAACGGCCTACTCGAAACACTTTTCGCCTTGCTTTATTTCAGCGGGGCAAGCCAAGCTTGGTCCGTTAGCCAAGTTTGGCAGCCGTCTGGTTCTCTTCAAAGCTGATTACGAATTCACTTAGGCTACAGGTTTTTTTGGTGAGCTGACAAAATGCTCCGATTGCTGCTTAAATTTTACGCATTCATTTATGTTACAGATAATTGAATTCAGTAATCGCAAAATTCATTCATTCATACATTAAATGCAAGCAAGAAAACAACAACAACACCAACATTGCTTGTCGCCAATAGCAACAACGGGCAGCATGGGCAAAAACACAGAACAGCCATAGTGACGACCCTGGACTTATTTGGCAATTGGATATAGCCTGGTTCTGGCATGGCAAGTAGCACTTAAGACCACGTGCTCGTACTTCCATGATGCGGAACTTAAATGCACGGCCGTTTCTGTGTTTTTTTTTTTTTTTTTTTTAAGCAGACCTATGAGAATGTTGATATGGGATAGGAGGTTGCTTTACCAGCTTTGATGAGGCTTTAGTAATTTGAGTACAGGTCTCCCTCGGATAATAATAATGTTGTCCGGATTTATGTTCTTTTCACTATGGTATTTGCTAATTGTTTTTGCTATAGTAATGGCTATAGTTAGCCTGAAAAAGTCGCGCACATTCAATGTTTATATGCCAGCACTTGCACCTAGCGTGCTTCAGTATCAAAGTTTATTTATTAATAGCTTTATCTCCAAAGTTCAAAATAAAAGATTTTATTTTTTCTCCACACTATCTGAACAAAAATGTTAAACTTTGATTCATCACTAAAGACAACCTTTTCACAAAACGTCTTTTTCTCAAAAATTGTGGAGAAAAGTCAACACGGAACTCAATTGTAAATGTAAAACACGGTGGAGGAAATGTAATGGTTTAGGGGCTGTCTGTCGTCATCTGGAGCAGGAAATCTTGTGAAATGAAGTGCTGATTGTATTTTCACATAGCTTAACTGCAGAGGTCCTTGGTAGCACCTTACTGACGTGGTTTTAATATTTTTGGTCTACCAGAACGAGGACTTACATGGAAAAATTGCATTTTAAAGTATTATTATATTTATTTTTTTTGTGTATTTGTTGATAAGATGTTCGTCTTCAAGGTGACATTTACAGAATATTTTAGACTATTAAGCATTATCTTCTTATTTTCAAGGTGTACTTAAACTTTATTAAGCAACTGTATATGTTTTCAAATTATAAAGACAGACATAAACATTAATTATAGCCTTTTATAAACATTTTGAATAAACTAACTGAAATGGTTGTAAAAATATTGTAAAGTTTGTTGTGCACTCAAAGAGTAACGAAGGTCACATAAAACAGCAAATACTTTGGCAGGAGAACAAGTTATGGCACCCAATTAAGAAATTCTTAAGTTGTTAAAGTAAATATCAAAAGTTTCAGAAAATTATTTATTGCATGGATGCATTAAATTTAAGCTTTCAGTTTTGTAACAGTAAATAAACTTTCAAATTAGAATATATCTTTAACATAGTTGAAATTTCTAAAAGTTTAAGTTCACTCTCTACAACGTCTTCAACAACCTAGTCTGACCGTCTAAATGTTAGCAACAAATGCGCCTCTTCTCCTCTCGTAGGGCTTGTTAAAGTCCACTTAGGTCGAATGGCTCTTTAGTGGTCGCGAGCAAATGTACCTGACCGACTCTCGTCTCTAAATTTGTTTGATTTTTTTTCCTTCATTACATAAGTTTTATGTCTGATTCCTAACTTTTCCATTCCCAAAAGCCTGCACTTTAATTGATAGGACTTTTTTTCCATCGAAGCGTGAGAATACGCCCCAGTCATGTGTTATTAATTTATACAACAACGCGCCTCGCGAATTTGTTGCACAAACAAAGTTGAGGGAATTAAATACAGAAGTAACTAAAGATATATATATTTAGATACAGATATCAACTGGTCTGTAGCGTTGTCAATTCATGACAATTAACTGATTGCTTGTGTTGCCCAGTTTCAAAGGAGCTGACAACAACAATTGAATTGGCAGAAATGTTGACCCTGGCCATGGAATTGATCTTGTGTGTTTATATTTACTCTATCTTTGTGTTGATAGTTGTTGCTTGTGACATTTTTTCAATTATTTATTTGTTTTTGGTCACACGTTAAATGCGCTATAAAGACGAATAAAAATAAACATCGCAAATTATCAGAACTTAAATTGTTTTTTTGAATTCATTTACCGTTTTGCACGATCGATTATAAATTGCTGTACGTATAGTTTTTATTATCGTCTCTGTTGTTTATTTATTCAATAAAATACTCAAATACTTTCAAGTGAGCTGTACATTTCGCTTGTAATGCATCTTTCAATTAATCTTTTATCAGATTCAGAGGGAATGTGATCTCTAAGGCTTTTGCGTGCTGAACCCATATTAAATTCTCCCATCTTTAAGTCTGTTGTGGTCAGAGGTCTGTAATTATTCGCTGGCCCCAAAGTTAGAATCATTCGCTCATTCGTTCAATTTTTCGAGTGTTGTTTATCCAATCAATCTGTGCGCCCCATAAGTTACTTTCTGTGAACATTAATTCAATTCATAACTCAAACATTCTTATCAGTCAGTCACATTGATCGATGTTGCGAGCATGAAAGCAAATACAAAGAAGAAAATATGAATATATTAAAATGAAAAAGTGAACTCTAAGCTGAGGGAATTGTAAGCGATCAGATTTCCACTGCAGTCGATGATTTGAAACGCTTCAATGCGGTTTCTCGTGTTTGTTTTAGCTTCATTCAAAAACTAAACTGTGAGTATATCAGTCAATGCAAACCTACTTTTATGGTCAAGTGAGTTTTGCAAACATTTCACTCACATTTGAGATGCGGACAGCTTTTGCTTTTACCTTGACAACTTGGCCACAATGTTTGGCTATGCAATTTGCCTTATTTGGGGAGTAGGTTTACTTTCTAATTAGACAACATTGTCAATGAAAAGAGTCAGTTTCCAATTTGTGTGTATGTGGAAGAACAGTTGTTACCACTACTTTTAATACTAGTATGTACTTATTGAAGGCCTGTCGACTATCTGCTAAATGTTCATTTTGTTGTTGCGAGCAAAGTTCATCAACAGCTTGAACTAGGTGCTTATACAGTTCTCAACCAAAGATGCCTGTAAACACAGCTGTATATTAGTTTATATATACTTTCGCGTACAAAAAAACATTTGCGAACATTTATACAGATGACAATGTGTTGTAGAGTGCTAGTTTGTTATTTGCGATAAATGTTAACAATCTCGAGTGCTTTAGAGTGGGGCAAATAAACACAATACTGTTGGGTATTAAATGACGGATTATCTCAAATTTTCATCTAACATATTCGTAATTTTCCGGCTCGAAGCTATTAAATTTAATACTAGTAGATAACGTAAGGTTTTGCAATACAACTTAGTTAAGCTGAAAATACGTAAGCAACGTTAAATAATTATTTTTAAAGAGGATAGACTCAGCTTCAAATATTGACAATTAAAAGCTGTGATATTACATGCTTCATAAATTAAAATAAGCTGCAAAACTTAAATTTTTAACTTGAAACAATCGGGTTAAACTAATAATGTTCGCTCTTTCCTTCGGTTTCATACGAACTCATCCATTTCTTTAGTGGTCCCTAGAGACTGTCACAAATTTCACCAGCTTGTCGCCTTCGTTCTCCAAAATTGGGTGACAGCAGCTTCAGCATCGTTTAGTTTTCTCAGCGTCCCGCAACAGACACACACACATATACACACGTTTGTATGTTTTTAGCCCCGGTTTAATTAACCCCATTGACAAAAATGAACAAGAAGAAGATGTCTTAAGTTGTTTGAAACTCTTCCGTCCCCCATTTCTGTTTAGTATTGTTTTTTTTTTTTTGTTAACATTTTTTACACCATCCCAGACAGTTGTCAGCTTGCTTCCAACAACAACCACGATTGTGACCACATGTTGCACACGCCCGGCACGGGCACACACCCCATTCACACTCACACACACACACACACAAAGTGGGCATCTTCATCTCTCGAGCTGCTGCTCATTTGGCTGAGCATTTAATGATCAGACAAGCAGCGGGCGTGGTCCAATTCCCGGCACTGTTTCGGCGGTTACGCTTTATAAGCACCACAAGTACAATAATATCTAAATACCCAGATATACGCAGTACTTAGTGTGCATATGTATAATCTGCGCTCACTCTTCGCCCCGCTGCGTAACCCGCTTACTAATGAGATCCAACCGCTGTGTGAGGCTTGCGGGCTAAGTGTTTGGGTCTATCGGTAATTGAGACTCGATTTGGTTACGAGCCGCACCAATTTGTGTTTGCCATTTGCCACAATTCGTGTATGAGTTTAAGTTTTGGTATTTAGCTCTATATTTAAATATCAACACTAAGAAAAAACCTTTAATAAGTTTTTACAATTAAACTTAAAATAAAAAAAAAAAAAAAAAAATCTCACCAAGCATTTAAAACTTTATTATTTTTTTAATAAAATTTTTCCTTACAATAAAATTCATTTACATGGAGAACTAAGCAAGTTTTTTATACATTGCATCACGTCAGAAAATCCTCAAAATAAATAAACTAAAATTATTAATGAAAAATTATTACTTTGTTTATTTATTTTTTTTTTTTTGTTGTATACATGTTTTATTTAGTTTGTGTATTTAGTATTTACACCTAAAAATAATTATTTTATTTATATAAGCAAATCAAACTCAAATAATAAATTGGTTGCATCCCTTGTAGGTTTAAAAAGAAACTCTTTAATATAACTTAAATTGTTTGCAAATACATAGGTACATACACAAACTGAGATCTTTATGCAAAAAATGTCAACCAAATTTGGATTTTGTTAAGTGTACGTTTTTTCAACATGTGTCTATAGGTTGTCTGCTACAAGCAGTGGGCGGTTCTTACTGGTTTGGAATGCGAATGTGAATACTCATTTGCATATGGCCACACTGTCTTTCTGTCTGTTCATCTTTCGTTTGTCTGTCTGTCTATCTGTCTATCTGACAGGCCTTAATGTGGGGCAGTCTCCATTGAGCGAGTGAAAAATGTTTAAGCCTTTAAAAAAAATTACTCAAGATTACAACTTGCAATTTGTTACTCCAATTTCTTTTAATGGTTTTCCATTTGGCGTCGAGCTTCTTAAGTGCAGGCTGTAGTTTTGTAAGCAATTGCAATTTTAGCAACCCGATCATTAATTGAAATTCATTAACGATTTGATCATCAATATTGATGATGTCCAATTTGTATTCACTTAAAATTCAATACTTTTTGGGACAAAAGCAGCAGCGATTTCAGGCATTTAAAAATATTATTAATTTAATATTATTTATTAAAGTAAAAAGAGTGTAACACTTAAGCTGGTTGAGTGTACTGTAAAATATTTATTACTAATCGTCATCATTAGTAAATAGATTTTGAAGTGCTTTTCGGCAAAATATTTTATTAATTACGATTGTTCTCAGAGTTTTCACAATTACTTATTGATTAAGATTACAAATAATCCAAATTGTAACATGATTATTTAAGGATTAAAAAAAAAGAGGCGAAAATAATCAAAAAGTAATCAAACTACTTTAAATGATTATTTTTTAATTACTTTCAATTACTTAAGTAATATCTCTCAGTTTTTAAAAACATATATTTTTTCTTCTGTATGCTGTTGGTGACATTTCTGTTTTATAAAGGGTGTCTTTGCCAAAAAGGTCATATTAAATAAATTTTTTGGGATTAAAGTAAAAAAAAGTAAGAATTCTTAGCTTTCATATAAATAATATGAAAATCACTTTTGAATGTTTTAAAACGTGAAAAAAGAACAATAGTGTATTAACTAAAAAATTTCAGTTGCTGGGGATCATTAACCGGTTAACCTTGTGGAGGCAAATCAAAATATAATATACTTAATAAAATAAACACAATGCAAGTGTCAGCTTGAGTCAGCTGTTTGCCTAACGATGATTTGAGCGATATTTATGTCGGCACTCAAACGGGGTATAAATGTTAACCGGCACTCAGGAATTGGTTAGTTTGTGTCTCGTTTAACCCTAGACAGCAATTGATAAACTCAATTTTGACTAACTAAACTAATCTAAGAGTTACGCTAACCGGACATTGAGAAATTGGCCCTAAGTAATGTTTTAAAGTGATTTACAAAAGATAATAATACATATGATTAGAATTTTACAGAAATGTAATGAAAAACCTTGTAGACCTCTTACAAAATGGTCTCTACCCAATTTTGGGACATCTCTTTTATAATTATAATTTTGCTTAGCTTGGAACATCAATATTTCGGTACACTTAATCGATCTTACCAAAACCATGGAAAGCGACCGATATAGTACAAAATGTATCTATTTCCACAAAGAGTAAGAAATTTCTTTTTATTTTTACCTTACAATTTTCTTATCAAGATTTAATTTATTATGAAAGATATATGAAAGCTCTTTAGAATTTGTATTCCAATCTTTTATAAGGCACATGCAAACCTACATATCTAGTTCAAGAAAATATGACTTTAGCTTACCAATTAAAATCGCTGGTTCCATAGTGTTGTATCAGTTTGCATAAAATATGAGTTTAATCCAATGTTTTGATGCGATTTTAACACTTAAATTTACTTGTTTTCTGATTTATAATGTAAAATCGTTGAATCACATAGAGAACATTCGCTTTTTTTATATTATAACATAAGCAACTATTGTTGGCTACTTTGGAGCCATTTTTTTTTTCAATTTATATATTTTATGTTTCGTAATATTTCGCGATAAGTATTGAAAAAATGGCTGTGTCGTGGGTTTCTAAAAGAAAATAAGCAAAATGTTGCCAAAAATCACGAGGTAACAAGAAGCAAAAAAGGAAGCAACACAACTGACACCTGTAATGTTCCCGCCTTTATTTCAATGTTTTCCAAAAAAATAAAACAAACAGAGACAAGATATACAAACCAAACACACCGAAACAAGCACAAACGATGGCAAAGTGAGCGAAAAAGTGAGAGAGAGTGAGAGACAGCGATACAGAACAGCATACTAACGTTAAAAGACACAATACTATTTGCCTTAATAAGTTTCTTGTTTGTTTGCATGATATTTGCTGTTCCCTGGTTAATATAACACGACTTTTATTTGGTTGTTTACTTATTTTGATAGTGCAGTCCGAGTTTTATTTATTTCTTATCGCAGAGACAGAAAATTAAAGAGATAGAGAGTGAGCGAGGGGAGCGCAGGTGGTTGCTTTGATCGCGCTCTCACGTTTTCGCGCTCGATCAGAAATCAAACACCGGTTGAGGCTTGTGGAACGCCTGGGAAATGGAACACAGTGAGCACGCTCAAATTCCAATAAGCACGCGCATGGAAAGGGAAAACCAGATATGAAACGATGAAACTGCGAAACAGACAACAGTTTCACTGCTGCTACCGCTGCTTGCGTCGCTGTTGCCGTCTCGGGTAATTTGTGAGTCAAAGAATCAGCCAGTAACAACAACTACAATTGTTTGTGCTTGTGTGCGCGTATATGCATGTGCATGTATGTTTGATTTTATGCGTGTGTGTGTGAGTAAGACAAGAGTTAAAGACAAAAATGCCACAGAAAAAATGTTTCTACGTTGGTAAAACGCACACGAAAAGCCATTTAAATAAACACAAAAAATACCGATTTAATTTAACACTTGTTTCATAAACTAAATATTTAAATTGTTGCACAAAAACCAACTTGTGGCTTCCATAAAAATAAAAAAACACAAGCACATTATACACTTGAACTTGTTGCGTCGCAACTGATGATGGCATCAACATTCAAATTCATTTTTGCACTGCCTTTAAGCCAAACACACATTAAGATAATGCTCTTTTGCGAAATTAATAATTTTTAGCCATTTTTACGGCAAACATCACAGAGCAAGGCGAAGTTTTATTCGCTTTTGTTGCCACCCTTTTGCATTGCTTCTTCTCCACCACTTTGTTTTTTTTTTTTTTTTTTGTTACCTCGACCGTAAAACGTAAAAACCTTCCGCGTACTTAAAACGAAGTTACTCGCGCGACTGCGCTGTCGTGACTGTCTGATTGGAGCAAACCGATCTTGAGAGTAAGCGGCAGAGCTGACTATTTTTGAGAGGCATCGTATGCCAGCCAGAAACTGCAAAGTGTTAGTGCTGAAATGAGTTTAATCAAGGCGTATTGATTTTCAAACATTTGTGATTTGTAAGTAGAACTTGCATTTGCAATACAAGTTTATTTAATGATTATATCACCTTAACTTTTCCGAACGCAATTTTATAAAGTTAATATTCACAACAAAAAAAGGCTAAATTTTATTGACAGCACTGGTAAGCGAAACATCTGAGAGCGGAAACACAAAGTTTGAAATGTAATGTTAACAGTGGCATTTTCATTAGACTTGGCAATCTATTACCATTACTCACTACTTTTATCAAAAACAATTGTTTTAAAAATATAAATAAAAATAAAAATAAATATAAATGAAGATCTGTGATACTTTAAATACTGTTTTTGGTCAGCTTGAATATTTTCTTATATTTAAGAGTATGTTAGCCTCGCTTTGTTTTTTTGTTTGCCTCACTGTAAACTGTAACTGAAAGCGGCTCAATTGTTTCATTTTCATTGTGTTTCGTTTGAAAACAGGAATTTGAAATCAACAGAAACAGAAAAGTCTAATGATTATTTGGTTTATAGCACACGTTTTTCTGTGCTAATAATTTAAGGTTTTGTGTAAGTAAATAAATAATAAATAAATAAATAAAAAAATAAAAATATATATATGGAAAAAATCATTAAATATTTTCGCTTTGTATACATACACTTTTTATAAATTCATCACATTCTACTGACCGGCTTTTCGCGTTATATACATATGTACATACTATATGCAGAAGCTTTGACGCAAAAGCATTTTATCAAAATTTTAAATCCACAACAAACACAAGATAAACGCTACAGGTGTAGACAATTTATGTGTATATGTATCTACATACATACTTGCAAAATGTCAGATACAATATAATTCAAACAATTTAATACACAAACGTATACGTCTGCACAATCATAATTCAGAAACTCAAAACTCACCCATCGTCTTAAAAAGAAACTCATCATAGTTCATTAACGGCGGCGTTGTAGCGCCCTGTACAACATCCAAGAAGTCCTCCTCGCTATAAACCGAATCATAATCGCTCGGATCGTGCATTGTTTAAATACGTTGTTGCTGTGATTTAAACTTCACAGCATTATTCCGAGAATCGAGAAACTCAAAACATGCACACTTTAATTGATAATTACACAAATTAAAAAATAAAAAACCACTATTTTTTAAGACCCATACAAAAAAGATATTATTGTTTGATTAAAAACTGTCACATACTTGTAGGCAGCTTAGGAATATTAATCGTTTAACGGGACTTGAGCACTCTCAACTTAAAAATACTGCAAAAGTCGACGATGCATCGCGATGCTTAAAACACTTTCACTTTATTGACTTTTTAAGACGTAACGAAACGGCGCTTTACAATTGTCTAGGCGAACAACAAATATTTACTGTGAAAACAGCTTAATTGCTTTTAATTTAATTCGCATGTTTGTTCTACGCAAACTGAATATTTGATGACCTAGTGTGAGAAGAATACGTTTAAAACACATCTACCGAGAACCGATGACCGAATGCGCTTAAATTTGAAGTACGACTAATGCGACAACTGTTGGGGAGAGCCTCTAATCAACAGCGAGTAAATACAAATACTACGAAGGCTATCACAAGCTCAAATGAGAAACAGAATGCAAACGTCTCCCAGCTGATTAGAATACTTATAGAAATAATAAAAAATAAATAAAAATAAAAATATTGTTTTATTAACAAAGAGATTGGCTCAGCAAACTCTCCCTCTCACAACATACCTTCAAGTGCTAACACTTTAAAATGCCTCTCATAATGTTCCTACAACTCATTATCTCACTCCCTCTCAATCTTTTCACTTGCTTTGGCGAAAGTAGTGGTGGAAGTCGATGAGGGCTCTTAAGGTGTTGGTGCACTCAGGCATAAACTACCTATCTAATCGCTATTGTTGAATTCCAACTGGTTTCGTTTACTCTAATGTGTGTATTGAAACAAGTAAGACTCATAAATAGCTTACTGGTAGCTCAATTTTTAATTAATTGATGCAACACTCACACGACATTAATGCGAACAAAAAACTGACAACTATAATTGAAATTTATTTATTTACCTTTTGATAATGATGTTTTTGAATGCGCCAATCGAAATTCTACCTACAATTGCATTAGTCAATAAGAAAATAGTTACATGTGAGTCTGTTTTAAGATTGATATTGGATCTATTCTCTCACACAATGCTTCAGTCACCAATGATTTTTAGCTATTTTGTTATAGCTTTATTTTAATATATTTTTGAGATTCTCGTATTAAAGTTAAAACAAAGCTATGAATAGTTTACTAGCAAACCAAAAATAAATAAATATTGTTTGAAAAAACTAAAAAATACGCTTTTTAAAAACATTGAACAAAAATTTAAAAAATAATTTCTAATGTAAGCTTAAAAAATTTAAAAATTCTTGAATTATATATATATATATATATATATATATATATATATTTCGTTATCGAGCGCCAGACGCTTTTTCACAATAATTCCAGAAATGAGTGTGAAGCTCAGTGTGCCTTTAAAGCCTACATTATACCTTTTTTTTTGAGTTACTCATCATCAAGTTAAGTACATAAAAAATCAATGTAAACAAAGCTAAATTTGGCTTAAAGATTAAAACATCCATATGCCTATACTGGGAATTATACCCGGACCTCCCGGGTAAAAAAAAAGCTAAAAAATTGGCTAAAACATTAAAATCATTCATTTGCTCATATGTAATGGAATTTGAACCCGAAACTCCCGGGTGAGAGTCTGGCACCCTTACCACTAGACTATATGAGAGTGTACCCTAATGGCCTATGAAACCCAATTTATACTTTTTTTTTTGAGTTACTCACTCCGCCTCAAGTGAAGCTAATAAAAAGCTATTAAAAACTAATGTGATTCCGATCACACGTGAGATGTGTAAACATCTAGAAACTAATTATTTTTTATGTGTAGTTGCAAGTACTCTATTTGTATGTATTCAAACAAGATTTTTACTCCCGAGGCTTTAGATACCCATCAAAACACTTTTTTGTTGTTTATTATTTTTATATTTTGTTTGTTTTATGTCAAATCAAATCGGTTTACATATTTTTCATTAAAAAATCCTAAAAAATGCCTCACGTAATTTGTGGACCACCCCTTACTTCTTACTTATAGCGTCGTACGTAAGATTCTTTGTATGTATGTATTTTAAACAAGATTTTTACTCCCCGAGCCGAAAACAAGTTTTTGACTTACTTTTCAGTGTGTTCAAATAACTTAATTTTCAGCATAAAACAAAAAAATTAGTGAAACCTAAAATCATAAAGCACATAGATTATTCGATATCGTGAATAAAAATAAAAAATAAAAATAATAAAAATATAAACAACCAAATAAGAAATATAAAAAAAACATAAACATCCAGGACAACTTTTTAATAAAATCCTTCATTTTGTATAGCTGTAAAATACATACAGAACCCTTTTCTTATGGATACTGTGTTTGCGGTCAACAATAAACGCGTCAAGATTTGAAAATCTTGTTGGAACAAGCGAGCAACTTACCTGATAACCTCAAAAGAAGTTAAATCTAAATTTTGAAAAAACAAGATACAACATGGGGAAAATCAATCAATTCAATTATGTTAGGATCTAATATAGTAATTTTTTTAAATTTGATATTTATTTAAGTTTTGTTAGATAGCAAATAAAAATCAATGCTGGAAATCCAAAAAAAAAACTACAACAATCAAGAAAATTACTTTCCACAAAATCTTTTAGATCTCTTTGAAAAGGTTTCACTTTGTAAGACTCTTCTGTCGGAAAAAAATTTAATTGAAAATATAAAAAAATAATATAGTACATATTACTTTCAATAATTTTAAATTTTAATATAAAACAAGTGAAAAATACTTCAAAATAGCCTGATAACAGTATTAAATAGTAAGTACATAGTTAGCTTTTAAAGTGGGTTATGCGTAGGTGAAGTCTTCAAATACTCTATGATGCAATTCTATGGGAGATGTTGCCAACTATCTTCCCAAAAAACTTGGCCGACTCCAGCTTGTCTTAACCTTCGGTATCAGAATATAACAATTTTTATCAAAATCAATCAGTAAGGAATTCCAATTTATTATTGTTTTTCAAAAAACTTTTATGGTATCTTGAATAACAGCTATTCTAATGTTTCTTCGGCAAACCTCCAGTAATAAATAAAACACATTTGGGTATTTTGTTTTTAAAACAGCACACCAAAGAAATAGCATCATTGGAATGTTAAAAATTGTATTTATGTGTCTGTATTTAAATTTATATTCATATACACATAGAATGTTTGTAGATATTTTTTTTTTATTTTTTATTTTTTATTTTAGTATTATTTTTAATATGTATTTTTTTCTTTGTTAATTGAACTGCATGCTTAACTTCAAAATCTTTGTTTGTTGTTTTTTTGTGTCATTTTTGAAGAGTACTTAACTCTTGTTTGCTGTAATAGTTTTGCTACCTTTTTCTGATATGCTTATTGGTAATTTAAGAAATACTCATACACATATTAATGTACTTAATATATGTTGCATGCATGGGCGCAACTATTACATGCCTCACAAAAATTATAAAAACAATATACTAATAAAACAGAATACCAAAGAAAAAGACTTTTCACTTGTCTAATTATTATAATAGCTAACATTTGTTTTAATTTTTAAAAAATATTATTTGCAGAGTTGTTTCAGCTTTTTAATTTGTTTTTGGGTCAGTTTTGGGCTTAAAATACTGAAACAAGTCACAAATGCAATAAAAAAATCATAACCAACATAAAAGTTAAGGTAAGTGCTTAAATGTAAATTTTTTTTAAAATTTCGTTTGTAATATGAATTATTTTGTATTTTTTTGTGTATATAGATTTCTTGTAATCATATTTGATATGTTTGAATTTTGTTCATTGATATGTTTTGCATATATGCCTATTTATAGGTTTTAAATTTTTGTGTTCGCAGTTTTTATAGCGTTTGATAACATCTATAGCAATCCCGCTGATATGTATTTGATATTGTTTTGTGGCTTATACTTTAATTTTCATATATATGTTATTGTATATGGTTGATAAAAGTTTAAAATTTTCAAACGCATAATCGTTGAATAATTGCAAAGGGAATTAAATATGTTGAAGAATTTTAATAGGATTTCAATTAAACTATATAAAAGTGTAGAATCATTACACAAAGATCAGATGTTTATATATATGCATATAAAAAAAAATCAAATTATCACTTGGTTGTCATTTTAGTTTTTTTTTTTTTAATTTGTTCGCGTTCAACGTTCATTTGCATCCAAATGAAATATGTAGCTTGTCTCTTTATTTACATTGGTGGCATATACACATATTAAATATTTGTAATAAATACTTTTTTGCTCGATACTTAAGTAATTTTACACATACACATATGGATTTCTATACATATTTATATATATAGTTCAATGGATCTTTTATTTTTATTTATTTTTCATTCAATACCACTGTAAAAAGTGTTTTCCAATGTGGCTTCTTGATGTTGGGTACATTTAATCGTTTTAATAGACAACAAGAAGTAATTGTGGTTTTTTTTTAAATTAAAAATCATTTGTTTGGTTTTCATTTTTGGATTCTTGCTTCTATCAACACTTAGTTACATTTTTTTCTACCAGCTAATTCAAGGTACTTATAACTCCATTATTATTTTAGGTTTTTGTTTAAATTTGTAATCTTTAAATTTTTGCTTTCGGCTTGCACGCATACTGATCTATCATCATTAGAACGTTGGGTTCGTTACTTGCTTTGAATTTGGGCTGAAATACTTCAGTAATAGTTACCTTCACTTCGTTATAACAATTCCGTGCTCTCTTGTGTAACATTTTAAACTCCACAAGGAGCTCATCTTTAATATATTTATTATGTTCCATCTAAGGAAAAGTAATATAAGTGCGAAAACAAGAAAGTTAATCGATGTCAATTTTGTTTTACCTTTCGCATTGCTTTGGGGTCAGTTTTGGGTCAAAATTTTAAATCGTATAAGCTTCATTTTGGTTACTTTTTTTTTTTAATTTTTTAAATGTTTTGTAAGCTGGAACTTAAGTTGTTTATTTTTGTTAAATATTCGAGTAATTTAAAATTTGTGTATAATTTATCATTATTTTGTTTTGATTTTCAGGATATTTAATGTTTTTGAATTCATAAATTATGCAACTCGACAATTGTCTTGTTTGGATTAATAATTGTGTACAGTAGCCCGACATTTTCGATTAGTGAATATATTCGAATATATACTATATATTTTTTCTAAATATATGTACTAGGTAATATAGTTTATTTGTTGTTCGCAAAGTTGCAAATTGAAACATTGAATGTTAATCTACTGGGCTTCAATTAACAACAAGCTCTAGACGTTATGTCTGAATATGCATGTAAGAATTTGTGTGTATAGAAAAGAAGTTTCAAAAAGATAGACGTATTCCTATGTAAGCAATATATATTGGAAGGTTTTTTACTGATAGCCATGGTTTCTTTGCTGCTGAGACGTACAATATTAATGTTGAATTTCTGCTTCAGTGAATACCTTAAGTGTGTTTTTTGGGGGATTGAAGCTAGAGTTATTGAAACACCTAAAAATACATTGATATAGTCAGTATACACATATTAGATAGAGAAAATTCATATCATAAACATTAATGTAATTTTATTTTTTTAATAAGTATTTCTCGTTTGTTTGTTTGGTTCCTTTTTTGCCGAACGATCCTGCTTCCACTTTTTGCTTTATTTTGCGTGAAAAATATTTTTAATGAATTTTGTTTTTTGTTCGAACATTTCGATCAGTTACTGAAATATGCGCGTTAATTTTCTCAAAAATTTGACAAAGTTTCAACACAAACGAACTGAAGGCTAAAAATTTAGACCTATTGAAAGAGCGCAGAAGAATTGGGAATGAGTATTAGAGAAGCTGATTTATCGTCGTTTTTGATAGATTTGTTGTTGCCTTTGACCAAAACACTTTTTAGAGAAGAATGTTTTTTTTTTAGTTTTGTATAACTTTTGCATTTTTTTTTTAGTTATTTTTTTTGTTGCTTTTTAGGGATTTCTAAAAAAATTTAATTTTAAATTGAAAGCAAATAAATGTGTGGAAGGGATGGGAAAGCATAAAAATTAATTTTGGAAACTCAAAAGAATTGAGAAAGCTTTGAGAAAACATTTAATGGGTATGTGAATGTATGTGAGTGGGTAACACCTATCTAATAATTGTAGTTCTCATACGGCGTACCCAAATACGAATAAAAGTTAGGATTAATGGGATGTGCGTGTGCATAATAAAATCCAGAAGCCGGATCCGGCGCTACTCAGTCAAGAAATCCGGTGTTGACCAATTTCTCCAAAAAGAACTTAACATCTCCCAATTCAGAGTCTTTGATTCCAAGCGATTTCAACATTCCAAGATCGCCGTTTTCCACAGCCATAAAAACAGAACGCAAGTGCTCCAAATCAGATCTGCAAAAAATAAATACAAATGTTAGTTAAGCTTTAGCTATAACCTTAACTATTACTCTTAAAGTAAAATTTGCAGCGAACATAATATTAAAGCAGGGTATCCAACTGAAAGAAATATCAGTTAATTATACAAATTTTTAGTTTTTTTTTTTATCGTTACGTAACGGTCCGGGCACCAAGAGTTAATATTGCCCTTGGTTACGGTTTTGGTTAGTACCGGACCAGATACAGTTTTATACACTTAAAAATTATTGATAAATAATATCTTAAATCGGAATAGCTCTAAGCTTGGTTTGAAATTTACAGACAAAATTAAAAAAATATTTGTAATAACTTCATCAAAAGCGATTGAGGAGCACCAGAGATTCGAAGATTGATAACAATAATAAAAAATTAATGATAACGAGTCATTTTTGATATGCATATGTTATCGATAACAATAATATCTTTAATCGGAATAGCTCGACAAAATAAAAAGGATTTGTTATAACTTCATCGAAAGCGGTTGATGAACTGAAGGAAATTTTCCAGTCGTGGACACCACATTTTTTTTTTTTTTTTGACATAAAACTGTCAGAAATCAACGCAAAGCTAAACTGTTGGTATCGTATAAACGCTTGTTCATTTGCTATCTGTTGGATCTGTCTAAGTGGATACAAATATTAATTTTATTCATTTTTTGAGAGATAGACATATATCATTTACTGAAGAAAGTCAAAATCACGATTTTCCAAAAAAGTGTACCTAAGTTGGACACCCACCTTTTGTTTTTTATTAAAAAATCAAACTCAAACGAATTTTGGTAAAAATGAGTCGATAAAAGGCCAGAAAAATTTTATCGAAATATTCTGAATCGCAATTGATGCATGTGAAGTAGCTATTTTGGATGTTTGCACAGGCTAAATGTACGTTTGGAACTCATTTTGAACAACAAATTTCAAAAAAGACCATAAAAATGAATGAAAATATCTAAAGTTTAAGTAACACTTTATTATAGGGAGTGTCCAATTAAGGAACATCAACGGTGTCCAACTTAGGAAAAAACATAATTTTGACATATCTGTATGTTGAACCGAAAGTATTGAACAAAACAATGTTTTATTGCAAAATATGAAAGAGAATGAAAAACGAATAAGAAAAAATGAATTTACCTTTGCTGAATTTTGGAATAAATCAATTACAAATGCGTTGAAAAATTACAAAAATTTGCATCGAAAAATCGATATTTTAATTTTTGTTTAGAGAATTCCAAAATTACGTATAATTGACAACAAAACTCACCAAAATTGGCGGGTGTCCGACTTAGGTACAGTTTCCACCATTGGAACATTTGCTTTAATGTTGTCGATAACAAAAATATCTTGAATCGGAATAGCTCTAAGCTTTATTTGAAATTTACAGACAAAATAAAAAAATTTTATAAAAACTTAATCGAAAGCGGTTGATGAGCACCAGAGATATCGAAGATTGATTGCAAAAATGCTATCAATAATAATAATAACGAAAATCGGAATAGCTCGAAGCTGAAATTTACAGACAAAATAAAGAAGATTCGTAATTACTTTATTGATAGCGATTGAAGAACACCGGAGATATCGAAGATTGAATTTTGTCATCAAGCAGTAGCAGAGTTTTACACACATAAAAACATACTGTTCGCTTAATGTCTTGAGTTTAGGGTATCTCCTAGTCTAACTAGCTCGACTAGAGGCTTCTTAATTGAATTTTTGTATATTAAATTTTCAATGTTATTTCAACAAATGTTGCAAGATTTTATTTTTATGAAAATGTTTTTACCCTAAACCAACGAAACTGAAAAGTTGGTAAAATGGTTTAGTGCAAATGTGTAGTTTATGTATAAAGCCATCTTTAATCATTAGTTCCTAAATAAACTCATATTCAAGCCCCATACATTCCAGCCCAACTGTGGTCAGGTTTATCCGCTTTGCTTAGTTAATCCCTGCAGGTGCTGTTTGTGCTTAGTAATTGTTTTTGCTGTTGTCAAAAAAAGAGGAAACTTCATTATGACAATGACCTTAAATAACAACATTACATAAATACAATATGCCTGCACCCTTCCCCTAGAATTTGCTCTAGCCAGCAAACCCAAGTTTTCGGGCGCTTGTACGATTAATCGCGTTGATGAAGTTCTGTAAGTGCCGGCGATGAAATGCGAGTGGTAGAACAAGCAGGCAGTCAGACAAAGTAGGCCTACCTTGCAGAGTTGAGGGCGTTTTTGGTTAATTTATTAGGCTGTCGGTCGGTGCTCTTTATGTGTCTAGCCTGCCCACAATTACCTACACTCAATGTGCGAATGTCATTTTTCGCAAATTTCATTGTTGTTGCTGTAGCCATGTTGTCTTAATTTAATGAAAATTCACTTTTATGCTTTTTAGCTTGGGCATGCTTCTGCCAACACAAGCTTAATGAGTTTTTTGTTTTGTTTTGTTTTTACAGCTTTGTTTTCTTTTACACCATGTTACAATAAAAAAACTCTTACGAGTGAAGAGGGTAAAAATGTTTTTTATTGTTACAGACCGCAGGGAGCGTCTTTTACCCTCAAACGACCCCCAAAGCCTTGAACTAGTCCTTAAAAACGAAATATTTTCTTAATTTAGCAAAAGATGTCAGACTTTTAAGCTATAATAACTAGAGTAGATTTTTTTTTATTTTTATTAAAAATTGTTGACAAATCGTCCTTTAAAATAAGTTACAATAAAATAGTAGAAGTAAAAAGCCTAAGCAGAGAACAAAAATGTCTAATAACATCACGGACCGATGGGGGTGCTGCCATTTTCCAAGCATACCAAATAAATGTTCTGTACGTTAGGAATTTATTTAAATTATATTTACAATAAGAAACATTTTTAAGATAAATGGACATTTCAACAATTATTTAAATTTCTAAATTTTTTTATTTTTAATTTATGAGCTTGGAGTTTGGCTACGTTAGTTGACAGTTACCAGTATCGCTCGTTTTTAAGTGTCCGTTGAGTTAAGTTAAGTAAAAGTAATTTAAAAAAAGTAATTATAATAACAGCCCTAACGATCCTGGAATATTTTTGTTAAAAAGAAAAACAAAGCCAAAACGTTACAATCTGCCGCAACCGACTGAGAATTACTCTGATACCAGTATTAAATAGTGTGTTTGCAAGGGGGGTATGCTGGCGGGAGGCGCGGCTTTCAAAATTTTTTTGATGCAAATCTTTGCAGGACTTTACCAACTATCTTCCCGCCAAGTTTTTTAACTTTCACTTCAAAGCTGTCGAGAATAAGTAAATGCGTGGCCTGTAAATTTTATGCAGATCTTTGGCAAAATGTTTTCAGCTGTAATTCATTTCCTGTTTTAAAGGTGCTGGAGGCGACGGGGATGCAGATTTTAGGATATATTATCTGCTATCTTGCTACAATATTGGATCACACTAGCTTAACAAACCGTGTAATATACTGACATTCTCGTTTAAAAAGTCGGGAGCTGGGAGCGCCAGGGTTGGATGTGGTACAGCATTGACATTTTTTCTGACGCACACATGATCGAAGATGTTGCAAAATTACAAGTCTCTAGTTTTAATGGTTTATAAAAAACAGACAGCATGTCGAACATTGTACAAACCTAACATACTCTATACCTTCGGTATTAGAGTATAAAAAGTAAATTATCTTGAACTTTTGCACATCCTAAATACCCAAAGTACTATCTTACTAAACAAAAACACATAATGAAATGGTACTATGTTTAAGTTAAATAACAAAGTCAAATAAACACATCTTTTCAGAAAGAGATTTGTATTTAAGAATCAACTAAATCTTTTATACTCCAAACAAAAATACCAAACATATGACAATTTTTTTTTGTACGAGGTATAGTAATAGAAAGTTGTACGTTAAAGCAAGAGTGCTGAATTGTCAACCGCACAAACGAAATATTCAAATATATGACGTACAAAAAGACAAAAAGCAAACACGTAAAAGGGTAAGCATACGATATTTTAAAGTTTCATAACTTGTTTGTGGCTCGTGTGCGCATAGGTCATTCGCATAATTTAGAAAAAACACCAAGGACACACTTGGATGTTGCACAAAACAGCTGGGCAAAGGAAGGGGAAAGAAAAAGTGTAGTGAAGCAGACCTTAAAAGCTCGTGCATAACCACAGTAAGAGAGGGAAATGTAAGTTAAATAAATAGCTTTGGGGTTATGTATTTTGTTTAAGAGCTTACATTATTTACAGTTTTATTTTTTGTTTTGTTTTTTGGCTATGAGGTTTCTTCTCCTTAAGGCCATAATTTAAAAAGTGCACTGCATGCACGGAAAATCGGGTTGTAAGCATTTAGAAGTTAGAAACTCGTGTGTATAAAGATGACTTAAGTTGAGAATCTTACCTCATTAGATGCAATGCAGCGCCAAAGTCCTCAATCGTTTGCGATTCACTCAAAGCGATGGCCACCTTCTCCACTCCGCCCAGCGGGGAGAGAGCATCACGTGCCTTGCTACCAAAAAGTTTCTCCAGGTAATTGGGTCCATGTGAAGCGATTAAGCTTTGCAAAAATGATGCAGTCTCTTCGACGGGTGGACGCTTAGCTGCAAGTATGACAAAAAAAGCAAAGTTACATTTATAAATTGCTTCCTATTAACCTCGAACATGAGTAGGATTTGAAGTGGCAGTGTCATTTAAGGTAATATCTCACGAGACCAGGACTTAAACCGATGAACTCTTAAGCTCCAAATTGAGTGATTTTTAATCTCTGACGTACTTTTATTTTTTAGTTTCTCAATTAACTTGAATGTGTTTAGAACTCTCCATTTGAGAAGTCGTTATTATTTTACTTAGTTACTCATTCACAGACATTTTTTACATGGTGCTGTGATTCATAATCCACTCATTATAATCCATAATTATTTTAATAATTAATAATTATATATATGTGATAGCACATTATTATATTTTCAATTCGTTATTACATTATTAGGAAAAACACTTTAAGAAATTAACAATCCAATTTGGTTGAAAGATTAAGTTATTTATTTTATTTTTAAGTTACTTGAAATTTATTAAACGGAGTTATACCATAAATGCAATAAGATGTTGTTGGCCGCTGTTAACGGCTTGTTCTGCACAGTTCTAATTATGATGAGCTAGTAGAGATGAGCTCGTGCCTCATTTTTTTGACATGAACCATCACGAACACGACTTTTTGGAGCACAGCCTTGCACAGCCCAACACGAAAAACAGAAATGCAAAAGCAGTGTCTGATTGTTGTTCATTCCAGGGATTTACATTTTTACACAGAAATTTAAAACTTAAAATAAGTCTGAATTTAATTTGTACTTATATATTTACTTTTATTAATTTTTGTAAATGATAGAAGATTACATGTTATTGTAAAAGAATACAAACTGAAAAAATTATTACTTAACAACTTTGTGCTCCGTTAATTAAATATGTTGTATTTCATGCTCTCTCGTGTCCGAAGTTTAAATGCGAACACGATCGAAACACGCACGTTATTTTTTTTGAGCACGAGCACCTAGTCGCACTTTGTGCCATAACGTGCCACGATCGGAAACACAGCCCGTGCCCATCTCTAGTCAGTACCGTTATTTTTTTGAATGGCATTTGTGGGCTTATAGTAATTAATCAACAATTGTGTGAGACATTAAAGATGTTTTAAGAATCCTTCTTATACCCTTAACCCATAAAATGGGTAAATAAGGGTATAATGGTTTTGTGCAAAAGTATGTAACAGGCAGAAGGAAGCATCTCCGACCCCATAAAGTATATATATTCTTGATCAGCATCAACAGCCGAGACGATATAGCCATGTCCGTCTGTCCGTCCGTCTGTCCGTCTGTATGAACGCGTGGATCTCAGAGACTACAAGAGTAGAGACTTCTGATTTTATATATAACTTCTACTATACCATGAGCAGAACAATTTTGCTTCAAATTATCGATAACTATTCTGGTTTCCGATATACACATGGAATCGATAACAAAAAATTTTCGAATTTAGAAAATGTAAAATTGAGAGTTGAAAGAATGAGTAACGATAGATTTTTTCTGAAATTTTCGTCCAAATCGGTAAAGAAACACTGGAGATATCGAATTTAATCGATTGAAGTTAAGTCAGTATACCAAAGTCTTATATAAATTTAATTTATTTTTTGCAACTGGGTTCAGGGTATCTTCTAGTCGGGCTGCCCCGACTGGAGCCTTCTAACTTGTTATTCTTTACTTACTTTTTTTCGACACCTCTTGGTCCATGTGTGTGTCAAAGTGTTCGCTTACTAGAGTGCTGAAAATCGGTAGCAAGTCGATATACCTCGAGATGCAAATCGATAAAACATTTCCAATATTTAAAAAGTTATATTCACAAAATTTGGTAGGAAGCTGGTAACCATAATAATAAAAGCCTCCTCCATTATTTAAAGTCATCCTAAAATCCATTAGAACTTTATGAATTTGATTTATACTACAAGCTGTTTTTTTTCTTCAGAGTATATGCAGATGGTCTTATGGACATGTATAATCTGTATTTGTCTTCAATTAACACACCATTAGCACAATATAATATACTGTTATCGTATTTCGTATTCTTTAAAGTATTCAACAATCACTATTTAAAAGGCGCATAAAGCCATTGAGTTTCGTTGCTCTTTAATTTGGCTAAACAGACAACATTTTAAGGTCAGTCAGTAACATCGCTTGTTGCTTTCTTTAACCCTCTGACTGCACTTTTGGCCCCCTATGAACGTCCTCTACGTACATATGCTGTCTGTTGTTAGTATTTTTAATGGCTGCAAGGACACGTCAGTCGATGGATCTGTTCTATGTGTGTAGGCAGGCGGATGTGTGTGTGAGTTGATTCAGTTACTGACTGTATTTGTTATGCAAATGGCGCAGTTTGCGAGTCCTTTTTTATTTTGTTTGTTTTTTTTTTTTTGTTGCTTTGTTGTGCTGTTAGCCATCTAGCTCCTGTGCATGTATGTTAAGGATATTTCACCAGGGACCGCAGTTTTACATACATCGACCTCTCTCTCTCTCTCTCTCTCTCTGTGTTTGTCGCCAGTTTGCCTTTAACTTGTTACATATTCAAGCGATGTATATCAGCAGTTTAGATAAAGCTACGTTACATTTGCCGGCTATTTTGGCCGCTAGCCCTTAGCCCTCGGGGTACTTTGCTCACTTCATGATAAACTCCAATGTGAACTTATTATACTCGATACCGAAGGTAAAGAGTATATTGAGTTTGTGCAATGTCCGTCATGGTGTCTGTCCGTCTGTCCGTCTGTATGAACGCAACTTTTTTCCACACCCTTCAAGCTAGAGACTTGAAACTTTCCAAATCTCTTTATCTATGGGATAGTAAATTAAAGTGTCAAGATGGGGGTTCTACGATAACTGGGGGGCTGGCAAATCGATAAATTCGATAACTCAAAACCGATAAATCCACATATTTCGCACATCCTTACAGCTAGAAGTACCAAATTTGGTAAGAAGATAGCTACTAGCAACCCCCAAAAAACTGCATCAAATATTTTGGAGCCACGCCCCCATTCCGCCCCCCAGCCCACCCGAATTTTAAAGTCAAAAAAGCCTATATCTCCCACAGTTTTTGAGCTAGAGCCTCCAAATTTGGTGGGAAGATAGCTGGTAACGACCCCCAAAAATCTGCATCAAAGTTTTGGAGCCACGCCCACCCATTCCGCCCCCCAGCCCCCCCGCATTTTGAAATCAGAAATGGCTATATCTCCCACAGTTTTTGAGCTAGAGCCACCAAATTTTGTTCCAAGATAGGTGATGATGACCCCCGAAAAACTGCATCAAAAGTTTGGATGCCACGCCCACCAATACTGCCCTAGCCGCCCCCATCCACCCCAACGCTTCGTCAAAAACGGGATTGCGTGTATCTTCCAGAGTTGTGGAGCTAGAGCCACCAAATTTGGTAGGAAGATAGCTGGCAACGACTTCCAAAAATCTGCATCAAAGTTTTGGAGCCACGCCCTCCATTTCGCCCCCCTTTCCCCAATTTTTACAATTTTCGAGCTAGAGTCACCAAATTTTGTATGAAGATAGCAATTGACATTTCAGAAAGATCTGCATCAAAAATATGGATTCCACGCCCACCCATACCGCCCCCAGCCCCCCTTTCCCCACTTATTACAAATTGCGAGCTAGAGTCACCAAATTTGGTATGAAGATAGCAATTGACATTTTACAAAGATCTGCTTCAAAAATTTGCATGCCACGCCCACCCTTACCGCCCCCAGCCCCCCTTTCCACACTTATTACAAACTTCGAGCTAGAGTCACCAAATTTGGTATATAGATAGCAATTGAAATTCCACAAAGATCTGCATCACAAATTTGGATGTCACGCCCACCCTTACCGGCCCCAGCCCCCTTTCCCCACCTTTTACAAACTTCGAGCTAGAGTCACCAAATTTGGTATGAAGATAGCAATTGACATTCCACAAAGATCTGCAACAAAAATTTTGATGCCACGCCCACCCAAACCGCCCCCAGCCCCCCCTTTCCCCACTTTTTACAAATTTTGAGCTAGAGTCAACAAATTTGGTATGAAGATAGCAATTGACATTTCAGAAAGATCTGCAACAAAAATTTTGATGCCACAACTACCCATACCGCCCCAGCCCCCCGCCCCCTTTCCCCACCTTTTACAAACTTTGAGCTAGAGGCACCAAATTTGGTATGAAGATAGCCGGTGGCATCCCCATCTGCATCGGAGAATCTTTAAGGCAGCGTACACCCCTGCCGCATCCGTACCCCTTTGCATTCAGGCCTCTTTTTACCGGTTTTTTTTTTGGTATCGAGTATGCCGCAGTCGGTTGCGTCCGACTGCAACGTTTCCCCTTGTTTTTTGTTTGTCTGTTTGAAAAAATGTATGCAAAATTATGTTAATTTCCCAGGGGTGTTTGAGTGCAGCGCATTTAAAGTTTTTATATTGTTATTGCTGTTACTTGTTTATTTTGGCTTTTAGGCCAAAGTATTGTTTTTAAATAGAACAAAATTTTAGCTTTTACCCGAAGCCATTGCACTTTTTTAAAGGATTGCATATTTACAATGAAAAACACATTTAGCTTTTATTATCATAGCTGTTACTTCTGTCGTTGGCTATGTTATTGTTTTCTTCAATAGCAGAAGACGAAATTGCCAAGTATATCTGACCGTTTGTCTGTCTTTCTAGCCGGCCGATTTCGGACACTATTAGAGCAGGCAACTATAAATTTGGGATACCTTTAAAGAATAAATCGATGAGATGATTGTCCATGTTATTTTATTATTTATTTATTGGTTTTTATTGACTTAATATTGATCATCTGTGGAAATGTGAAGCACATCACAGATTTATATTCACCAAAACACAATGAGTGTAAATTCAATTTAGGTTTTCTACGGCCTAGGATATGCATGGTCAAGAACATTTATATGTACTTGTTCTTGTCTTAAATTAAATTGTCTTAATAGTCGTATTTTAAATATGCAACATTTTAATTCAATTCTCCCATGAAAAGTGATTTTAATAGCCTCTCTAATATTCGGTACCCGCTACTCATTTACTAAGCTCCACCTTTATGAGCCACCACGAGTTGCGGCAGCGCACTTATTAATATTCATTAAAAATAACTTTGAGAAAATCTAGTCTCCATGAAAACTACTCTGCGTTTCCATAAATTTCAGCAACAATTGGCTGGGTTGGCAACAAAAATCACAGGAAAAAAACGGCGCTTGAACTTGTGCCTGCAGAGCGGGTCAAAGAGTGGGGTGTGCATAATTATTAAAAGACATTTGAGTCTGGTGGTATATCTAGACCGAGAAATAAAACGACACTGTCTTAAATGATTTCATGGTCAGAAAACAGTTTTTTTTCAAATTAATTTCTTTGCATTGTTGTTTCATTAGACTGGCACACGGAAAATGTTCGCCACAATGCGCTCGACTTTACCCAGCGTATACGCTGTGCGCTTCCAGGCAACAAAGTCAAGAAAAGGCCAATGGACTGCTCGGAGCAAATGGAAGTGGATGTAGAAAAGGCAGGTGAATTGGGGCAATTAGTACCAACAATTTGCTGTTTGCTTAAAGTTTCGTTCATCGCAGTTTGTTTACTTTGCAGTCGCAGCCCACTAGTCGCACTATTTTACCATTGTTTATTTATGCCTACAGTGCGTAGGTTTAAATTTATCTTTAACGACTCCGACTAATTAATGTGGTATCGGAAAGTTCTTAATGATACAGAGACAAAATATGTCGCTCCAAACCAGTTTAATATGTATTACGCGATTTGACTTTGTATCTATAACAATAGATTGCCGAGATCGACAATGCTGAGCACACAATTTTTCACTGTGTGCGTTTCACATTAGAAAGAAGACGACTTATACAAGCGATCGGTCAAATAACACCGGACAACCTTGTGTCAAAGATGATCATCAGAGACGACAACTGGAAGAAAGTAGCGGCCTTCATCAGTCAAATCTTAAGAAGCAAGAAAAAGACCTAGTGAGAGGGAAGTGTCTGGACGCAGATAAGAGCTTAGTGCTTAGATGTCTCATCTAATAACTAAGGCTCAGCTTCTATAAAAAAACGGCGCTTGGCAAAAAAAAACCCCAAGGGTATTGCGAAAGGTTGTGGAGGAAGGAACGGGGGGGGGGGGTTTTGGGGGGTTTTTTTTTTGTGTAAATGCATTTTCCCTCCCAAACAAAAAAAAAAAAAAAAAATAGAGTTATTTATTTTTCACGTAATTGTCTTGCAATTTATTTAATTATTTGTTGATTGTACAGCTTTGTTCTACTCAAGGATATAATTCTGTGCACACAGAAAACTAAAAATGGCTTTTAATTCATGCAGTAATATTCGTTTTTATACTCGATACCGAAGGTAAAGAGTATATTGAGTTTGTGCAATGTCCGTCATGGTGTCCGTCCGTCTGTCCGTCCGTCCGTCTGTATGTTCGCAACTTTTTTCCACACCCTTCAAGCTAGAGACTTGAAACTTTCCAATTCTCTTTATCTATGGGATAGTAAATTAAAGTGTCAAGATGGGGGTTCTACGATAACTGAGGAGCTGGCAAATCGATAAATTCGATAACTCAAAACCAATAAAAAACCACATATTTCGCACATCCTTCCAGCTAGAACTACCAAATTTGGTAAGAAGATAGTTACTAGCAACCCCCAAAAAACTGCATCAAAAATTTTGGAGCCACGCCCCCTTATTCCGCCCCCAGCCCCCCGCATTTTAAAGTCAAAAAAGTTTATATCTCCCACAGTTTTTGAGCTATAGCCATCAAATTTGGTACCAAGATAGGTGATGATGACCCCCCAAAAACTGCATCAAAAGTTTGGATGCCACGCCCACCGATACTGCCCTAGCTGCCCCCATCCACCCCAACGCTTCGTCAAAAACGGGAATGCGTGTATCTTCCAGAGCTGTGGAGCTAGAGCCACCAAATTTGGTAGGAAGATAGCTGGCAACGAGCCCCAAAAATCTGCATCAAACAATTGAGCAGGTAATCAGAATAAGATCAGAGATACGAAGCGGGTTCGAAAATAGAGAATACTGTACTGCAATATTTCTGGAAGTTTCTCAGGCATTCGACAAAGTTTGGTTGGAAGGTCAGATGCATAGGATCAAAACAATGCTCCTAAATAGCACACATAAACTGCTTAAGTCGTACCTCGACGACAGGAAGTTTGCAGTCAGATGCAACAGAAGTAACGAATCTGGGCGCACACCTAGACAGAAGACTTACAAAGCGCCGACACATTGAAGCTTGGAGAACACACTTCAAACTGAAAGCCAATAGTCTCCATTGGCTTACAAATGCTCGCTCTTCCCTTAGTCTGCGGCTACAGGTCCTCCTCTACTACTCTAATCCAATGCAATAAATCAATCTTAAACATCCTACAAGTCAAGGAGGAAATAGCGGAACAAAAAGTAAAATACTTAAGCATGCTCTCATCGCCTCCTAATCACCTCGATCCCGTCTTCGTCGGCAATAAAGGGGGACATCCACACCAGACAGCTTATTATCACATACACAGCAGGAAAAATCTCACTTCAAAGAATTGAACAAATTTTGTGTAAAAGCAGCTTGGACCACATGCCAACATACAAGTTCAAAGTTCAAAGAAAAATCAATGCTAATAGGACCAAATGACCGGCTTACAGGACTAAAGCGAAATCACAACATCCGCCAAAAAGGGTATGTCGGGATTTGTTGCATATTTTAGCTCACCCATGAAGCTTATTCAATCCGGAAATACTCACAATAGGGAGAGAGATAAGAAGCAGCTCACATAATACACAAGGCGCATGAAAGCATTGATGCTCACGGCTAAGCTAAGTGGCGATAAAATCGTTACACGCACCCTCGAATTATTTCAAAATGTGTCCTGGCAAACAGAGTGGTGCTAGACAACCTAAGCACTTCAATGTGTGTTTAAAAGTATTTATAGAGCAATGAAGTTAACGACATTGACCTGAAGGGAAAAAAGCAGACGTCAATCTTTACAAAAGAGGCTTTTTTTAAGGCCTGGTGCACTAATACTCAAGGTTGTTTTGCACGTTAAATTCTTGCCAGTGAAAGATAAATCTAAGCAAGCTTTTTGATGGCATATTCACTAGCAATAGTAGTTTAAATTGTGAGAACGTAGCGTGATGACAGAATACATAATTTTCTAAGTTAAGTATATTTTATCATTTATGAGAAGATAAGATAACAGGTAAGAGTAGAGAAACTGAAATAAATGGCTTCAAAAACAGATTCTTTGTAAAAACGCTGTGATTTAGATAAAGAATTTCAATATCTTTTTACTGTTCATTAGATAAGCTGTACATAAAAAACAATTTTGGTCTCAATAATACATATAATATATTGGACGTAGTGGTCCAACGATACCAAGCACCGGCTTGTTAACGCATGGACCTACGCACAATGCTAACCCACCTCCCGCCCGACCGACCGAGCGCTCCGCTTAGCATGCGGCTACGAAGATCGTGAACAGATGACACAAAACTAATTATATCCTGAACCCATAAAAAAGGGTATAATGGTTTTGTGCAAAAGTTTGTAACAGGCAGAAGGAAGCATGTCCGACCCCATAAAGTATATATGTTCTTGATCAGCATCAACAGCCGAGTCGATATAGCCATGTCCGTCTGTCCGTCCGTCTGTATGATCGCGTCGATCTCAAAAACTACAAAAGCTAGAGACTTCAGATTTTTATATATTATCGATAACTATTCTGGTTTCCGATATACACATGGAATCGATAACAAAAAATATCGAATTTGGAAAATGTAAAAATGGGAGTGTTAAATAATGGGTATCGATAGAACTTTTCTCAAAATTTTGTTCAAATCACCTAAGAAACACCGGAAATATCGAATTGAATCGATTGAAGTTAAGTCAGTATACCAAAGTCTTATATAAATTTAAAATATTTATTGCAACTGGGTTCAGGGTATCTTCTAGTCGGGCTCTCTCGACTAGAGCCTTCTTACTTGTTTTTTTGGGCAAGAGAGTAGGCTAGGCACTACGTATTTAGTGGGAAAGGTCGTTATAGATTGAGCATACAATCCGAACAAGGTTATGAAAAGCATACTAAAAACTACAATTTTAAAAAGAAATAGGTACAAAATTTCTAGTATTTCTGAGCTAATTTGGCAGATTAATCAATTTCACCATTGATTACTTTGTGAAAAAAGATTACTCATAACATTGTTCTACGGTACGATAGAAATGACATAAAAAAGTTTTATAAAAAGCCGATTGTGGGCATTGAATCCGCGACTCGTTTCGTTACGAGTGTTGGATCAGAGCCCAATCCAATAATTATAGAATTAAAATGTAATTGAACATTTGAATATTAAAGTTCAACTCTGATACTTAAAGGTTAGCATTTATCATTCTACTACAGCTTTTGTGAATTGAATTGAATAAAAAGAGTAAAAAAACAAGTGGAAACGTTGCAGTCGGACGCAACCGACTGCGGTATACTCGATACCAGTATTAAAACCGGTAAAAAGAGGCCTGATTGCAAAGGGGTACGGATGCGGCAGGGGTGTACGCTGCCATAAAAATTCTCCGATGCATATGGGGATGCCACCAGCTATCTTCCTTCCAAATTTGGTGACTCTAGCTCAAAGTTTGTAAAAGTGGGGAAAGGGGGGCTGGGGGCGGTATGGGTGGGTGTGGCATCCAAATTTTTGCAGCAGATCTTTGTGAAATGTCAATTGCTATCTTCATACCAAATTTGGTGACTCTAGCTCGAAGTTTGAAAAAAGTGGGGAAAGGGGGGCGAAATGGAGGGCATGGCTCCAAAACTTTGTTGCAGTTTTTTGGGGGTCGTTGCCAGCTATCTTCCCACCAAATTTGGCTCTAGCTCCACAACTCTGGAAGATACACGCATTCCCGTTTTTGACGAAGCGTTGGGGTGGATGGGGGCGGCTAGGACAGTATCGGTGGTTGTGGCATCCAAAATTTTGACGCAGTTTTTAGGGGGTCGTTACCAGCTATCTTCCCACCAAATTTAGTGGCTATAGCTCAAAAACTGTGGGAGATATAGGCTTTTTTGACTGGGGCTGGGGGCGGAATGGGTGGGCGTGGCTCCAAAATTTTTGATGCAGTTTTTTGGTGGTTGCTAGTAGCTATCTTCTTACCAAATTTGGTAGTTCTAGCTGTAAGCAAGTGCGAAATATGTGGATTTATCGGTTTTGAGTTATCGAATTTATCGATTTTCCAGCCCCCCAGTTATCGTAGAAACCCTATCTTGACACTTTAATTTATTATCTCATAGATAAAGAGAATTGGAAAGTTTCAAGTCTCTAGCGTGAAGGGTGTGGAAAAATCTTGCAAACATACGGTCGGACAGACGGACAGACACCATGACGGACATTGCACAAAACCAATATACTCTTTACTTTCGGTATCGAGTATAATTAGGGTAAAAATTGTCACTTGAGTGCTACGTAACGTTGAGAGAGGGGGATGGGGGTACATAAAAACGTTACGGTGCGTTACAACGGAAAGGGGAGTCTAAAATCTTCAAAAATGGCGTTACGTAATACTTGATTGCTCCCTTACGTATGAATCGTACTTAAATATTTTAAGTTCGAATCGGGATATTTCTATAATAAATTCTTGAATTAAGAAAGACAATATTTTTTCTATAAATGAACTTATTTTATGAAAAATTCTCCAGTGAAACCTCATAAACATTTTAAAGAGAATAAGGCCTATTGAAATTTCAAAGCACCCGCAGCACTATTTAATAGTTTTTCGAACGAACCGAAATCTTTTGTCAGTTCACGTCAAAGTTATGTGGCATGCCCTACACGTTAAAATCTCGATAGAAACTTGAAACGTGCAAATGGACGAGCAAATGGAAACTTTTTGATTCGTCGTCAAGTTTCTCTGCTCTGTGGCTAATTTGATTAGATTCAAGTGAGCACCAGTCCAAAAAAAAAGGTAAAGAAGTGTACAGAACTTTGTGAATAAATCTCGAAAGTTCTAGCCAAGTGCGGGGCTAAACTGAAAATGCCCGCTGTCTATATAAGTCAATTTTGGCTCTGACACATGCTCAGAAGATGCCCATCACATGTCACATAGGGACACAGGGCGAGGACGCACTAGGAACAAACGACCTAATTGAAAAACTGCCTTTAATTTCCTGCTAGCCTCTCAACAACCATCAACGCTCAATTCAAGCTAAATGCCTGCTGGGATAAGGCTGCCAAGCTAAGAGTAAAATGTTCTGATGCGTTGCCCTTACCAAATTTGACTGGCAGCCACAAATCAAAATTGCACTAAAGCTTGGCATTGATTCTGCTGTTGAAGCATCAAAGGCCCTAACCAAATTATTTACGGCCCATCAAAAGACCAACAGTTTGCTTACAGCCAACTGCTGACCAACTGAGTGTATATGTATTTCACAGTTTCGACTTGTGTTTGTCTGTGTGTGTGAAAGCAGTCTGTATTTACTGAAAACCAGTGGGAAAAAAATCTTGACTCCATAACTCTCAGACTTACCCGCAGTGCAAAGACGCATGTCCTCGTCGTAGCCATCGGAGCAATCGGGTGCACCATCGCATAAATATTGAATGGAAATACAATTTCCATCGCCGGGGCACTTGAATGGCTCATACGGATGGCAGGCATCTGCAAGAAAATAGAGAAAAGCGACACGCACCATGAAAACTGTCTTAAAATTTTTATCGTCAAATGATAACATCAATGTCAGAAGATAGATTTTATAAGCCATTTACAAATTAATAGATTTTTATCGTGCGAAATTGAATGGAACATTAAATCTTTGAGACAAATTTACATGAGATGATGAATGAAATAGGATTCGTCCAAAGTTGTAAGAAAATAAAAAAAACATAAAATAAAAGAACAGAATAAGAATGATTATATATAAGATTTCAGTTAAGTTTTAGTTGAATTTTATTACATCTCAAGCCAGCCAAAAAAACTCACATTCAAGGTGAATTGAACAAAATATTGTCAGGCAAGAAAAACGTAAATATGTATACTTAATTATACGCAGAGTGGGACAGAGTTCTAATTATTGGCAGTCGATCGTTATGCATGGAAGTGACAGCGGTCCAAAGACTGCCAAGAAACAAAGTGTTTGTTTTTTGGAAGTGTAGCCTTACTTATTAAAATTATTTTTATTTCTTAATTTCTCTGCGCGTGCTTTTTTTGAGCACTTTAAAGCTGTCATCAAATAGAAGAGCAATGTTGTTTAATAAATTTATTTTATTTTAATAAAATAATAATATTATAAACAAGCAATGGTTTATAATGCCAGCGAGTATTTACTTATATAAGTAAATCAATGCACGCACTTACATATTTATATGTACGTATAAAGGTATTATTATATACATTTGGAGAGAAACTGCTAAAACGTTATATTGTATTCGTATTTGAGATTGTTGAGCGGATTTGAACCTTAATATGATTTGTTTTTGCATTGTATTTTTATACTAAATACCAAAGGTAAAGAGTATATTGTTTTTGTGCAATTTCCGACATGGTGTCTGTCCGTCTGCATGAGACTTAAAACATTGCAGATAAAGTGTCAAGATTGCGGTTCTACGCCTACTGGATGGGCGGGGGTCTGGAAAATCAATAAATTCACTAACTGAAAATTGATAAGTCCACATACTTCCCACATGCTTACAGCTAGAAATACCTTAACTGGAAAGGAGACAGACACCGGCGTCCCATGCCACCATATTTGGTACGAAGATAGCTGGTAACGACCCCCAAAGATCTGCATTAAAACTTTGGATGTCACGCCCACCCATACCGCCTCCAGCACTCCACCTTTTAAAAGCTAGTAAACGTATAAAGTAAATCCTCATGCGCTTTGCATGAGGTTTGGTTATAATATTTATTTTATTCCTGTGTTGTTATGATGCTATAACTGCATTGTACGGATTCAACGCTTCATCTTATAACTAGAAGAAAAAACGTATGCGTATATCTTTTTGAGCAGGATTTACAAAATTCGTTAGGAAGATGGTTAATGAAATCCCACAAATATCAGTTGGAAAAATTTTGATGCCGCGCTCCTAAGCTATGCCCCACAGAAATGGGTGTATCTTTCACAGTAGCAATATAACTGGTGGCATTCCAACCTGCATACGCCAATCTTTGAACGCAGCGCACATCTTTGACGCATCCGTACCCCTTTGCAATCAGGTCTCTTCATACCCATTTTTCAACAGGTAACGAGTATACCGCAGTCGGTTGCGTCTGGTATTTGTAGAGTTGATAAATAATTAATGCTTGTATAACGTGTGTCATATATAAAAGGTTACAATATTTATAATTTAAAAATTTCGAATAAAAGCTAAATGTAAATAAAAACAATAGGTTAATAGAAAAACAAAATGATGGAATAATAATTCAATAAAATTTTTTTTCATATTAAAAAAGCGAGATGTAAGCTATCAAAAACATAATTGAATTTCTTTTGTTTTGAATTTGTATGCCTTTTTTTAAGTGCTATCCCTTTTGAACAGTTTATTACCATCCATCTTAAGTTGCACAAATTTGAATTGCAAATGCAATTTCAACATGTTGAAGTTATTTACGCAGCTGCAAGGTTTGAAGAGAACAATATAAACATATACAAATCATCTAACTTAAGGATGCAGAAGATATACTACTCCATATTGTAAGTTAATACAATCGAATAAATAAATATTTGACTTTAATAAAGGCAACTTAGTTTGTTTCGCAACTAAGTTTTTATCGATTTAACAGCAACAGCATGCGATGTTTATTTAAGAGTAGATTTTGCAAATTTGTATGCAGCTAATAAGGGCAAAAATGCCTCTATCAAAAACTGACAGCCTTTGTAAAAGTGCTCAATACTTGGAAAAGTTAAATACAAATCTGTCAAGTGCCACGTTAAGAAGGAAGCACGTCAAAACACACAAAAGCTTTGCGAAATTTCCTCTAGTTAAAAAGTTTTTCAATTTAGTTTTAATTTTGTTTTATAATATGTATTGAATACGATTTTGCGCTTAGAATTCAACTATGTAATTCTAAGCTCACAACTTTTAAATAAGCCGTTTCAATAGAATAATCGCACTTAACATTCGTTAAGCAAGCGCATGGAACCGCAGCAACCAAATGTCGAAAAATGAACCTCTTTTGAAACGGTGGTTTTTAAATGCAGACAAATAAAGGAAAATAAATACTTAAGCCAGACTCTACCGCCCACACACACAAAGCAGAACACACACAGCTTAATGCAGAATGTTGGTGAATGTGAAAATTGCTCTTTAGCACCATGGTAGACTTTACTCTGGGCCCTATGTATTAGAGCCCGCTATGTTCCTGGCAAAAAGAAAAGTAATTTACGCTGCTTAAATAAAAATTCAGCCGGATATTTACAGTTACAGCACAAAATCAACAACGACCTAAAAACAAAAACGAAAACAAAAGCATGCGAAAATTAAAATAACATATTTTTTAAGCTCCACACATATATACATGAAATTAAATGGAACAGAATATCGGCAATGACAGCAAACAACACAAAAAGCAACCAGAACAACAATAAATTAAATTACTTGCCCCTTGTTTGTGTTTAATTTTGATTTCACTCTTCCCTCGAGAACTCAAACAATGGCGAATTACAAAATTTTATGAAAAGTGAAATTTTTAACATGACGAATAAATTAATGGCGTTGATTGTTTCTTAATGTTTATGAGAGTGGGTCGCAAAATCGTAAGTTGCGATGAACTAAAAATGAACTAAAACTAAAATTAAAGTTGAGCTTTCCATTTGCACACACAAACACGAATTAAAAACATGATTGTACGCATAATGTCTAGGGGTCAGGGTATCTCTTAGTCGAGATTTCTCGACTGGAGCTCTTTAATTTTGTATGGTTTTCAAATTCGTTTTGACCTTGCTTTTGTGCTTTTAATATCATTTTGCTTTTGGTGCTTTTATCAATTATTTTATGTTTATTAATCCTTTTCGCATCTGTCCATTAAATATTTCTCAATGCATCGGCTGACTAATTTACACCAATTTAGCCAACTTCTTGCGATTGTAAACGGCTTTAACGGCTTCCGTGCTTATAATTTTGCTATCGAACAAGTGTTTAGGACATTTATTGGGTTTGTTGCATTTCTGAAAGGCCCTCAACTGCTTGCGCTGATCAACTTTTTGACAAGAAACTGTGTCAAATCACATTATTGACCCCGTGCATAAGCCTTATCTATTTTTGTTGTTTTGAATAATTTTTTTCGAAAACTTAACATTAATTTAAATTTTTTTCTTGAATCTGTGTAAACATTCATTGAAGATTTCTATCAGATAACCCATCTTAAATGTTGTTTAAAAAAGAGGTTAAAGTTTCGTGGCCTTCGAACTTATTTTTAAAGCTGTGCAGTGAAATATAAATTAGTACGTGCTTGAATGGCTTACAAAAAGCGACCCTTGCACAAAGATGGGAAATTTATGTTAAAAGTCATAAGCATAAAATACCTGGATGCTTAAAAATTGATAATGTGAATTTAATGACTGTTTGAAAAAACGATTAGCAAGAAAATATTTATATGTTTATTCAACATTATTTACATTTCCAAGGAGAAAATGAATTTATTTAGCTTAGATGTACTCATTTTCTTGTTGAATTTCCCAGAGCGTTAACTCTTAAACTTTTTTTTAGCTTAATTTACTTTCAGATTTTAATTTAACTTTATATTATAATTAGCTATAATTTATTTGAATTAATTTTGATTTTATGTCAGCTGCTTATAGTTGACAATAAGTCGTTAATATGGTATATTTGCCTGCCATCTAATTATATTAAACCTTCATTTTTTTGATCGGATTTTGTTTCACTTTTAATGCTTTTATATAACAATCTCTTTACATAAGTTGAAGCTATTTATTATCAATGTCTTTATCTAGTTGCAGTCCATGGATTGAGTTCTTATTGACAGTTAATTGCATTATGTTGGACCAAAGCGAAGTCATCACATAAATAATTGAATAAATATATTGCTACAATAATTTTCGAATTATAGTACAGGCTCTGTAAAGAGGACTACGAGACAAACAAAGCACATTCAGATCAGGCATGACTCGACAGGGATCTGCTCTCTTTCATTAGGGAAGCGCAGCAACTCTTGTCCTCTTAGGGAGCCCCTTTAGTTATAAAAAGCATACTTATCGCAGTGCATTGCTTTCTCTAGTGTTAGCCCCTAATTTACTATAATTATTATTATACTTCTATAATTGGTCAAGTTATTGATATTTTAAAGGTCCCTTAAATAATAATAATAAACGCTAATACTATAGTGTCAATAATAATAACCAGCAAACGATATTGACGCGTAATCAATTGTTCGACGATTGATTGATTTAAAATGAAAAAAATTATTACCAACAGAAAAAATCAACAAATATGTTGCACAAAATGATACAAACAGTACAACTGTCTTTAAAAGGAAAATAAAACGATTTGACAGCTTGACAGTAATTGCAACCCTGTCGAGATAAAACCCTAGAGCCAATTTTGCCGTTGGCTGCTTACAGTTTAGCTGGGATTTTTCTTTTCACCACTAGCTCAATAAACCAAATACTCCTCACTTAGCTTCTGTTTTTTGGTTAGCACACGTCCAGATCATGTTTCTTGCTTCAGCAGTTGAGCACAGTAAATTATGGGATTGCTCCCTGCTCTTTGTGCTTGTCAATTACCCCAGCCTTCTGTGCACATAAATTCCAATTTTGGTGGATTTTTTAAATTTACGCACACAATGACAGCGCAACTAAATTAAGTTGTCTAGCGCATGCAACATGATCTATACGTTATATTCCTGTTTTCGTAGTTTTGAGGCCATTGTTGTCAATTACTTGACAGGCATTAAGTTACGGACCTTTTCGGTTGATTTTACCGCTGACTCATATAATTTGCCAACTTAACCACAGTTAAGTGACTTTGCATTTCTCATGACAATTTATTTAAGTTAAGAATTGCTCCTAAGAAATAAAAATGAGGAGTATGGAAGTGGCAAATGTTAAACAGAACTAGATGTAATTAACAATATTTTCGGGACCATTTTCAAAGAAAAGAAAGTATGGAATCGAATTTTGATATCGCAATGCTTCAATTTACGCTCAACTTTATTTTCGCGAAACTTAGCAATATTCATAAATGCATTTTATAAGACTATTAAAACCGATCGAATAAAAACACCGGAAATTGTCAAAAAAAATTCGCCGAAAATAGAAGGATTTTCAGTATTTATTAATTAGAAAAATATTTCTTAGTATATCTCGATTAAATTAAAAAGTTAGTAAAAACAATCATGCTGTTTATCACCAACTCAAATAAAGTGTCTTGCTTAAATAGGCAACTGACTAGCATTTGTATTGAATTTGCAATATGTCAATATTACAACTCATTACAAAACCCAACATGCGCCCAACATGTAGAAAAAGCATATAAGCTAAGTTATTTGTTTGTCTAGATGCCGTATTTACAAATAAGCGTGTGCTCAAGAACAATTGAATCAAGAGTTCTCTTAAATAACAACACTTGCGCAGAAAAGTATGCAACATAAACATGACTTGTGCTATATGTTATGTATTAGTATGCAACCCAACCAAGGCTGGAGCTCTGAGGTCAGCCACAAAATTAGCTCACATATATAAGTAGAACACACATAAGAGCAACAAAATCGGCAGTCGTTCGCCTTGGCACGAATACGTTTACGTAGAGTCCGAATAAGAGTTGATGGTAATGAAAATGGAAGCCCAACTGAAGCTAAAGCTTTGTCAGTTGATGTGGAGGCTTTTGCGAGTGTTGTCTGCTCCACACTTAATGAATGTTGCACAAATATGTCACAGACTACGAAGAAGTAAGCCGAATCGCACCTGTGGCCACCTGTTTCACCTATGTCATGATATCACGAATATTAAACAATGTGTTGTTTGTGTACATAATCTTCAATGTGTTGTCCAGCAACATGAAAATAAAAGCAACAACAGCATTTTGCGTTAAGCAGTGCACGTGACAGGCAGCAGGTAGAAGGTAGGAATGAAAAAAAAAAATAGAAAGCTGTTACATCACATATGGAGTGGAAAGGATGAAGTGTTGACACATGAGGCGTATACGCAATATATGTCCACACATGGTAGTGTCATATTACCCAGCTACACGTCTGCCAATTGCAGTTTACTTGACTCACGCAATTGGCAAGGAGTGGCGAGCGTCCTGTCAAGGTATTCTTCAAACTATGTGCTCAGGGCACACAAAAGCTTGTTTCATGCTACATAATAGCAAGAACTAGATCTGAGACTTGACTTGCATCAGTTTCTTTGACAGGAAGTCTTTTACACAAGTTATCTAACCAAATTAGCTAATTGCTTTTTTAAATTGAAAGTGTTCTTCGATTATAAGTCCAATCTATTAATATTTAAAGCTCTGTTAGTGCTTGAATTTAAAGACTATGCATACTATTTGTTTTTTTACTTAAGATATCTCAAAAAGTGGTTACAAGAAACACAAACATGACTCATCAAGTTGAAAAGAAAAAAAAAACCAATTATTTTTAACAGTGCTGTTTATCCTGCAGCTTAAACCGTATTCCAGGAAAGGCAAATAAAACACTGGCACAAAATGACATATACACAATATAAACTATATAATTACACACACACAAACCTTTTAAGCAAGCAGCACACTAATGAAAATTACTTTCCCTTGCTTTCGCACGAATTGTGTCCATTCGCATGTGTGTTGTATGAAACAAATGCAAAACATTTTGTTGCTTCCGCTCAACTAGTTTGATTACGTATAACTAATTGTTTTGCTTATAAATTAGCACATTTGTATGCACTGGCACGTACTCAACGACAATGTTGACGTAATTTATTATAGCATCCAGAGACACATATCCTTTGCGATTGCCATCCCAGAAAATGCGTATACTAGGCTAGCAAAGAAGACGTAATAGGCAAATTGAATGTGAATGATCCTAAGAAAGTTTGTGAAGGTTGTTGAAAGGTGACGGCAAATTCCCAAAGCTGATTATGACGTCTGTAAAAATTTATTAAGCTCAATGCTAGGAAAAACTTCTGCCATATATGCGAAAAGTGCAGCTCGACTAATGTATATGAGTTCTGTTCGCCACTTCGCTTAAGCTTCTCTAGCTGTCGAAACTCACAGAGATCTCATTAGCATACAGCAAATTTATCAATTGACTAGCTTTCAGACAAACTAGAGAACTTTCTCGTTAAAGTTTCTTGAGACGTCAAATTTAGAGAGAGACTATAAAATCAAATCAATATTAAAGTTTTATTGAATTTGGTAAAAGTACAAGAAAAAATAAAATTAAAGATAACTCTGACCTTAGAATACTACACTTCAGCTTGAGTTTATTTTTCTGCATTGACATCATTGTACAGTTTGGCTTTGTAAATAAATAATTGGATCGTGACATAATGGATTTTGTAGCAAAACAAACATCTACAGATATAACAGGAGAGCCATTTGTCATTTTATCTGATTGAAACTAGCATAGCTTCACTAATCAAACACACAAAATTAATATCAAATTGAATTTTGATTAGTGCACATTTGTGTGTGGTATAGAGTTTAGCTAATTGTAAACTTATGCCCACATTTTCAATTAATTAAATTATTTTGAACTCTATCATGATGATCTATAAGCATTTCCTAATTTATATAATTGCCTGTTCTATATTCAGAAATTGTTATCTTTGGCTGGTAAACTGTCCAATTATAAATATGTCGTTTGGGAAATTATTCAGCCATGCATTATTAGAACTAGATTGTATTTGCGATTTGCATATGTATAAATTTGTATTTTGTCCTTTATTTCTATGCGCTCTTTATGCATAGTGCACAGCTTGTTTCAAACGAGCATTTCGCAACAATTTGAAATCCATGGATTTATTGCTTTGTGTAAAAACTATTTCATGAATTTCTTTACCAGCTCGTAAAAAATATTTGCGCAATGAAAAAAACACCATCCATTTTACACATTTATTGGCACATAAAAACAGCATTCTCGAACGGAAATAGTGCTTTTTTTTTTTAAAGGCAACTTAATACTCCTGAAAAACATGTTTCTCATTGAGGAAAAAACTGTGAAAATGCAATAATAAATTACATTTTCTAATGGCTAAGCTAAGATGTGTGCAAAACCAAAGCGATTTTTTCAAGCTATCACAAAGGGTCAGTAGTGCGGCATCCTTACATAGAAACCTTAATATTTATGCAAATAGCATTAAACGTTTGACCACATTCTAAAAATTTCAAGCATATTTTGTTTCCTTTGAAATCCAATAAAATACGAAAAATATTGACACTACATATTGGGTGTGTAAGTGCTGAATGAAATTATAAGAGTTGTGTGGCATTTTGCCAGGTTCTGGTTGAATTTTATTTTATTGTAGGCAATTTGTCGACGGGAAATTAAACGGAAATGCACACATCGTTAAGGTGAATGGCAATTCGTACGTGCATTTATAACCATTTCTGCCATGTTTTATGAATACAAACAGTCTTCAGGATGTAGTGAACTTTCTTAAAGCAATCGAAAGTCAATAAAGGTTGTGAACAAGTTTTTAATTCCAGGCTTTATTAAATCAAATGGAAATTTCAATTAAATGTTTTGTTGACAATATAACGTTTTAAGTTATAACCAATATATAAAAATAAACATTTCTACAAAGCAGAAAAGGTTTCAAGTATTTCAATTCAATAAATGCATTTGTTCACTTGGCTCTTGAATAAAACCACAGTGTCAAGCAAACATGATTGAACAAATTTCCAAAAATAGTTTACAACCCAAACCGCAATCTTTTAACCAAATTTTGCTTGTTGTCATACACGCTTAACACGCAACAGACAAAAAAATGTCATTAAAGTAAAATGAGCGAAAACGAGCAAACACGCGTCTCTCGGTCTGTCCGTGTCTGTCTGCGTCTGTCTGCCTCGTCCTTCATTTCGGGCCACAAAATGCCCCAAAAATATATACCCATGTAGCTCAACGACCATGTGTCACTGGCTGCAATCATGCAAACTGCCAGCGCCATTCACAATTCTCATTTTCATTGTCTTGTTGGGAATCGATGTTGTTGTTGCTTTTTTCTCTGGCTGGCTGGTTGGAAACGAGGGAATTTGCTTACAATGGGCATCCAACATGACATGTATGGATTGTGCAGTCAAAGTTCCCATTAGTCGCTGTGCAGAATGAAAATGAAAACTTGGTAATTTGGTAATCAAATCCTTGGCTAGAAACCCAAACACATATCGAGTTTTGTCTGCGCAACAACAACTATAACTATGGAATAGCGAACTCCACACATTATTCACATGATAGTTATCGCAAATCGATTGTGTTTTCTTGTTTGTTTTACCCTTCCACACACATTTTCATGAAAATAACATTTTCTTTCTGCAGTCACAAGCATTCACATGTTGTAATAACATATGTAAATTCGTATGCAAATAATGGATAGCTTTGCAATCAAACACATAAGTTTTCTAGTCAAATTTTTCATTTGTAAGATAAAGTAATGTAATAACCCTAGATTTTAAATTTGGTTAATAATCAAAAGGAGTATATATGTAGCTCTAAATAATTTTCTCTGTCTTTTCCTTGCTTCTTGAAAAGAGCTTCACGGATGTCTACTTTTAGCTTTGTTCACAAAAAAAACTTCTTCCAGCTGACAGTTGTTAAGTTCAACAATCATATCAATCTCTGTCTTTACTTGATATTCTGTTTACCAAACTCCAAAGAACGCTTAGATTCTTAATCATAAATGTTATTGTTCCTCTCTGAAACAAAGATTCAAAAGAATATAAACATATTTTGTATATTCTATGCTTTCGTATCGTTTCTGTCGGCGATAAATTCCATTTGGCAAATAAAATTGCAGAGAGGGTATTTAAAGAAGGTCTAAGCCATTAACGCCCTCATATGTTGACTCGCCATTTGCTTGCATTCCTAATAATAGTGTACTATTAAATGGATCGTTTAAAAATGGCGCGGTCGGTGTGCAATGCTTGCAATATTTATAATGACAACAACTTTTCACCCATTCGCACATGCAACATAAGCGTGGCACACACAATTAAGTATACGCCCCCTGGAGCTGTGAAGGTAATACTAAATTGGAAACTAACGTGAGGACACCTGATATACAAAATCGAAAAAAAACGTATAAAGAGAATGTTGATTATACTGTGGTGTTAGTGAGTGCCGGAGTCGCAGGATAAAAGCATAAGAAAGTCATCAAATTGGTGGAATTTCCATTTCATGCTCTTACTGTCATGTTTCTCTTAATTTTGTTGGTTGGCATAAAACAAAAACATTTAACGCTTACTTTTAGAGAAGGAGAGAAAATTATAGAGAGATTGTAAAGTGGAGCCTGAATCAGTTTTACGACATGCTGTTTGTTGAAGAGTAACTAACGGCAAGTCCGGCATATAGTGGAGTTTAATTTCACAAAAGAAGAACATTAATTTGCTCGTTCACACGTTGAAAAAGAGAGCGAGAGAGCGAAAGAGAGAGACAATAAATGTTGAAAGACTTAAGATGGAATTGCTGTGAATTTGGCGATGATCGACTCTTGTATAATAATCTTGAACGAGTGAATTAAAGGAGACTTCTAATGGCTTTAATGTGTCATTTGTTTGCAATACGCATATCTTAATTTCTCGACACTCGTGTGCTCTGTTTGAGTTTCATCATTCGGGCTTGTACTACATTTCTCTAGGTCTCAAAACAAACCTTGAACAATTTGAATTAAGCGTAAACAAATATTCCATTCCAAGTATAGTATGCCAACGTATATATTGGCCGAGAAACATGCATTTAGCTAGCATTTTAAATGCAAATGTCAACGCATTGGGCGGACAAGGCGAGTCGACAAGTACCCAAGGTCCTTGCTTTGTCTTAGTGACACATTTGTTGGCCAAGTCAATTGCCAACTTGCGGCATTAATGACCTTGCACTTGTCGTCGACCACGTTGCAACGCAAGAAAAATTCTTAAATTATTACCACTCGAGCTGTTGTCGCGCAAAATATGACAATTAAGCCCAGACCAAGACATGGCAAAAATAATAAATGCTTGAAGGACTTGGGGAATGAGACCAAGGTATACGTATAACAGGGCGTATTAAGGCAACGGAAGCCCAGGCATGTCCGCTTTCGCCAACAAGTCATTTAAACTAACGACATCGTGGCTATGGTTCTTTGCTTTCAACGTAATCATAACCTCATAATGCCATTTAAGTGCAAGCAATTAAATATATGTCAAGAGTCTAAAGTGTAGCTGATTTTAAATGTTTAAGAAACGAATACAAATTTGAGCTTGTTTTTACCCTAGACCTTTGTAACCTTTGTCGATTCGACGTACATTGTCGCTTTTTCTATACTTGATACCGAAGATAAAAAGTATTTTAGTTTTGTGCAATGTCCGTAATGGTGTCTGTTCGTCTGTAAGAACGCAACTTTTCCCAACACCTTTAAAGCTGGAGGCTTCAAACTTTGCAAACACTTTTTCTTTAAGCGGGACAGATAAATCCTTATATTTCCCATATCCGTAGAGTTAAAGCTACCAAGTTTAGTAAGGAGATTCTGGCGTCTCCCATAAACTGCATCATGATCATGATGATTTAGTTTAAAATACTTTAATGCTTGTGACGTCTCCAATTTTAAGAGATTGATCAAAAGGAACCTTGAAAGTTAGGCCACAATAGTTTCTAATTTACAGGATATTGAAAAGTTTTGACTTTTGCACAAGATATTGCTTCTTACTCTGATACCGAAGATAAAGACGATATTCAAACATTTTTTATGAATATTTTTAAAGGACTTCACCAGATATCTTCCCATCAAATTTCGTAGCTCTGTGGGGAATTTGAGCATTTTCGTTTTTAAAAGTGGTGAAGCTTGGGTGGGCGTGGCCTTCAATTTTAATGCAGATCTTTCTGAAATGTCATCAGCTATCGTCCTACCAAGTTTGGTAACTTAAGCTTATAAGGTGGACGTGGCATGGAAAATAATACATATCTTAGGAAATATTACCTTCTACCTTGCAACAAAATTTAGTGACTCGTATCTTAACGATGCAGGCATTCCCGGTTGTCAAAGGCAGTGAAGCGTGGGTGTAGTTTGGGAATGTGGCATCCATATATTTTATTAAGATATTTGAGAAAGTCACTAGCTATCTTTTTACCTAATTTGGTGTCTTTATCAGTTAAAATGTTGGAAATATGGGTGTTTTTTAGATTTGCACCTCGAGGTATATCGACTCGATTTCCTAGCCCCCCAGTGGTCGCAAGCCCCCTATATCGACACTTTGTCTGACGCAGACATGTTCCAAGATATTTGCTAATTTTCAAGGCTCTAGATACAAGGGTGGACAAGAAACGCGCGTTTATACAGACAGACAAACGGAATGACAGCATGCCGGAGTTTGTGGGCTTGTGCAAGACACACAAATTATTAACATCATACAAAGTAGAACGTGCTTTCACTCATTTTAAAAATACTGTGGTAGTAGAACAGGGCTATTAGAACTCACTTTAAGTTAAAGACGAAATTTTAAAAAAAAAAAAAAGTCCCTTCAGCCAGAAGAAACTACGTAAGTTTTAAATTTATTTATTTATTTGCTTATTGTCAGCTATGAGCAGCTGACATAAAATAAAACTAGTTCAAATTAAAATAAAATTACAATTTTAAAATTATAATTGCAATATAAAAATATATAGATATCTGAAAGCAAATTATGGTAACATTTAAAGAAACTTTTAAATTAGTCTTCAAAATTGGATACCCAAATAAAATTAGTCAAGTTTCATAAAATTTTAACTTACTCGGTCCACATTTCACTTTATTTTGTTAATGATCGCATACATATTTGAGGATTATAGCATTGCATCCCCTGATTGTGTGATTTTATCAAACAAACAATTCCCAAACTGCGCATTTCAAACGGTTGCCAAACGACAGGATATTACCGGCAGGCCAGAAATTAATGAGCGGTAATCATGAGAAATGTTTGGTTTTTCAAATAAGTAAAAACAACATACAAACAGCACGCACATCCAAACAAGTTAAGTCCATCGGTCATGTTTACGCACGTATTTGGCAATTGTGCTGCGGCCTTCGACGCATCCGATTAGGCTAGGCCTCTGATTGAAAAGACGTTAAGCCAACAGCTACTTCCTAGCTGTTTTAGCTTTTCTTGTTGACTGTTGTATTAATTGATAAACGAGGGAATCATTAGGTTTGATGACAGACTGTGCTCTGCATGCAGAGTAGACATTTGGGCATGGCTTTAGACCAGAAACAGACTCGCTTAAATTTATTAAAGTACGTCTAATGTGGCTAATCTGTAGTAAGTGAAATTCACATCAAATATTAATCATACGCCACATCGGCAATAAAGTATGCAATATTAAGTCCATAGACCTTAGAACTCAGTCTCGCTCATGTCTTGCTGTTTTTTTACTGCCACCGGCGCGTAATCACACAGCTCAACAGCCAAATTACAAATTGTCTGCCTTGTCATTTCCCTGGCGTCGCTTATAAAGTGACATTGCTTCCTGGATTTTTTATATAAAAAATGTTTTGACTCTTCGCTAATCAGCTTGTAATGCTAATGATAATTCTATGCAGAAATTATGAGAAGATTGTCTAAAAGGCATTCAATTAAAAATCATAATTCAAGTTGCCAAACTTTGTTTAGTTGAATTCTTAATGCTTATAATAAAATTTTTGTCGTTTTTCTATCGAATTAAGTTTTGTACATAACTTTCTACGTGATATTTACATCATTTAAGTATTTCTAAACAACATTAAATATGTATGTATTAAATATGTATTATATAAAAAATCGTTTTATGCCAAGCGCCTTCTTTTTGCCTAACAACTTTTCAACCAGATAAGCAGAAGGTATACGTCATGTTGCCAATTCTTGCATACTCATATCAATCTTGCAAACAATCTCGGGGCGTTATTTACATACATTTTCCGGCCTTCCAATCCCATCTGCATATACATTTTGCGATAAAACTCAGCACTTTCTCTTCGGCAGCTTAACACGTCGCATTTCAACCGACTCGTGATAATGCTAACACTTGCCCGCCTGTCTCTGGTTGGTACCAGCCGGAGCTGTATGGAAAGCAAAAAACAACACGTAAAAAATCCACAAAACCGGTTGGAAATATGTAAATTAAATCCAGGTCGAAGCGAAGAGCAACATCCAGTCTATGATGGCTGCGGTGCTAACAGGTGGGCAAAGGATATGGGGCAATAGAACAAATGCGCAGCAGTTGATAAATGATACACATTTTTTCGTGTATGTGTACGTGTGTGCGTTTATGGAAAGCTCTTAAGGCCGCGCTCATGACGACTCCAATTTGCCCAATCCCACTTTTATCTTAAGCCCCATAAGTTCAACCTCAGCAACAGCTCGTATATCCGACTTGTCGGTAGAGCACCAGATGCGCCCTTAGCGTTGATGTTTGAGGAAAGAAAATAATATAGAGATACATACATTCAAAGTAGAAATTCAAAAATTGCGAAAAACATTTTTTGTTTGTATGGAGTAATCAATATTTAATAAAACAAGAAAACTTTGAAACCTTTCTTATGTCTAAAATGGTGGCGAAAGTTACAGCGGTTTTAATATTTGGTGAAACTCGATGAGAAGCTTTTTAAGGATTAAAGCGTGATTGTGCTTGCTTGCAACTTTAAGATGCACAGCTTAATTAAGCAAGGAAATATGCACTTAAGATAATAAGAACAGAGCACTGATTCAAATTAAGTTTAAAAGCCCATTTATTTTTATACCCTTAACCCATAAAATGGGTAAATAAGGGTATAATGGTTTTGTGCAAAAGTATGTAACAGGCAGAAGGAAGCATCTCCGACCCTATAAAGTATATATATTCTTGATCAGCATCAATAGCCGAGTCGATTTAGCCATGTCCGTCTGTCCGTCTGTCTGTCCGTCTGTCCGTCTGTATGAACGCGTGGATCTCAGAGACTACAAGAGCTAGAGACTTCAGATTTGGGGTATAAGTTCTCCTATACCATGAGCAGAACAAGTTTGCTTCAAATTATCGATAACTATTCTGGTTTCCGATATACACATAATATCGATAACAAAAAATATCGAATTTGGAAAATGTAAAAATGAGGGTTGAAAGAATGGGTAACAATAGATCTTTTCTGAAAATTTCGTCCAAATCGGTTAAGAAACACCGGAGATATCGAGCTTAATCGATTGAAGTTAAGTCAGTATACCAAAGTCTTATATAAATTTAATTTATTTTTTGCAACTGGGTTAAGGGTATCTACTAGTCGGGCTCTCCCGACTAGAGCCTTCTTACTTGTTTGTATATAAGTTGAAGAAACCAAAGCATCAATTATACCTTTAAAAAAGTTTGAAGACTCACTTGAATGTGACGAAAATATCTACTAGTTTTTGGATTTTTTAAACTATTTGAACAAGCAAAATCATTACAACGGGCTAATGCGTGGCCTATGTGAGTGGGGGGCTTTCGAACATCTCACTACCGCTCTAACCTAAACAAGCAAAATACGTTCTTCAGTATATGACAAACGAATGTATTTTCGTCAACTTATAAAGTAAATTAAGAGCAATAACCAAGAGCGACTTCATATGTTCAGTTCAATTACACAGCAACTTTAACTTTATCTCTTAAACTAACTTTTGCTTTGCTATCTACATACAACAAAATTAACTATGTAACTAAACTAATTTAATTGTGACAACATTGCATATTGACTATTATAATATTGATTTGCCTGCAAATGCTCAAATTGTTGGTTCATCCTTGCAAAAGACATTAGCTCCGGAGACTCATTGAAAAATTCATTAAGGCATAAGAAACTTAATCAATCAATTGTAAAAGGCTATCAACTGCGTAACAGGCGACGATGATGGCACGCCCACATTGTCGACAAATGAAACGCCCATATCGAAACAGTAAAGGGGACAAAGAAAACAAATAGTTGAGAGAATGGGCATGGGGTGCAGAGTAAATTGCGTGTCAGACGCCAACGGGCGAGATTTTCTGTTGTTCGTGCATTTATCATATCAATCCAAACATTAGAGCTTTTTTGCACATCATCCTTCTTGTCTGTCTGTCTGTTTGTCTGACTGCTGAACGCGTCGAAAATTCACGCCAAAGTTTTCCGTTCCCCGCCCATTTATCAAGCAATTAGTGAATCCGCTTGTTCAATTTTTTGCTTTTAGATTAACGCGTATTTATTCCTTTACAATATATCAAATTTGCCGTAAGCCAACTGGTACCTGATTGAATTAGATTAAGTTCTGGTTGTGTCGAATTATACCCAAAGGCCATGAGATTTGAAAAAGGGTATAATAGTTTTGTGCAAATGTGTGTAACAGACAGAAGGAAGCATCTTTGCACCCATAAAGCATATATATTCTTGATCAGTGGCAACATAATGAAAATCTTCATCGAAATCGATATCGAAGCTGAAGTTAAGTTTAGCATGCAGTAGCGCCGTATACACACAAACAATGACTGTACGCTTTATGTCTAGGGTATGACCTAGTCGAGCAATCTCGAGTAGAGCCTTCTAACTTGTTTTTTTTTATTTTTTGCATTATTTGATTGCCCTATTTAATGGCTTCGTAATGGGTTTTGTGATTAGCCTCAAGGCCTGGCTAAAACAAGTTAATACCCGTTACCAGATCGAAGCGTCGATTCACTGCATGAGATAGGTCAAAGGTTGCCACATTTTGTGGGGTGTCTGTGCCCGCTGGCCCACAATTGCCAATTAACTATAGCGCCATTTGTCATTGAGGATTATTAAGGTAAGTCAACAAAGTTGTATTGATTTGACCTTTTGCTGATTTCTACGGGGCTTTGGGTCAGCCTTTGGTGTGACCAAACATTCGGCATTAGGTCGTGTACATAGTAGAACGAGTTAAAAATCAATAAAGCTCAGAAATGCAAAGTCAGAAAACATTCAAAAATTAAAAAGATTAGACTAAAAAAGTATCAGATGTTAAAAACCGAGATTCAACTATAGAAGAGCTTTAAATGCAAAGTTTTAATTTTTAGTCTCACAAACATTTTTGTATATATTGTATGTATTATTATGAGCCCGAGTGCAGTGCAGCTTTGCAGTCATGAAGGTTATGAAAAATTGTCTATCTGGCAAAACCGCAATGGTGCTGTTGGAAAAGTGAGAAAATCCAGCACAAGTGCAATGAAATTCAATAAAACTTTGGGCCAAGTGTGCTGCAATGAAACCGCTTGGGCTGTCGCCTACATCTTGCCGTAGCAAAAGTCATAAAAGAAACACCACCCGCACGAATTAACTTAAATCATTGCCTTCCACCAATAATGTAAAAAGTACAAGAAGAAAGGAAGGCAGAAAGAGGGACAGAGAGAGGGAGAAAATAATGGTAAAGTACGAAGCGAGGCGAAGAATACTTTTTTAAGGCAAGCGCAATGCAGCGAAACCCATAAAACTTGAGCAATCGCGCATAAATCTCTGGCAGACAAAATGGCCAACTGTTGTTGTTGTTGTCTGAGCCATGGAAAACTTTGCATGCGAAGCGGGAATATTGGCTTTCGCAAACAATAAAAGTCAATGGCTTGGAAAGGACGAGAGGGTGTCATGCAAACTACTGCAGAGAGCGAGACCAGGTGAAGGAAGCCTGCGAAGGCTGTACAATGTGTCGGGTAACCAAGCCAGGCATCGGGTATTTTATACGAGCCAAGGTGGTATGCACTAGGCCAAACAGATGAAGTAGGTGTCTCTGGTATTTGAATTTCAATTCTGCATTGGCACTTAACTTGTTTGATTCCAGCACTTGTTTCTTTTTTATTATGTTTTGTTTTTATAGAGGCTTTAAAGATTTCTAAAGTGGATAAGAGGATTCGAATAAACTATTGTCAAAATTATAGATAGATATATCTGCTAGTACGGACAATAAACATATTGCTTGTTATAACTGTAGTACCGTATTGTTTAAATTTGGTTTTTGGCACTCAGTAAATAGTAAATGAAAATCAAGATATATTGTAGCACAATTCACAGCGAGTACATTTCTTGTCACGTCGTTTGCATTTCAGACTTTAACGTGTTTGCAGCCGCCAGTTGCCATTAAAAAAAAGCGATCCCCCAAAATGTTGGCGAAAAAAATAAATATAAAATTTGTTGTATCGCATAAAAGCGTGTATGCGTCGTCGCTGAGATATAAATCACATGCGACTGGCAGGTTCATAAATATTGGCTATTTTTCCTGGGTTGAAAATACCCAATATCCACAAAGTTGCTGGGCCGGGTATTCAGTATTCTTTTTTAAGATTTTACACATTGATTAGATAAATTCTTTCGCGCCAATAACCTTTGAAGTATTGACACTTAATAATTGAGTTTTTTATTTATTATTATTTCTGAAAATTTTTTTGATACTTTAAGCTAAACAAAGTAAGGCCAGCTGCGAATAAAAAAGGTAGATTTCATAGCGTATATCAAAGCAGAATGAGTCGCACTAAGCAGGATGTCAGGAGCTATATAAGCGCCATAAAACACGTACTGTTAATGTCGCGGCAGAGCGCCGTTGGTGTGCGAGCGGTACGATCACCGAATATATTGATCACCGTCAAATCAATGGCAGACGTAATCGGCGGCAACCATTAACCTTTGTTGAGCCTAATCATTTCAAAACGTGCCGTCTTAACAAGTTTTTGGTAAAAACGAATATTGTATTTGTACGGAGCGTGTTCTTGCAATTGGAGATACAATTGTCTGCAATATTAAGAGCAGATCATCATCAGAATATATATTTCTAAAACTGAAACAAACTGTACCGTTAATATCGTAGTCTCCAAAATATAAATTTGTTGGCAGCGAAAGAGTTTAGCCCAGCTAATTTTCGGGACAACCGAATGTTCGTTACAAGGAGAAGAAATAGATTTCTAGGAACATAGAAACTCTCAATTCAGCTTGAATGTTGCTTGCGTTGGGTTCCATGCATGAGCTTTAAGCTTAAAAGTTAATAGGTCACTGATGAATCGGGCACAGACAAGTAACCAAAACAAACCGATGCTGCAGCATGGAGCCGAAGTACAGTTCGTCCTCACCATAAAACCTTATTTTCACAATAATTGCTTTTCAAAAGTTATGTTAGTCACACGGATATGATATACTTTTTTATTTCACATTTAACTTTTTCATCCAATTACAGGGTAATTACTAGTAAGAAACTCTCTTTGCTAGAGCATTCGTTCGATAATTTTTAGAATGATTTCCTATGTTTGTAAGTGGAGGAGAACGCAAATTTGAACGGCAACGCATAAATCTGAAAATGTGATAAATGGCTATGAGGCGTAGCTAAATGTTTATTTACAATTATGATGATGAGCAGCATGTGCTTCAGTGTGGAGGTCCTCCACTGTCCGGGTCCTGTCGGTTCGGCGTGCACGAAGCGGGTTGCGTATCCGTATGCAAACTTTGCTCAGCACATTGGACTGAATTTTCAAAGGAAGGTATCTTTGCCATTTTGGCAGCTGCTGCTACATTTCAGCAGTCAATTATTCATAAATTGCACATACGTCTAGGTTCATTAAGCATGCGCGCCGTGTGTGTGCGCTCAAATTGCTTTCATTTTGCTTGATATGCATACGTATTTCAAACATCATATTTATTTAATTTACACACAGTGACCTTTGACCTTTTTATATTGCCTAGGCTTCCTTTTGTTTGCTTTCCAAATGACGACTCTAATGAATAAGTTACGCACAAAATTGATAAAGTTTTTTGCTGGTTTCTCAGCATTGCCTTTTGTCTTGCTAACACTTGTAACTGTTGTTTTTTTTACTATGTGCATTGTTATTAAATTGTTCCTACTTATGTTGTGCTGCACAAAGGTTAGCGGAGATTTGCATATCTTGTGGGTGGTTGAGTACAATTTTGTGACTTAGAGGAATATAAATAAAAACGTTTCGGCCAAAAAAAAAGATGTATTGACATTACATCCGCTTTAAATTTTGATACTTTAATTTTAGGCAAACTTTTGTACACGTTTTATTTTTTATAATCTGATCTAGAGATAAGGGCAAAACGTCCAAATAAAACAAGTAAGAAGGCTCTAGTCGGGAGAGCCCGAATAGAAGATACCCTGAACCCAGTTGCAATAAATATTTATACTCGTTACCGAAGGTAAAGAGTATATTGGTTTTGTGCAATGTCCGTCATGATGTCTGTCCGTCTGTCCATCTGTCCGTCTGTCCGTCCGTATGTGTGCAAGTTTTTTCCACACCCTTCAAGCTAGAGACTTGAAACTTTCCAATTCTCTTTATCTATGGGATAGTAAATTAAAGTGTCAAGATTGGGGTTCTACGATAACTGGGGGCTGGCAAATCGATAAATTCGATAACTCAAAAACGATAAATCCGCATATTTCGCACATCCTTACAGCTAGAACTACCAAATTTGGTAAGAAGATAGCTACTAGCAACCCCCAAAAAACTGCATCAAAAATTTTGGAGCCACGCCCCCATTCCGCCCCCAGCCCCCCCGCATTTAAATGTCAAAAAAGACTATATCTCCCACAGTTTTTGAGCTTTAGCCACCAAATTTGGTGCAAAGATAGGTGATGATGACCCCCCAAAAACTGCATCAAAAGTTTGGATGCCACAACCACCAATACTGCCCTAGCCGCCCCTATCCACTCCAACGCTTCATCAAAAACGGGAATGCGTGTATCTTCCAGAGTTGAGGAGCTCAGGCCACCAAATTTGGTATTAAGATAGCTGGCAACGACCCCCAAAAATCTGCATCAAAGTTTTGGAGCCAAGCCCACCCATTCCGCCCCCCTTTCCCCACCTTTTACAAACTTTGAGCTAGAGTCACCAAATTTGGTATGAAGATAGCAATTGACATTCCACAAAGATCTGCAGCAAAAATTTGGATGCCACACCCACCCAATCCGCCCCCAGCCCCCTTTCCCCAGCTTTTACATACTTTGAGCTAGAGTCACCAAATTTGGAAGGAAGATAGCTGGTGGCATCCCCATCTGCATCGGAGAATCTTTAAGGAGAATCTTTAAGGCAGCGTACACCCCTGCCGCATCCGTACCCCTTTGCAATCAGGCCTCTTTTGACCGGTTTTAATACTGGTAACGAGTATACCGCAGTCGGTTGCGTCCGACTGCAACGTTTCCACTTGTTTAAATTTATATAAGACTTTGGTATACTGACTTAACTTCAATCGATTAAATTCGATATCTCCGGTGTTTCTTAACCGATTTGGACGAAATTTTCAGAAAAGTTCTATCGTTATCCATTATATCAATCCCCATTTTTACATTTTCCAAATTCGATGTTTTTTTGTTATCGATTCCATGTGTGTATCGGAAACCAGAATAGTTTTCGATAATTTGAAGCAAACTTGTTCTGCTCATGGTATAGGAGAACTTATATCCAAAATCTGAAGTCTCTAGCTCTTGTAGTCTCTGAGATCCACGCGTTCATACAGACGGACGGACAGACGGACATGGCTATATCGACTCGGCTGTTGTTGCTGATCAAGAATATATATACTTAATGGGGTCGGAGATGCTTCCTTCTGCCTGTTACATACTTTCGCACAAAACCATTATACTCTGTTTTAAAAAAAATATCCTGTCTTTTATTCAAGCCTCGGGCTGGGACCACGCCCTCGAAAGTAGTGTGACACACTCTGGGTAGACGGTTTTTGGATTTAGTCCAAAACGCGGCACCACAACGGGCCAATACATGGCCTATGTGAGTGGACGGTTCTTCGAACCTCTCACTACCGCTCCAACCTAACCTAACCTATTATAGCTTTTTTACCCATTTTATGGGTTCAGGGTATAAAAAAAACTGAGAAACATTATGAAATGACCGAATTTAATTGGGAAAACTTTTATGTTTATCGTTTCATCGGTGTTTACTAACATCATACGTAATAAAATAGTAATTGAATCAACCGATGGAATCAGGCTTAGACAAGTGTCCTATTGACGTCTGCAAAAAGAATACGAACAAACACATACACACAAGTCTGTATCTAAAGATACATAGTCAGCGAATTTTTATTATATTTGTATGTACATCATTTAAGTACATTTGTATTATTTATTTGATGCAACTGCCGAAGCTGGCATAATAAATTTTTTGTATTATTATGTTGCCTTTGGCTTTTCCACGTCCAGTGTTCAGGGCCATCGTCAGCTGTGGCTTCTGACATTCTAAATACACCGCGGCATGAGTAATGACAACTTTATCGTTTATCTGTTTTGGATTGTATGTATGTGTGAGTGACCCTTACAAACCGTGAGTGCAAGGGGAAAAGGGGGTTTATAAAGGAGCGACATTTGTCATAGACTTGTTCTAGCATTAGTTTATTTGATTTTACTTTTGTTAATATTGTTTTTCAGTTAATCTGGGTATTGTTTGCCTCTCGTCAATGTAAACGGGGATAGCTTGTTGATACTTCGCTTGTCTCTATTACAATAAGTTTTGATGTTTGAATTGGCTTGGGAAGTAGCAAGGCGTAAACAGGAGCAACAGCTCATGGCTTATGAGTATTGTCCCAGTCATTTGGCATATATTATGCAGGACAGTACTTTCAGACAGAAAACTTTTCTTCGACCCAGTCATGAACTTCAGCCAATGCCGTCATTAACATTAAAAAAGGCTTATAAAGAGAGCGTCATAATTTTGCAAGTCATCAGCCGTGCAAACGTATCGATTTTGTATATAACTTATTTTGCCTCTTACGAATGTTAAAGTTGAAATTTTTATTTTTATTTTTTTCATTTTTATGCACAAGAACACAGCCAAAAGTTTATCACATTAAACATGCCCAGGGTATGTTAACAAAAATCGTCGTATTTTTGACAAATTCAAGATTTTTGACCCAACGATAAAAGGTCAACCTGAGCAATGTTTTTGATTATAAAAATCTGTTATGATTTTGTTTTTTATTTTCAAGCTTAGTTCATTGTTTCTTAAACCTGTCTCTTGGCAATGTGAGAAAGAACGAATATCAAATTTTCTTTCATTTCATTAGGTTCACAAACAGCTGTTTATTGGGGGAAAGGTGATTTATCACAAATACAACAACAGAAACCTTAAAAGTGCACTCACTATCTACACAGTGATAATACGCTAAATATACGGATGTTACAAAATTATTTATAATAAGTTTTTAAGTAATCATATATAAGTTTGAAAAAGCAAATGCTATTGGAAAAAATTTAAGTAATAACATATAAATAAATCTTTTGCCTTAGATAGGTAATGTATCTTTTTTAAATATCTTGAAAAAAGTAAGCCAGCATAAGCTCTTAGTTGTGCAATGGCTGTCATGTTGTCTGTCCGTCTGCATGAACGCAACTTTTTACCTATTCCCGTTTATGGGCGGGACAGAGAAAGTCTCAAGATTGGTCTTCTTCACCTACTGAAGGGCTCTGAAATTGATAAGATCGAAAAGTCCACTTATTTCCCACATCCTTACAGCTAAATTACAAAACTTAGTAAGAAGATATCTGCTGGCGTCCCCCAAAAAACTGCAACAAAAATTTTTAACCACGACCACCCATGCCGCCCACCTTTTAAAATCAAAAATCTCCGTATCTTCCACAGTTTTTGAGCTAGGGTCACCAAATCGTGTGTCGACGATTGAGCTGTATCTTTAAATCCGGATGCCATAACCGCTCTTTCACTTTTTTGTTATGCAAGAAAAATAACTTTTTTCTGTTCACCATTGCTAAATGGAACAATATGGAGCTAAACATATTTTAAATGCGTGCAATAAGTATTTAATATTAAAGTGGGAAAACCCAGAAGTGTTCATTGACAAGTTCTTGAATACAAATACATACATATTTTTGTATAAATAAATTTGATTGGTTTGCCAGTTTTTAACAACCTTTATGGTAGGACAGGCAGGAAAATACTTTACTTGGGCCATTGTCTTTTGTTAAATCAACTTCTCACAATTCTTGTCACAAATGTATATACGTAGAACGTTTTTGATTTTATCAAACATGTATTCTACCTTTGCAATACCTTTCAAATTATGTAGGAAAATGTAATTCAATTGTTTGGCCTGTCTCGAAATATTATCTTAAAAAAAAAAACACAAAAAAAACACGTAAAAACTTTTCATTTACTTATATTTTTTGTTTAAAATATTTTTAGTTAAGCTCAATGCAGGCCCATCATGCCATGCCCGATTTTCGATGCCGAAACAATTGCCAACACAAAGAATGCCAGCGCCATGCGCCACTTGGCATCATTGACCAACACACACAATGCAAGTGTTTGGGCGAAATAAATGCTTCATCGATATTTCTGGAGAACGTTTTAGACTTGGCCAATACATTGGCACAGATAATGATCATATGCGGATTGCACGAGTGTAAGGCCAAGTCGACGGTTGACATCATAACGTATGCCTTTCTGCATTATGATCAGGTATGTTACTGCATCGATACGGTGCCCAAGAAGCGATTGCGCAAAGAGGATCTGTTTCACGAGCTGGGCAAAAAGTCACTAATGAACAAGGTTGAGGCACATTTGGCTTACAATATTATCAAGCGCGGCTTCAAGGCCTTCTACTATGAGCCAAAGCAGGACCTGACCTATGATGACCAGGGCAGGCCCAGCTACAATGATGAGTGCGTTTGGGTGCATGCGGCAAGGAAGAGTGCCGAGAGCTATGCTCGCTTCGATGGACTCTCCTGCAACGAGCAGCTGGCCTACGAGGCCAAAATAAAGATTGCCTATAAAAAGTTCTATGATCGAATGCAGACAAGAAAGCGCCAGCCAGAAGGAGATGACTGCAACTGTTGTTTCTGTGCCAAAAAGCGAGGACATCTTGTCTATGCCAAGGAGCCTGTGCCTTGCAGCACCAAGCGCAAGCCGAAGCATGTTTGCCCCTACTGTTGCAAGAAGAAGCAGAAACAGCAATACACTCACCCCGCCCGCCAGCCTAACAAGTGTCCCAAGTGCCACAAGTCACGCAAGTTCTGCTGCTGCACTAAGATGGACTTCAATCTGCAATGGGTGAAGAGCATCTGGGATCGACCGGACTTCAATCAGTATTACATCAATGAAATCGCCGAGATTGAACAGCGCCTCGTCAAGGGCACCTGCTGGCTGCCACCAGAGCCTGTTGCCTCAGAGGTAGGGGCAGGCGAAGAAGAGGGCGAGGAGGAAGATGATATGTCACCAGAAGCCCAGTTAGCTTTAGCTGGCAAAACTGCTGGAAAATCAGTCAAAGAAGAGGTAAAGGAAGAAGAAGCGCCGCCACCACCAGCTGCCAATGAAACTGGAGCGGAGAATGCGGCCGAAGCGAAAGAAGGCGAATAAATTTTCAATGTCAAATAGTTAATTTGTTTCCTGCGAAAATTAAAATTTAAAAGTACAAATAAACAATTTTGATTACTAAGACCAATTCCTATTGTGGTTAAATCGTTTTTAATTAAACCAAAAACATATACAGTTCAAGAATACAGCCAACAATAAAGTATTATTTGTCAGCGGTTTCCATAATTTTTAATGCAATTTTTTATAACTTTCTGCGATTATGCACTTCATTATCTCAGCTTCTTTTGCTTTTTGTGATTTAAAATTCGCAACTCATACTTCAACCAAGAATATTTTGGCTGAGAGCAATTAAGTGAAACCCATCTTAAAACTTTTTTAATGAACACAACAAATATTGCTGGAGCTCACATTTCAGTATGCACGACATGAAAGTGTTGTACATTTAAGTTGGGTTCCATGGAAAACCAACTCACCTGGCTAATAAGAAAAACGCACCCTCTCGTCTCTTACACTTTGAAGTGCTCTTCAAAAAGGCATGCAACTGTAATTCGAAACCCTTTTGCCATGTGCACATGTTGTGCATGTACACATGTGCACTATATTATGGTGTTGCTCTGTTCAACTAGTATGTGCATTTACTTAATACTCCTTATCACAACCGCAGAACACACTGCATCTGCTGTAACTATTGCTGCATTGGTCCAAAACCGTACTCGAGTGCTTTCAACACTTTCTCGTAACTTGTACTACACAGTACGAACGATTCCCTTGTGACCTCAAACCTAGTGGCAGGAGCACAGAACAGCATCAAGTGCACCCTTACTGCATTTGCATTTAACCGACGCAGTCATTTAACTTTCAAATGCTATTCAAATCCTCAGCAGTCTGTTGAACGCCCGCTGGGCAGCATTCCATATCTGAACTAAGGCTGCGCCAAAAATTGCAATAAAATGTTTGTGTGGCAAATGTGCAAAAGAAGCATTGTCGGATTTTATGAAAAGTAGATGAACATTTTGTAGCATGGAAATCTAGTATATCTATATTTGTAGTAATCACTATTACTTACATGAAAGTATAATACAAAATCTATTTAAATTGCTATTTATGAGGATAAATCGTGAATCATTACTTTATTTTGATAATTGCTTATTTATTTATCACAAAATATATAGCTTACAAAAGTTATTTCAACAGTCTCATTGGCCTAAAAAGCGGTTTTTTCGTTTGATGAGTTTGAGTTTAAACTAACTAACCAGCTAAATTTTTGCATTCAATGAACTCATGCTCTGAGAAAAAGGGTATCATGCTTTTGTGCAAATCTATGTTACAGACCCCATAAAGCATATATATTCTTTATCGACTTGATAATGACCTTCTGTCTATTGGTCAGCCTGCCCTTCTGTCTTTATGAACGCTTCGATCTCGAAGATTTTAGAGCTAGAAACTTGAGATTTGGAATTTAAGTTCTCGTGTAACCCGCGCAGTACAAGTTTATTCCATATTATAGATAACTCTTCCCGATATGCACAAGAAATCGAAAACAAAAAATTTAGAATTTAAAATTTGATCAAAAAATAAATACTAAATAATGATCACCTGGGAAAGTTTCATTTAAATCGGTTGAGAAAACTGGAGATATCGATGTTTGAGGTTGATCGAGCTTTCTTGTTCTTCTTTTATTTTTTTTTATCACAACTTTTATATTATTTTTGGGGATAGCGTCCGTACAAAAAATACCTCATGACAACATTTTAAACGCATTTTTCTCAAAATTATGTTTTTGAATATTTTTCCATTATATCTCAAAATTCTCTTAAAATTTAAAGGGTCGAAATTGTATAAAATATAAGTTTTTATAAATTTCGAAAGACCTCTCTAATTAATTATATATTTGTATTATTATTACTTTTGTAAGTGCAAAAACTACAACGACCTAAAAGAAGGGTTCATCCCAGTCGATGACTTGCAACTAATATTCTCTTAGTTGTTGTTCTAAAAATACGATTTACCATGGCAGCCATTGCTGTGTGGCATTTAAAGTTCGCCTTTGTTTATTGCACTAATTCTGAGGTGTTGCTGGGCAAAACGCAAGCAACTAAAAGTATTTGGCAAAACTTTTTATGCTATTCAAGGCTGCTGCTGCTGCTAGAGCAAAGTTTTGATTTCAGGTTTATGGCTATACAACGAAATGTTCTTGCATCCAATCATAAACACCTGTCGTCTGTTTGGTAACCACAATAGCTGCAAAGTTATAAATGCGCTTTGCGGCTAATCCTATAATATCCGGTTAACACTGGGACTGGGACTTGAATCGTGCTAATTTATTTATTTGTGTTATGGCAAAACCACAAAACGTGAACGGAAGAATTGCGGTAAAATCATTTATCAAATTGTCGTTCAAAAGTTTTGATATTGTATTCACATCAGTTGGGCGACAGATCGATATATATTTACTGTTGAATTAAAATAAGTATGCCTAATTAAATATTTTGTAAATTTACATATGAATGCATGTTGAAATGTTTAATATCAATTAGTTTAAATTGCCAATGTCTTAAATTACTTAATAACAATATGCAGAGTACATTATTTTGCAAATTAACTGCTAAGGGTTTAATTGAATTCCGTTGTGTTGCCTTACAGACTGAAAATACTATTTAAATTGGAGTTAAGTTGTTTTTTTTTGCAGCAAACTTGGAGTGCAGTATAGCCAGAGTGTAATTGCTTGTTTAGAATTAAAACCTTTACTTTTCAGAACGCTAAGTTACCCTTAAGCTAAAGAAAGTTAATCAAGAAATAACTTGCCAAAGTAAAACAGTGTAAGTTAATTCCAGGAAAATTAAAAGTTGCATGTTCAAGCGCATTAGTTTATTCACACACACAAACGCACATCACTTATACATATTATGCACATGTCAAAATGTTGTTAATTGGTTGGCAAAGTGTTTGCTTTGAATAAAAGTTTTACAGGCAAATGGGGCAAATCAAATGATAACCGCTGCGATGATGGCAACAAAATCCGGCATACTCAACAAATACACCCAATTCATACAAATCCAGTCACAGCTGGATATTGAAAATCTGTAAGCCACATAGCTACCACACCTAACTGATTGGGCATGATGGCATTTCAACACTACCGGATACATCTTGAATTGCTTTTAATGTTGGATATTCAAAGCCAGAAGCCAGTCGAGGGATTCGGCACAAAGCAGCCACAATAAACCGCTAAAGACGTTGGCCAAGGATGCCGCTGGCATTTTTCGGCCAAGCCGCTTCAAAAAGTGAACAAAAGCCACAAGTGGATTTCGAGTGCAAATGCAAATGCGAATGCAAAAAATATTTTCAACCAATAAGCATCATCTGTGGTTATAGTAAAGTATCTTTTAGCTGTCACGTCGCTGACAGGACATTACTTTAGCTTGGCTTCTTATATGGCTGGTCCGTTAAGGAATTTTATCAACAAAAGCGCACAGTGCATTCCATTTTCCCGCCGTCATTTGAAAAACATTTCTAGCAACTGCCTGAAAGTATGCAAACATTTAACTTTTCTATTAGCTTTGGTTTCCCTAAAACTTTGTTCAGGATTTCTCAGGAATTTTGAGAACAGCAATGAAATACTATTCCTTTTTATATTTATTTGTGACTGACTTATTAGATCTAAGACGCGCTACTTGATGTTAGCGTTTATTTTCAACAAAGTTTAAATTGTCATCAATTGTTCAGGCATGAATATAATATAATACTAGTTTTGAGATATAATATATGTATACGAGATTGCAAACATTCCATGTCAGAACTACTATTACTCAGGTAGGCCAACTGGGACTGCTATTGAAATAGATTAACGACACATATTTGCAGTCTTAGAATAGTTACACGCTGTAGCCTTACAAAATTAACGATAAGATTATTTTACACACTCAGCAATATGAATATAAAGTCCCTGTCAACAAAATAAATATGCCCAACAACAAGTTTAATCTAAATTGGAACACATCTAACACTTCAAATTGACAAGTTCGAATTTAAATTTAACATTTTATAGTTTGAATATGTGTTTATTAAAGTCAGCCACACAATAACTAATCAACTTACAACGCTCTTTCACTCGCCTTCTGTTTGCCTGATATGCTTGTTCGAAAACATTGAAGTCGCTTTTAGCTAAATGAAAAGATGATGTCTTTCCTTTACGAGTTTTGCGCTACGTAGAAACATATGAGTAAAACATAAGAGTCCTTAAGGGTTGACCAGTCCAACCCACTTACCAAGCCAAACTAAACTAGCTACAAACTTTTACATATTCAATAAGTTTGGCGTTTGCTTTCCGACATTTTTTTGCGCTCGTTTTAAAACTTTGAGAGCTGTAGTTCACACGGTAAGTAGAAACAAATAGTGAATGACAGAATAAATAAAGCAGAAACAAGAAACGTCATGCAAAAAAAAAACGTTTTTACCCAAGTCACCTTCGTCAGCCCGTAAAATTGACAAGCCATCAGAAAAATGTATATAACGGATGGCATTTGCCGATTGGTTGTACAACAACAACATTGCTCTTTGATGACCAAAGAAAAACGGCAAAAAATATGACGCCATAAAAATGGCGCATTGTTCAAAGTAAGTAAGCCGAATACATTTTAGTTATTTTCCTAGTTATAGCTTGCTTTTTACTCCTACACTGATAGTCTAAGGCTCATAACCGCTGTACAACCTATTAGAGTATGCAAATTGTAAATGCTTAAATGAGGCTATGGACGTCAGACCGACGAGGCTAAGTGTATAATTGGCGACTTCGCTTCGTCTGTCTTTTATATATGTACATAGTATATCTCGTGAGTAATACGCTTTAAATATATGGAAGCACGCTTCAATTAAAGTTGTACGCAAAAATCGATTAAACTGACCTTTACCTTCGGCCTACGTGGACCCTATTATTAATTGATTGTGATTGTGAATATTGATACCAAAGGTTAACATATTTATGTAACGCTTATAAAGCTTACAACATGTTAGTCAAGCGTGCACCTAAATCAAAATATCAATCGAGCTTGGGAAACATATTTAAGAAATACATACATTAAACAGAGTTTATTTTTTTGTGAATATATAAAATGTATTAATTTCAAGTTCACTTTTGAACACTTTATTTTCAAGTCTATTCTTTTACTTTAACTTATCACTTTAACATAAATTATAAATAATATAGAATAATAAAGTCTCTAAGATTTTACTGCATCACACTCGCTAGCAATATTCCCTTAAGGTGTTTAACATTTGCTGTCCAAATGCGTTATTGAAATAGACAAGTTAATATATTGATTTGTCTCTTGATTAAGTATGCAAACAAATGTATTTATATGGAGATATACGCATATACAAAGATGCTTAATAGCTTGGAACAGTAACGTATCAAGAAAGTATTTCAGAACGTTTTTGGCAAAGGCAATTCACAGACACAAAAGCCATTTATCAGAACATAATTAATTCTGTGAAGGTAAAACAACTGTCAACTGTGTGCCACTGATGACAGTCATTTAGGACGCGGGTCAAATCACGTATGTGATTGATATGCGCTGCAAAGCTTTAGTTTATCATGTTGATGGGCTCTATGCACGCGGCGTATGCGTAACGAAATGGCCTAAAGCAGTTTAATATATTTAATATATTCATACATTTGCATATCAATGGCGCAGTTTGCACAAAATTGGCAAGCGACGAGCCACAAATCACTGCTCTTTGATCTGGTATAATTAAAATGTCAACGTAATTAAATTAATCGCATTTATACTAGGATACTTTACATTTTGTTTTTGGTTCGTTGTCGGTAGTTCAATTCAATGGCATTGAAAAATTGCCAACAAATTGGTTGCATTAGCTTTAACAAGCAAGTACATGAAAAATGTATTAGTAAGTTTATATCGCTTAGAGCACAGAATTTATATTGGTATTGTTTATGTTTGGCAGAGTGCAGGCCACACAAACTGCAGAGCTCAAAGACCGATACGCCTGAAGCGTTTTTCGTTTTGCTCCTTGGCAATAACAATAAATATTTTAGAAAGTTGTGCATGTGGGAAAAGGCACCAGGAAAAGGTTAACAATAACGAACATTACTAAAAGTGTTCATCTTGCGACTGTGAATGGATTAACGAAACCGAAATGAGTTGAAATTTTATCTTAAATGCCCTTATGAGCTTAAGTAACCTATTGCATGCAATAATCCCTAATTGAGGTCAGCAATTATCGTGAAATTCCGAAAGAGTAAATAACTAAAATATAAATAACTAATAAATCAAAAATATTCAATGCTCGGATGCCGTCTTATTTTTCTATTCTGCTTAATTAACCACGAATAATCTTGTTTAAATAGCTTAAGAAAAAAGCAGACATAATATGTATAATTGCTGTGTTTAGTTGAAAGACATTTGTACTTAAAGTTGTGCTTTCTTTGAAAGCAAATTAAATTATAATTAGGTTAAAGACGTCCTGATTCATTTCGTATTTTATGTAGTTGCTGTTAATTGGACACAATTCTGGCTCCCTCCTAAGATTTGAAAAAATGGCTAGCCTAAGTAATAAGCTCGATTAGGAGATACTCTGAACATTATAAATAAGAAAGGCGTTTACAACGTTTGTTTGTGTTCCTGCCTGGTCAAAAAATTCCCTCACTTGCTACTGCGTGCTTGAGAAAATTTCAACTGGCGACATCTTCTGTTGTTCTTAACCGAACTTGGATAAATTTGCAAAGACGACACATATTATGTCAAATTTTTTTAAGCAAATGAGAAATATTTAATTAAAGGATTCTAAGTAACTTAATCTGCCTATGGCTTAGTATATTTTATAAATTTTGATTCAGAAATATCTAACTCCAGCTGTCTCTGATATTGACGAGTTCATATATCCAACATGGTTGAACCAACTCGTCCGTTAATGCAGATCAAGAATGTAAGTCAGGTAGAGCCTGATTGACAGCTTGATTATACTTATCATAGCAATTTTCAATGGTTTAAGGGTATACAAAAAATCTCGCTTCGGTTACCTTTTGCGTCCATCTATTCCAAATTTAATTGGGTATTCCAATTAATGGTAGGCACCTTGTCAAGGTTTAATAGCAATACAAATTGTATGCCAATTGCACTCTTTATTATAAAGGCTTTTATTTCATTCAAAAGGCAGCACCCAAAACAATGAACAAGAGAATGTTGATTCTGTAAATGTAAGAACACAATGCCAGCATATGTGATTCAATAAAGAAGTGGATAATAATGTGTATAAGTGTGTGTTGGCGTGTGTGTTTGTTGTCACTCGAGTGCACTCAGTAAACCAGAAAACCACATCGGCAAACAAATAGAAAACAAAACGTAGCATACTCTAAGGCGTTCGGTGAAGCGTGCCTCGCATGCAAATGAAAACATAAGTATAAAGTACAAACGCGTCGCCTTGCCAATGCCATTGCCACTGCCGCTGCTTATACAGCTCGAGGCAATATTGGCTTATAACATTTCGTGATGCCATTCAAGCTCGTTGCCCATTTACGTGGTCGTTTGCAAGCGCAGCTGCAGTTGCATGCCATATAAATTCGTATATTCTATCCATAGGAAAATCAGCGAAGCACACTAAATAACCAAAATCGTGGTTACGCTCGCATTAAGGCGACCATTTTGCACGGAGAGCTGCTATATCCTGGCTTCCAAATAATAACCATCAACTTCTCTTGTTGTGGCCTCTATTAGGCCTCTTGGTCTTGCCACGAGCTTCCTAATTTTATTAAAAACTTTCGTTTTTGTGCGCTTTAGTGTCTGGGTCAGGTGAATCTGTTAGAAGCTGTTTAAGCTAATGTTGCGAAATTAATTTTCTTAGCTTGCTACTTTTATTCCCCCGCTGCTGCATCGTTGACTAAGTTTACTCCTGCGTGCCGCATAAAGTAAACAAAAGCGAAACCGTAAACGGAATTCGTGCAACACAAGTTTTAATGGCTTTCGCATGGTTGAGAGATACGTCAAAGGTTTGGGTAAGTGGTCGTGCTATTTAAAACATTAATGTGTATTCATTATACTCTGATACCGAAAGTAAAGAGTATATTGATTTTGTGCACTGTCAGTCATGGTGTCTGTACGTCTTTCTGTCAGTATGATACCCTTGGATACCCTTGAATCTTATGTTTAAATACTTGTATCAGAGTACTTCGCAGTCAGTTACGCCCGACCGCAACGTTTTCAATTGCTTTTTTTTCATTCATTCAGTTAATTTCTTGTTGAAATTATCGATAACTCTCTTAAATATTTAGTGTTTGGCATAATCAATCAAAGTTTTATATTCTATCAAGCAAATTGGTTGTAAGAAATTAATTTAAGTGCTCATAGACAATTGGGTCATATAAAGTCAAGTCAATTGCCTTTTTGCGTTGAATGCAATTAAATAATCTGTTCACGTTGTGTTTTCTGTCAAGCACAAGTTAATTGCTGACACACCGTATAACCACATACTTTATGTACAATAGAAACCACTCAAAGTGAAATACTAAAAGCCCTAGCCACCATTGCTTAACCACTAAAACGAAAAGGAGGAAAATAGGATCTTTTTTATTAAGTGACTGACGTTGAGCGCTTTTCTCGCTTCAAACTCCGATCCAGAGCACAATTATATATATTGCCAGCTATGCAGGAGTAGAGAATTATGACCAAAGTCGCGTTCTTTACTGTCAACGGTGGTTATGAAGGCTACCAAAGCCAACTGCCAAATGCACAAAAGCATAAAAGCAACCGACAATGAATGGCTGCTGAGCTGCTGAGTGATGGTTATTGCTGAAGAAAACATAAGAATGGAATAACGAATGGAAGGTAATGTGGATGAGGTTGGAAAAGGTAGCATGGTAGATGTTCTTATGATGTGAGCGGCATTAAACTGTTGAATAGGCTACGAGATGCAATACATAGACTTCTGCATACATACATATATAGTTTGCAATACTTACTAAGTCTATTCATATTTTCCACTGGCAGTCTTATAAACTTAAACAAGTAAGAAGGCTCTAGTCGGGAGAGCCTGACTAGAAGATACCCTGAACCCAGTTGCAATAAATATATTAGATTTATAATTGACTTTGGCGTACTGACTTAACTTCAATCGATTAAATTCGACATCTCCGGTGTTTCTTAACCGATTTGGACGAAATTTTCAGAAAAGATCTATCGTTACCCATTATTTCAACCCTCATTTTAACATTTTCCAAATTCGATATTTTTTGTTATCGATTCCATGTGTATATCGGAAACCAGAATAGTTATCGATAATTTGAAACAAACTTGTTCTGCTTATGGTATAGGAGAACTTATATCCAAAATCTGAAGTCTCTAGCTCTTGTAGTCTCTAAGACCCACGCGTTCATACAGACGGACAAACGGACAGACGGACGGACAGACGGACATGGCTATATCGACTCGGCTGTTGATGCTGATCAAGAATATATATACTTTATGGGGTCGGAGATGCTTCCTTCTGCCTGTTACATACTTTTGCACAAAACCATTATAGCCTTATTTACCCATTTTATGGGTTAAGGGTATAAAAAATTAACTAGGCTTATAAATTTAGAAACAGCTGTCTTAAGATTATGAGAACACGGTCAAAGATAGTTTTGGAAGAGCTATTTTGCCACCATATTTTTGTAACTCTTGTAGAAAATATATGATTCTATCGATTTTCAATTAACGATTCTATTGATTTCCCAGTCCCTTAGTGGGCATAGCGTCCCTGCATTGACTGTTTGTCCGACGCAAGATATTTGCCAGTTTTAAAGTCTCCAGCTCTAAGGGAGTTCATTCAGACAGAGTATACAAACTCGAGACAATACTAACAAACTGTTGCGGCTTATTTATCCAGCGTTAAAATCAACATTACAAACTATTAAATTCCTCATCATTGAAAAATTATATTCTTTCTAACCAGATTGTTTGTATACATTTAGTAACAATTTAAAATCCTTTTGTTTTGTTTTTTATTGTGTGTGTGTGTTATAAGTAGAAATCTATTTTTATTTCTTCCTTAAAAATTTAATATTAAGAAACAACAACCATAACTCATTGCTACTGTTTTTTGTATTTCCGAAAATAAATAACTTCAATTCTAAATTTGTGCGTCTAAGGCACAGGGTATCTCATTAACAAGCATTCTTGACTATATCATTCATACATAATTACAAAAAGCATTTTAATTGCGGCGATCTGCATATGACAGTCAGAAAAAGGGTTGAGTGAAGTGCAACCGCAGCTGCTGTCATAATGTAATATTAATTTTCTGACCTTTGCGTTCACAATAGTTTTTCTTGAAGTTTCGCGCCAAATCAATAAATGAATTAAACATGACATGGAATTTGGATAATCGCAAGCAGAACAAATTTATGAAAAATTAAACTACAGTTGTTATTAACGCACATCATTTTCCTGTCATAATGCAGCCTAACCTTCGTAACAAACTGCATATTGTAAATATAAATACCTTTTTAATTGGGTGTATAATAATTGCGTAGCTCAGCAACATCGTAAAAAAGTTTTATTTTATTTTAGTATTAAATGAGCTTATCTATCCTTATACATCCGATTTCTTAGTACTGGGAACGCTTGCAATTAACAACCGACCAACTGGTGTTAATTTAACTAAATTACAAATGAATTCCGCAGAAATAAATAATGGGAATTCCAAAAGAAAAACGTAAAGGCTACTTAAGATTCACACAGACGAATAAAATGGGCTTAATGCATATGCATATGTATACTACTTAATGAGCACCAAAAACTCGACTGGTTATATAATTGCAAAGTGAGCTTTGAGCACGCAAGTGCAAAAAAAAAAAAGTTGTGTATTTCGTTGGGAATAAAAATAACAACTTTTAATTAAGACATGTAAGAATGAACGAATATAATCGACTTAAAGTTGATTTCATTTAATAACTGGGAATATAATTTATTTTTATTTCCTGTTACTAAATGGTTTACTATAAATATTATTATTTTTCCTTAATTACCAAAGTGCGTTACATAAATATCTAACTTATTTTTTAGTTTAATAAATGTCATAAATAGACATATATATATAAGTACATATTTATTATAAATATGTAAAAATATATAATGAATTCAAAATAACAAAATTAAAAATGCTTATAATTAAACATTAAACATGACTAAGTTCCTAATAAGGTGACAGTTATTAATTTATCAGAACGACTTTATAAAAGCAGAATGTTTTAAACTTTCTTTTACAATATGTTTCACATTACTTAAATACTTTTTTCTTTCACGTTATCTTAATCAAAAATATTTAATGAAACACTATACACAATGTGGTTTGTTATTAAATTTTACGACCAGTAGTCCAGAAACCACTTTTGTGGAGAATCTTCAAACTTCTACGCTTTGTGATTGACCCTAAGTGATTAGCCAAGGACATGCTTGTTACGTCGGGCATTATACCGATAAGTGGGTCGATTAATTTTCTTTATAACTGTTGACAAATTAGTGTCATTATGGAGTGTTAAATTGCTCAAACAATATGGAACACCAGAGACGTCTCGCATATAAAATACTTAAACTAAGAAATAACTAAAATAATGCTTGCACAAAACAAAAAGAGAAAAATCAAAATCAAAATCCGCTTAACTAGTGTTAGATAACATTTTAATAAACTTTATCTGAATATTGCTAATTATTTTAATAATTATTTGTTTTAAAAGTTTACTTACCGCCTCGTTTTTGTATCGGATTTGCCATGTGGCCGTACAAGCGACTCAAATCTATGGCACTTGCCGTTGTTTGGAGCAACAACAGCGAAAAGATAAATGTTGGCCAGATCAAACTTCGGTGGTCCATGGTCCTTGGCATGGAGGAGGACATCCTGTTGCCTTATTGCTCTTTTATCAGTTTATTTTCTGTGTACGTGGCGAAATTAAAGCACTCGCGCTAATGTCTTTTTCTGTATTCGAATTTTTTAACTTTATCTATATCTGAGTTCAAGAATTTCACAAATTGTAGACAGAACTTTTACACACGCACGGTCGCCGCTTTATACCAGAGTTTGACAAAGTTATCTAGCTGGTTTGCCGCGTCCTAAACATTAACTGAAAGCAGGAAGAGCCTTCAGCTTCGTTTGCTTTGGTTTGGTTTGGTTTGGTTTGCTTTAGTTCGTGTCACTGCTGTCGCTCTAACTTCCACTTACACTAGATGGTTTTGTTTTTTTCTTGTTTCGTAGCGGGCTTTGATTTAATTATTGTTGGCACTACTGCTGCAGTAGCTTGTTTCGCTGCTGCACATTCACTATGCAAGGCTAATTGCCTTCTAATGGAGTTATAGGCACCAGAAATTAGCTTTATTCTTAACTTACTTTCGTTACGTTAGTTCGATATTTGTGTTTAATTTGTGCAGTTACAGTCAGCTACATATAAACTGTTTTGTTTAGTTTACATTCGTTTCTTTTTTTTTATAATATTTCGATTAAAGTTTTGTTTCCGCTTAAACTTAAAATCGAAAAGAATTTGCAGACGAACAAATATTATGTTTTAGTCGACTTTTTACATTTTTCTACACTGCAACGAGAAGAACAGAACAAAACATTCAAGTTAGTTTTACCGAAAATTTACGATCTTAGTTAATACATAAGGCATATTTCCATATTTAGTTAGTCAAACTAAAGTTGTGTTAAAACTAAATTCCAGCTTTTATTAATACTTAGACTTTTACTTTTTCCAACTGGAACAAAAACTTGAATTCAAAGCCATTCAACAAAGTTCCCCAAATATAATTATCGACATCATTAAATTCGATGCTTCTCAATTCACCCTTTTATTAATGGCCCAAGTTTGATTCAATTTTATAAATATTGAAACAATTACTGTCGGAAACGAAATAAAACCTTTAACGCTTTGTTGGTTTACATTGTGAAGACTGCAATAATAAATTCGGGCTAGCAGGATGATGGAGGTATCAAATAACAAATAAAGACAATAAAAATAAAAAAGGATTTGAAAACAATAAATAAAGTTTACCCACTGATTGTTACAACTAATAAATATAAAAGTAAACAAACACACAATAAATAAAAGCATTAAAAACTTTACACCAAATTTTCACTTCCTAAGAAAATAACATATTATGTATGATCTCGCTTTGGCGAAATGACGACCAAAGTCATTTGAGTGCTAGGCAATGCCGTCAAATAAGCTGAAGGCACAAAAGCACTTATTTTCTTTTTTGGTGGCAAACAAAAGTTAAGCAACCCTTTATCCATCGTTTCAACACACTTTCAAAATACACACATAAACAAAAGCACACACACACATACAGTACGACCTCGCTCAACGCAACACTCGTTACACGGAACTCCTCAATCATTGCAACATCCGAGTTCCTAAAATTCGCGAAACAGCTGTTCAGAAAAGTTCAAATTGTAACAAAGTACAGACCACGATTTCTCAGTTTTTCAAAAACTTACTAATATAAAATGAAATCCTTGCTTTGAACTAGAGGTGGGCATGGGCCGAAATTTTGCACCCAACCCGACCCAGCCCATGGGCCGAAGAGCAAAATTTTACCCGCACCCGAAGCCTAAAAAATTTTGCTAACCGAACCCAACCCGCCCGCCCGAAAAAATTAAAAGAAAATTTTAATGAAAAATAAAATTTGTAATGCTTTCTCCAAAACAGCACTTAAATTACATTCATTTATTAAGGAATGGTAGCACTTAAATTACATATTTTTATAAAGAAAAAGTAACATATCGAGATTTGCGCTTGACAATCTTGTGCGCCTTTCATTCAATATTGAAAATCTAGACGCTTGCCGTCGCACTCCACGGCTAAAATTTTTCCACACATCACTTTTTCCACTTGCATTGTCAATTAATTTATATCGCGCGTCAGCCGACCTAATAGCTCTCTGGACTTCGGCTTTCGTTTTTGCAATTTTTGGTACAGATTCATCATTTTCATTATTACTCTCGTCCGACATTTTCAGCGTTCTTTTCACTTAGTGATGATAATTGTAATAGATGGTGATGATAATTGTAATTGAGATAATCGATAAGAAAAGTAATCGATAGTGTACACGAAGTTAAGAAAAAACATATTTAAATATTTCACAATCATATTTCCAAATTAATTTTCGGGTTGAGCGACCTAACCCATACCCGCCCGCACCCAACCCGAAATTAGATTTTCCAGCCCATACCCACGGGTACCCGCGGGTACCCACGGGTACCCGACAAAAACCCAGCCCATGCCCACCTCTACTTTGAACACAGATTTATTCAATTTACTTAAATTTTAATGGTTAGCAAATGCATTTTTTTTTGGAAATAGGTCTCGTGGCCAACAGAATTTTGCCTTGGTTTTTTCAACCAACTCAGTTGGCCAAATTTTAATAGGTTGCGTTGAGCAAGTTCGTACTGTATATGCTAATAACACACTCTGGTTATACTTTAGCGCCTTTTAATGAGTCTCTAGGGCACAGAAAACACATACGCAGCAGTAGGAGAAACACAGTAGCGGAAATGGTGTGAAAGGAATGGTGCCCGTGACTTTAATTATAGCTAAGCTAAGCCATTTTCTGTTTTTTTCTTTTGGCTTTGCCTAAGAGCCAACGAAAACAAACAACTTTACACAAAAGTCAAGTTCGAAGAGCAGCAAAATTCTTAGCATACTTTTTATAGCAATCCAAAAATGTTACTTCATTTTAGCCCATGTTATTTGAACAAACATACAAACTTTTTCTTTGCTTTACTGTTGGAGAGACGAAGGCTTGGGTTGTGAAAAAGGAATAACAACCAAAGAAAATTAAATACAAGCCTTTTAATTAGTCAGCTTCCCTGTTCCAAAAGTTAGTTGGTCTTTAATTTTTGTTTCTCTTTTTGTGGGTGCTTAGACATTTTTGTTGACTTTTTGCGGACAAAAAAATCCTTGGGCGGCCCTTGGACTGGCAGCTTTTTAACTACCAATGGTGATGTATTTTTTCTTTTTCTAATTAAAGTTGCCGTGCCACAAAGTACAGGCAACACACACAAAATGTCTAACAACATTTTTAATGAAAATGTGTGTACATCCCAGAAAACAATTATTTGCTTTGCCGTTTTAGTGATTTGGTGCAAAAAGAATTAATTTTATTTTATATTTTCAAAGTGCACAAGGAAAACATTAGGACTGTTAAGGCTTTATTGGAGTAATGAACAAAGCCATTTTACGAGATTTCTGTGTTCTTGTTAACATAACATTTATTAATTGGCTTGGACTTTGCTATCTTACTGAATTTTAACAAGCTCCGACTCAAGCCGAAAAAGAAAGATGTTAAAGAGAATATAAAATGCTGCGCAAACTCACAAAAATAACACCGTCGCGACAATTCCCAGGCAGACATTAACCACATCAAGCCTGAGCCAGAGTTCTTTAATACACTCAAATGAAAGCAACAGACAGACGCTCATACCACATTGGGGAAACACAATTTTCGACCAAATTATATACTACACCAGAGGTCAGAATAGTAAAATACTTTACGACTTCATTTTGCTGCTTACTTAAACGAAGCCACATGGACAAATAGTACGATAAAACACTTGGGCATAGAAGTGCACACTAAGTCAGTCGGGCCAGAAAATAGAAAATTAAGTGAGTAATGTATAAGTTAGGTGGCAAAAATTGTTGCCAAATAAAGCGGCACAAATTGTTTTAGTAAGTAGCGAATAGCACTTAGCCAACAGACTGAGAAAGTGCATGCAAGGCCATAAAGGATCAAGTTGTTAGAAAAGCCAATGCGCAATTGCTGTGCCAGAATATCTTTGGAGTTTATTTAAAATAGATTAAGAACAATAAATTGAAGAACAATCTTGAAAACAAAATACATATAATAAATTAAAACATCAACCCTATTCTTTGATCGGAATTTGTGCATCAACATCTTGTTTGCTTTGGATTAATGGTATATGAATAAATGAAATATATTTTTAAAGAAATAATTTCTTTTTTGCATACCTTAAGGGCAGCTTTAAAGTTCAAAAGTGTACAAAAATAGCTGCAGATGCAGCGACCGCAATCACAAACAAGCATTCATTTGCATAAAGTGTAAGCATAATATACGACCAAATAAAGCAGCCAGCACTGCCCATTACAGCAGCAACAACAACAGGAGCAAGTAACAAAAAGTACAGAAAATTTGAGCTTTACTTTCACAGCATTTTCACCAGCTTTTTTTCATATATACTTAAGTTTCGCGGGGCTGGCGAAGAAGTTTTTGGGCTGCGCACAGTTGCGTTTTCTTAATGCATAATTTAACAGGTACCGTTGCTTGGGGTGAGGCAAAACGCGGGCTTGTTGCGTGGGTCAGACGAGAGGCATAGCAACAGTAAGGGCGCACAAAAGCAGGCAACAATCAACAACTGCGTTTTGTTGTATGAAGCACAAAAAAAAAACACCAAACACACACATACACAGAAGGCAGACGAATAAACTGAAGACTAACGAGGCTAGAAGTGAAGCTGAGACTCTAACTCTGACTAAATAATGTGCACAACGAATACTCTTGAATTCATTTTTATGGCACACACGCTTGTAAAATAAAATAGGCAGACAAATAGAACATAAACGTGGCTATTTGATATTTTTGCAGTCAATCTTTGTAACTTGATTTTTTTTTGCGATATTTTCTTTAACAATGTCACATTTATGCGCTCTACTTTATCACCCATAAGCCCGCACACACTCCTACACGCCAGTTAGAAAATTGCGCGCCAACAAGAAAAACTTGAACTTATATGTTTAAATAATATGAATTTTTTTTTTTTTGCACTGTTTGTATTGCACAAAAATTCGGTTACAGTACGTTTGAGTACGAGCCAAAAAACTCGAACAACTATTTACAACTCCGCTTGAGTGTAAGTTTCAAACTCGACTGAAGCGTTGAGCGTTTTGTATGCGTCTTTTATGTGCTTCATTTCACTCAATCCGAAGCCTAGCGCCGAGTGAATCTCAATCGCCTACGCGAATTTTTAGTCCTGAGTCATTCGTGAGCAGTTCGGTCGTTTTCCTAAGCGTGTGCTCTTTGACTCATTTGTTTTCTGTGGCCATCGTGTGCAAATGTAATATACTATGAAAAACGAAGCAAATGCTTCGAGCATGCATTACAACAAGTGAATATGTAAGCCAAATATATTTAGTTTGATACTTTTTTTTGCAAAATTTTACCAACAACTTGAATTTTTAATTGCTTTTTACAACGAAAGACTTTAATATGATATTCAACATAGCTAAGAAAAATGTATGGCAGGTCAAATACATTATTGGCTCAGTGTTTCGTTACTTATAATAATATTTGCATATTAAAAGCTAATTGGAATACAAACTGGTTAGCCAATCTGTTTGAAATATCATTTGCATGCATTAGAAACAAGAAAACATCGAAAGTATTATTAAGACAGCTTTTCGTTCTTTAAATCTGTGCACTGTCTTTCTGTTTGACAAACTTTATGAGCATAACATATCAATTAATAATGGAATATAAATGAAGGGACGCAAGGACACCACAAAAAATCCAATCATCAACATACTTCAAAACACACAAACCCACATCCGCTAAATACTTATGGTCTTAATTAAAGCAACAAATATTAATTAGTGCTTCACATCTCGGTGTGTGTAATTTCAGTTCTCCTAGACTTCCTGCTGGTGAGCAAACGCACATGGTACTGAAACATAGCCCAATGCTCTCGATAAAGTTCAGTCAACAGCCAAGAGCAACAGGGGCAAAGCCACTCATTAAGCACAAAACAACAATGAAATAAACCAAATATAAAAGACTCATAGAAGAGAACGCCGGCTCGTACCCTCCCCACACCGCTTAATATACTGCCCACGCAAGCATCTTGGACCTCAGCTAGGCACACATCCAAACCCAATAGTTTGCCAAACAGGATGCCCACATTGTCGCCCACTGCGCCAAGGGTAGCGCCGAGTCACTTCAGTCAAAATACTCGAGGGACATTCAGAGAATGTGCGATGTTTTTTGCGTTTCACTCAAAGCTATGGGGAACTAAGGAAAGCTTAAGCTGTGTCTCGGTTTGTTTGTCTTTTGGACATAGCATGGCTTGTTACGGTAATTATATTCAGAGTTTCACTACACTTATCGCATACACTTTGATCGTAGCCAAATTTTGTGATAGATTAATATTAAAGATATATGTCTTTCAATGTGAACTTCCTTGCAATTTAACATCACTTCAAAAGATCGCGGTAAAGAAATTATAATTACAAAATAATAATACGTAAAAACATAACATATTTATTAATTTTTCTGACTTTTTTGTGACTTTTTCTTAACACTGCTAAGTAAATACGAATAACAGCTGCAAAGAATTCAAATAATTTGCATTCAGTGCGGGTTACAATGTAATTGAAGTTCAACATGGAATTCTAATTATTGTATTGCAATGACCTACGTCTTATTATCCTGAGTTCTATTTTCTTATACTTCAAGTAATGCAAATAAAATAGGACATCGGGCATAGCAAGAATGCAAAATAGATTTCGCTGCATTAACTTTGAAACTAAGTCGTCCATGAAAAATTTTTAAATAAGAATGTTCGAAAACTTTGTAATTTGTACCATAAATGCAGCAAATGCAAGATTCGTAAACTATAATTTAATCTATGCTATCTTTTGTAGAACAGTTGCTTTGGGCAATTCAGTGCTCTCAATTTATTTCCATTATTTTTTTTAATTATGAAAACCTTAAGTTATGCGTAGAATATAAACAACATTGCAGACTGGCGCATACTCTTATTCCAGTACTAAAACATGTTGTTCATAATTTGAGTGCAAAGGGTTTTATGGGTGAAGGCGGGAGGTATACCAAGAGGCACAGTACACGCTAGATAACGTAGATTTATTAAAACCAAGAAAGTTCGCCCATAAACAAATGTGTTTATTTCTTTGAATGTCAAATAAGTACAAAGTGAATAAAATTTCACAAGCTTTGTTATACTCGGTACCAAAGGTAAAGAGTATATTGGGTTTGTGCAATATTCGTCATGGTGTCTGTCCGTCTGTATGAACGCAAATTTATCGACACCCTTCAAGCTAGAGACTTGAAACTTTGCAAATATCTATATACATATATGGCCGAGACAGATAAGTTGTCAAGGTAGGGGTACGATTACCAGGGGACTGGCAAATCGATAAATCCTTATATTTCCCGCACCCTTACAATTAGAGCTATCAAATTTTTCAAGAAGATCAATAGCTATCTTCACCCCCCAAAAACTGCATCAAAACTTTTGGAGCCACGGGGCTTTAAATCTATTTTCCATCAACGATAATACAACTTTTTTATACTTATTTATTTGTATAGTACATACTTACATCGCACTAAACTTATAATCATAATAATATAAATATATCAGAATAATTATTTTCGCATGAGTTTAGAGAAAACAAAACCTTCTTATATTTTATATTTTTTATAACAAAACAAGTAGTAAAGCCCCTGAACCCAAGACATCGATATTACCAGAATTTTTCCACCGATTTCAAGGAAAAATTTCATAGTTTTTGTTTATTTTTCCTATAGTTACCATAATTTCCGAATTAAAAAATTTTAGTTTTATCGGAAATAAGAAGAGTTATCGATAATTTGAAAAAAAAATTGTTCTGTTCATAGTTAAAGAGAGCATATTAATCTGGAGACTCTAAATCTTATAGTCCCTGAGATCAATTCGTTCATACAGACAGACAGACGGACATGTCTGATCAAGAATGTCTGTTACATACATTTGCACAAACCCGTTATACCCTATTCCCCATTTCATGAGTTCAGTTTATAAAAATATGCAAAACAATGAATTCTTCTTAACTTAATTTATATTATTTGTTTGTCTAAATATTATTATTACATGTATTGTTTTTGTCAAATTAATCTAAAAATTTGCATTAATAAGCAACTACCTATAGGGGCCATAAGTGCAACACTTACGCCCTATAAAATGTCGCTTGATCTGGGCCAATAACTTCAGTAAAGAGCTGTTCACACCACTAGTATGAAGTATTTATATTTTGTCTGTTTGTTTGCAATATTTTTGAGGTCTTTAGCCGCTGCAAAGCAAGCAACCCATAACCCATACCGTCGAAGTTGGGAGCTACTACTGCAGGAGCCCAGTTCAGGTCCTTACAATAAAAACGATGTTGCTTTAATACGAGAACTTTGGCTAGTTCAAAAACTTGATCACTTCGATACACTCAATAACAAAACCTGGCAAATGGTAAAAAAAACAAAACTGCAAAAATCAGAAAATAAACTTTTAACAAGGTTTATATGTTCATTTAGCGCTTTCTTCGCAATGACAAGTATCATAAGCCTCAAGGCCCTATCTACATATTTGTAGGCGGCGAATGGACAATAACACCGGGTCTGCTAAGCACTGGTCTTACCCACGACATGGCTGTTGAAAATGCGGGCATGTTATTCTACACGGAGCATCGTTATTATGGCCAAAGCTTGCCACATGTGTAAGTCAGCTTGTTATTATACCTTGAAACCATAAAATGGGGAAAAAGTATAATGTTTTTGTGCAATTGTCCGTCTGTCTATCCGTCCGTCTGTCCGTCTGTATGAGTGCGTGCACACTCACACATGCATGCAAACAATAATTAAAGCCGTAATGTCAATGGTTCAGGGTATCTCCTAGTCGAGTTTCCTCGACTAGAGTCTTCTTACTTGTTTACATTAGAGAAGTTCTACCTTACAAATGCCTCTTATCCAATGCAGCAATAATAGTATGTCTGTGGAGCATTTAAAGCATTTGACTTTGCATCAGGCCTTGGCAGACCTAGCGCATTTTATTCGATACCAAAAATTGAAATCTGCAGAACTTAAACATTCCAAAGTGATCCTGGTAGGAGGCTCCTACTCCGGCAGCATGGTTGCTTGGATGAAGCACCTTTATCCAGAACTTGTAACCGCCAGCTGGGCTTCCAGTGCTCCATTGCTTGCCAAGGCCGATTTCTATGGTAAGTAGAGCTTTACACTTCCCAGAACTTGGAGGAAGAATCGACAGGTAACTTGCATAAGCGCCATTACTATTGGATCTTATGGCAACTCACCATCATATTTAAAACTCTACTTAGAATACATATTAATTATATTTTTATAGTTTTTCTAAATTATAAAGAAGGTTTGAAAAAAATGCTCTAAACGTTAAAAACTACAAACATCCAAGTTTAAGCGATTTAAGTGTTAATATAATTCAAACCAGGGCTGTTAAGTAATGATTAGTCATCGTATTTATTAGTATGTAGTTAGATTATTTTAATCAGTTCTTTTTTGACAAAATAATCAATTGATTTCGATTATTTTGTGACCTTTTACGACGACAAATTGATTACGATTAAAATAATCAAAATTTTGACAGGATTATTTAAGGATTAAAAAATATAAACAAAAACAAGTGGAAACGTTGCAGTCGGACGCAACCGACTGCGGTATACTCGTTACCAGTATTAAAACCGGTAGAAAAAAAGGCCTGATTGCAAAGGGGTACGGATACGGCAGGGGTGTACGCTGCCTTAAAGATTCTCCGATGCAGATGGGGATGCCACCAGCTGTCTTCCTTCCAAATTTTTTGACTGTAGCTAAAAGTTTGTATTAGGTGAGGAACGTGGCTTGGGGTATGAGTGGGCGTAGTATCCAAATTTTGCAGATCTATGTGGGATGTCAATTGCTATCTTCATACCAAATTTGGTGACTCTAGCTCGGAGTTTTTAAAAAGTGGGGAGGAATGGGTGGGAGTGGCTCCAAAACTTTGATGCAGATTTTTGGGGGTCGTTGCCAGCTATCTCCTACCAAATTTGGTGGCTCTAGCTCCACTACTCTGGAAGATACACGCATTCCCGTTTTTGACGAAGCGTTGGGGCAGATGGGGGTGGCTAGGGCAGTATTGGTGGGCGTGGCATCCAAACTTTTGATGCAGTTTTTGGGGGGTCATCATCACCTTTCTTAGCACCAAATTTGGTGGCTATAACTCAAAAACGGTGGGAGATATAGGGTTTTTTGACTTAAAAATGCGGGGGGCTGCGGGCGGAATGGGTGGACGTGGCTCCAAATTTTTTGATGCAGTTTTTTGGGGGTTGCTAGTAGCTATCTTCTTACCAAATTTGGTAGTTCTAGCTGTAAGGATGTGCGAAATATGTGGATTTATCGGTTTTGAGTTATCGAATTTATCGATTTGCCAGCCCCCCAGTTATCGTAGAGCCCCAATCTTGACACTTTAATTTATTATCCCATAGATAAAAAGAATTGAAAAGTTGAAAGCAATCATACTGACGGACAGACGGACAGACACCATGACGGACATTGCACAAACCAATATACTCTTTACCTTCGGTAACGAGTATAATAATCTAAAATAATCAAAATATAATCCAATAATCCAAAAAATAGATGCCCAACTAACTTAGCATCTAAACTTATAACATTTGTTCCGAAACCATCGAATCTAATGCTTTTTATTCTTTACTTACTTTTTTTCGACACCTCTTGGTCCATGTGTGTGCCAATATGTCAATGCTGAAAATCTATAGCAAGTCGATATTCCTCGAGATGCAAATCGATAAAACATTTATATTTCCAATATTTAAACATTTATATTCACAAAATTTGGTAGGAAGCTGGTAACCATAATAATAAAAGCCTCCTCAATTATTTAAAGTCATCCTAAAATCCATTAGAACTTTATGAATTTGATTTATACTACAAGCTGTTCTTTTTTCTTCAGAGTATATGCAGATGGTCGATAATTCGATTAATTTGAGTTATGGCCACCATTGTACACAACGTCTAAAAAATGGTTTTGAACACTTGATAAAGTTGTTCAATAAAAATGAAACAAGCAAATTGCTCAAAAGATTAAATGCATGTGAAAGCTATAACGCAAGTGATTTGCTGGATCGTACGTCCTTCTTTAATGGCATTGGCAATTACTTTGCTTTGGTTGTGCAGAGTTACAGGTTAGTTATGTTTTCTCGATGCAAATAGTTTAGCCGCTTATAAAAAACAAATAAAATAAATAATTTTGAATTCAAAGTTCCTACATTCCTGTTTTGTGCGATAAGCTCATGTCGCTCCATTCAAGTGATGAGCTGGCTTTGGAATATTTTCTGGAGCTGCTCTACACGAACGCTGACCATCCGCTATGGAAATATGGCTGCCAGGACTTTAGCTACAAGGCAATGCTGCAACTTTTTAGCGAGGATTCGGACCAGAGCAGTGGCAGTTAGTATTATAATGAACTGAGGCTCTCTTGAAAATTTGAAAGTTAAAAGTTTCTTGCAGCTCGCGCCTGGTTCTATCAGACGTGCAACCAATTTGGATGGTACACTACATCAGATGGTTCGTCCTTTGGAGGTCAAGTGGCTTTGTGGTACTTTGAACAGTTGTGCCGAGATGCATTTGGCCCCGCCCAGACACCGGCGGCACTGGCTGTTGGCGTTGCCCAGATGAATGCAGAGTTTGGTGGGCTCACTTTTAACCAGAGCATGCGATACCGTGAGGTGCTCTTCACGCATGGCGAGTTGGATCCATGGCGTGCTCTAGGGCAACAGAGTGGAAACCAGGCTCTGGTTATGGCCGGTGAGCTACAAGCAATTAGCTGTGTAAACTGTGCATTAATTTATCCCTTCGAGCAGGGTACTCGCATGTGGACGACCTAGCTAGCATCAATGTGCGGGACAGTGTGCAAATGAATCTGGCCAAGTTGCGTATCATGTCCTTCCTGCGACGTCACATTGCACCCATACATGTAATATAGTATACTTGAAACGCTCTTATCCAATATTAAATAAACAGCAACTTCTTATTTGTGTCCACGTGGAAACCAATTTGTATATTCCTTCACACTAGAATAAGTTGTAGGCAGAGTGGCATTTCTTTGTTTGCCTCCTTGTTCCTGGATCAACACATGGACAAATTGAGTGACACTTAAGTAAGTGAGATAAGTGTTTTCGACCTCTTATGTGGGTGTGTGTGTTTTTGTGGATGAATTGTTTACTAAGCTCGGGGACTTGACAAAGCAATTTCTGTTGATTAGGAAAATGCACTTATAGTTGATGTTCAACTTGTTTGTTAGTTAAGTTCTTAGTACAAAATGGGCCAGTGGAACTAGTTAATTATTAACAGGAGTGTCAGTAGGACACTAACACACCAAGCAATGTTAAATTGTGCATATGATTCACTAAAAAGTATTTCTCATCGGGCTGAAGATGCTCTTATCTGATCGACAATATATTATTATTATATTACTTATTAATTAAAAGTGAAACGCCATTGGAGGCTAAGAAAAAAGTCACTTTAAAGTTTACAATATACTCGAAATTGGGTATCGTAAAGAGTATGTTGGGTTTGTACAATGCACAATTACAAAATAATCGGGAAGATACATAGGAACATTTCATCGGTGCATTAGTCGCCTACTGCGACGGATATCGTACCAGCTTTCCAGAGACCGCAACTGATGTTCTACCTTGTGTAGCATTGCTGTGGGCCACTTTGGCTGGCACTCGCCACGCCCTGCTGTGTAGCCCCGGATGGAATCATTAGCGAATCCTCCAGCTCGTTCCATCAGTCCCCTTTACTTAAAATAACTCACAGTGCTTTATGTTTAAATCTTGTTGGTGATTTGACAATTTTAACAGTGACATTTACGCCGCGCTCTTTAAATCGGGAAAGTGTTGAGGGTAAAGCTTTTCATGCCATGCCAGCACAGCGTATACGCGACCTCTATGCAAAGCACAAAGATTCCCAGAAAGCAGATAGCGCATAAAATGTTTTTACTGCACTAAACATGTCAAGCTTAGAGGAGGATTGTAAGGATAGCATATATGTACAGTATATATATAAATGTACAATATGGCGCAAGAGGAAAATGCGCTGCAAGTGTAATGTGGCTTTGTATTATTTGTTAGGGCTGATCCAATAAGTAGACAGATATATATTATATGGTAAAAAATAAGTGGGTGTTGAATCATTGAAGTCAGAGTTCTTCTTCCATTATTTTGTATGTGGGCATGAAATATGAAAAGAGCTTCAACCATTTGCATATGCATATGCACACATGTATGAACATATGTAGCTGCTACTCAACGCAAGCGGGCGCTTAACGGCGCGTATGGGGCGCTATGAAAAGTTATTATTATTGGCGCACGTTGTTGCTATTGTTGTTATAGGAACTGCTATTGATGTTCTTGTTGTTGACATGCTCACTGCCACTTCCGATGTTTTTCTTGCGCGAGAATTGCAAATTGCTTCAAATGCACCGTTGTGTTAAGCAGCGAAGCAGTTCTTTATCGCTGTTATTACACCCTAAGCTCATGAAATGGGTATAATGGTTTTGTTCAAATGTATGTAACGGACAGAAGACAGCGTCTCCGACCACATAAAGTATATTTATTTTTCGGTTCGTCTGACTGTATGAACGCGTCGATCTCGGAGACAAAGCCATATGCACATCAATTTTTTTGCTTCCGATACAAAATTTATCGATAAATCTTGAATTAAGAAATTGGTAAAATTGTTTTTAAAAACAATGGATAAAATAATGAAAACCTGTGAAATTTTCATCTTAATAATTTGAGAAAAAACGATGATATCGTAAATTTAATTTGAGCTTAACATAACATAAGCCCAGCCTCTAGGCTATGTCTGGAAAATTGTTTACAAAAATTACTAACAATATAAATAACAATTCATATCGCTGATCTGCTTATAAGTGCATCTGGGCATATCAAGCATTAGCAGGCAAATCCCGACTAGGAGATACCCTGAGCCCTTGGCTTTACTAATCGAAAATCAATATTAACCTTAAAACCGTAAATTGGGCACTCAGTGCCCAGAGCGGTTTTCAAGGCCGAATATCTCGTAGTGCAGCTATCGAAACCATTCCTTTGGTATGACTTTTCGATAGCCTGTACTCTTGGCTACTTATATTCCAAATTTCATAAAAATCCGGCCATATTTGGCAAAGTTATTAACGAAAACATGAAATATGCCCCTAAACCGTAAATACGGGCACTCGGTGCCCATATTTACGGATATGTGTTGTAAAACCTGTTTACGGTTTGAAGATTAAGATTGCGAGTTTGATTTTTTAATTGACATAGAAAGAAACAGTTAAATGATTGACTTGCACTCGTTCAGGAAAAGAATCGATTTGCACTTTTAGAAAAATCAAGCTAAAAATCCCGATGTTTACCGAGTTGCAGCAGTCAAGTATTACTCAATTATCGACCTGTGGGCGAAGTTTCTCGCGTTATATAGTTGTCATTAAAATCATCGAAAGTCTCTGCTTGGAATAATGTTTCATAAAAACCTTATTTATAAATAAAATAAAAATATTGTGCTACACAGTTTTAACTGTTCATGAATCAGAATTGCTAGCCAAACGGCTCAAAAAGACACTAAGTTTGCATATGAATTTATGTTGTAAAAATTATTTGCACACATTTTTTTGGCTTTATAGATACATAATGAAAATTTGTGTTTATTATTTGATAATCATTGAATAAGTTCAGTTTTTGTCGAAGTTTTAACGAATAGAGATATTTACTTGGAAAATCAAGGGTAAAACAATATAGTTTATCAACTATCAAAGTTTAGAACTTCAATATCGGATTTGGAAATGGTTTACAATTTAGTTAGAAAAATGACTGGTGTGATACATTCAATGACCATAGAAATGCACAAGGCTAGAGGGAACAATAATATAAATTCACCAATAACTGCCGTAAAAATTTAGTTTTGCTATAATATTGCGCAAAATACTCTGCAAACACTAGTAGAGATAAGCCATTTTACATTTGCACGCTTTATAGACAAGGTCTTCCATTCGTGGACACTGCTAAGATAAACATCGCGAAAACCCACGGTTTGGCATTTGTCTGGAAAACTTTTATCTATGTTTTTGCTCACTTCAAATGCCAAAAGCTGTTGTCACTCAAGTTGAAGCATGCGCTTTGCAATGCACATGCTCACTCACTTGCCAACCACTCAGGGAAAAGCTCGCTCTCTTTGGCTCGCAAGTAACTTATATTATGAATGGCATCCTGTTGCTCGAGCGAACTCGTAACAGGTGGCAAGGCTTCGATAGCACTCATTACGCTGGGAGACAGCTTTAATGCGACAAAGAAGGGGATATTGGGCGCTGGTTTAACAATGGCAGCCACCCTTAAAATAATCTGAGCGGAACTTGAGGCGACGTTTGAGAGTAACTGTAAAACGCCTTCTGCAGACACCTTGACTCTGTGACACACAAAGATATTTGCAGGTGTCGGCGTCAAGTTAAAATAACAATAGCAACAATAGTCAACAGCAACTTTAAGTGCTTTGGCTAGTCTCAGGGTTGTTGCCTTGAATTCTGCTAATCGCACCCATATTTCTCAATTTTTCCAGCGCTGCCATTTTTGCAGGGAGCTTTGCACCGAGAACGCTAGGAAAACTTACTTCACTAGCAGCTAAAATAACACCCGCCAAGTAGATTAGTTGTGCACCAGTTTATTTTGCGCTCGAGTTTGTGCAAATGCTGAAAAGTTAATGGCAAGGCAAAATGATGGCAAACAAATTGATGTCAAAGTGTTCTGGATTATTTCGAGTGTCTTTACCTGTGAAATAATTGCACTTAAGTAATTTGTTGATTTTATAAAAAGAAAAATTCTCATGAACAATTGCGTTACATAAAATTATCTGGAAATGGACAAATTACTCGAATTTAATGGATAAGCAAAATAATAATAGTTTAACAGTAAAATTCTTAATTTTTTGTTGATAGAAATTTATGAATTCTAAATAAAACCTGTATCACATTTAAAGCTACAATTTCAGTAATACTATGTTGAGAAGCTCAATAAGGAAGGCACAATTACAATTGTTGTTTATTATATAAAAGTTGACACGCTTAATTGATATACTTAAAAATACTAAGGAGCCATGAAACTACATGTTAAAAAAATAAAATCAAAGTTTCAGTTTTTAAATCCAATTAGCTAGAGGGACGACACATTCATTGGTTATAATCGGATCCCATATACACAATTTATCCGCAACTTCAATAGCCAATACTGAACATTACTTTTAATAGCTTGTAAATTATGTGCGTAGATTTTTGTCTAATCGCTAGCACAAAGTCAATTTAAGTAGCTTAACATGGCTTTTTTTGTGGCTTTTTGAACTTTGTTTGGACGTGCTTTAAATCACAATAATTCATGCTTATAAGGCGCAAAGAACTGTCTAAGCTTAATTCTCCCAGGCACAAGACGATAAAAAACTTAGCCCACCTAGCCTGGATTATAATTTAATTTTTTTCTAGCCTCCCCCTGTGAATTAAACTTGCCGTGAGCTTTACCTGAATGCCACCCCAATCGCACTTCGGCGCACTTAATTAGCCTTGGACCAATAATTTTACTGATTTTAACTTCTTGGAACCCATAATGTTTCAATAAGAGTTTTCTATGTTGCGAATTGGAAAGTGGAAGTTTCAAAATTAAAACAAGTGGAAACGTTGCAGTCGGACGCAACCGACTGCGGCATACTCGATACCAGTATTAAAACCGGTAAAAAGAGGCCTGATTGCAAAGGGGTATGGATGCGGCAGGGGTGTACGCTGCCTTAAAGATTATCCGATGCAGATGGGGATGCCACCAGCTATATTCCTTCCAAATTTGGTGACTCTAGCTCAAAGTTTGTAAAATGTAGGGAAAGGGGAGGGGGGGGGGGGCTGGAGGCGGTATGGGTGGGCGTGGCATCCAAATTTGTGATGCAGATCTTTGTGGAATGTCAATTGCTATCTTCATACTGAATTTGGTGACTGTAGCTCGAAAATTGTAAAAATTGGGGAAAGGGGGGCGAAATGGAGGGCATGGCTCCAAAACTTTGATGCAAATTTTTGGGGGTCGTTGCCAGCTATCTTCCTACCAAATTTGGTGGCTCTAGCTCCACAACTCTGGAAGATACACGCATTCCCGTTTTTGACGAAGCGTTGGGGTGGATGGGGGCAGCTAGGGCAGTATCAGTGGGCGTGGCATCCAAACTTTTGATGCAGTTTTTAGGGGGTCATCATCACCTATCTTGGCACCAAATTTGGTGGCTATAGCTCAAAAACTGTGGGAGATATAATCTTTTTTGACTTTAAAACGCGGGGGGGCTGGGGGCGGAATGGGGGGGCGTTGCTCCAAAATTTTTGATGCAGTTTTTTGGGGGTTGCTAATAGCTATCTTCTTACCAAATTTGGTACTTCTAGCTGTAAGGATGTGCGAAATATGTGGATTTATCGGTATTGGGTTATCGAATTTATCGATTTGCCAGCCCCCCAGTTATCGTAGAACCCCCATCTTGACACTTTAATTTACTATCCCATAGATAAAGAGAATTGGAAAGTTTCAAGTCTCTAGCTTGAAGGGTGTGGAAAAAACTTGCATACATACGGACGGACAGACACCATGACGGACATTGCACAAAACCAATATACTCTTTACCTTCGGTATCGAGTATAAAAAAATTCAAAGTTGTTTTTGAGATTAATATTGAATTGTCGACGTTGATTAGAGAAGAGGTGTAGCATTTGAATTTAGGGTTGGAAAGGCATTTTATAATGTTAAGTTTTTCACTAACGATGTTTTTTGAGATTTTAGACGGTCGTGGCAGTAATGTATGTTGTTAAAAAGGATACCAAGGAGTTTCATGCAGCTCACGTTGATTAGTTGAGGGTTGCCTGTACGGACGTAAAATGTGCAGTTTTGTTTACGGCAGATGCGAGATGTTTGAACTTTGTTGCCGATAACTGAGCTCCGGACTCCGGAGTACTCTTACCATTCTGATATTTGCGAGCAAAGTAAGGTATGATCGATTTCTTGATTTTCAGAGTTTGGAATTTTAATGATTGGGTTAAAGCACTGAGCAGAGAATAATATTATTCTCTGCTCAGTGGTTAAAGTCATCGGCATATGCGCTTACTTGATTATTCTTATGAAGAGATTTGCTGGATTTCAGCTTATTGAAAGCGATGATAAAGACGATGACAGAGAGGGGGTAGCCTTGCGGAATACCATTATGTAGTGGGTGGGCTGTAGAGTAATTGATTCCTATTTAAGATATGTCATGTTTTTAGTTGTTCGAGTATGGAGTGTAAATATTTAGTCGATATTTGCTATCATATCACTTTTAAATAGCATTTTTTTATAAATAAAGTATAACCGCGGTAAACAGCAACAGTGACAAAAATTGAAGAATAAGAAATGTAAACAAACAACAGCTGACTGCACAAACTTGAAACGCATTGACACCCAAAATGCCGTTCACGAGTTAATCGAAACATGAGACGATGAAACGGAGCTGTTGAACACCCCAAATGTTTAAAGTTATGTATTGCAACTAACCCCGATTTTGGCTGTGCAATAATAAGCGATTTTTCGTTTGTCGCGAAACAGACAACGATCGAAGCTGAGCTACCGACGAATTTGATAGAACTGAACGGCTGCAGAAATGCAGCAGCGGCTTGCACTCAGCTGAAGGCCAAGGGCAAGCAATAGACAATGTAAGAAATAATATAAGAGCTTATGCAAAACAACAGCTAGAAATTACGTTAAGTTGCTGTTATGCTGCGCAGAGCATGATAGCGATTAGTGATAAGAGAGTTATGGTTCTGTTGATGCTGTTTTTTGCTTAGTTGACTGCGTAACCAAACAGAGTTCATCTGTTTTATTTTAAGCTTCTTTAATTTCATATTTGCGTTCCTGGTTAATTTTGCACGTGCTTTAATAACAGATCATGGTACAAAGTAGGAATGCCTAAAAAATATTGATGCATCAAATGAGTAATATTTTTCTTACGTTGTATCGATATTTAAGGAAAATATTTTTTAATTCATTATATCGATATTTTTGCCCAATTTGTGTCTTCTACTTTTTGTAATACCGGATTTCACGTGATGTGCGTGATTTAACTGCAACTCACGAGAATCATGATGATTATGAAATTAAAAAAACTCACGCACATGCGTGATCACGCGTCATCATGCACTGTCACGGCAAAAAACATGTCACGCACCCATCTCTACGATAGAAGGGCCAATGAGCGCAAGGGCAATTGAAACAAAACCATATGAACACGCTATAGGCTATCGAGCTCGATCACACTTATTTCTTACATCTCTAATAAATTTACGCATAAAACTAGCAATTGAGAAATAATGCAAAATTTAAGCACTAAAATTTTTATTTTCTTATTGATTCAAAAACTTTATATGTAGCATTATTGTACTTAATATAAAGTTCGAAAGCTTAAATATTAATTTAAATCCCCACATCCTTGCCCCAAATTTCATTTGGGCATTTCATTTAGGCATGTACAAAATATAAGAAAATTAGAATGAATGCGGCGAAAACTATCGCAAAATTTCCTGCTTCAACTGCAGTTCGACCAATGTCTCTAAACTCCTGCTTACCAAAATTATTAGATAAAATTATTGCAAAATAACTGTGCTGGTTTTTTAACACCAACAAACTCATACACAACAGTCAAGTTGGTTTCAAAAAAAGGCGAGTCTACTTTAGATAGTCTACTCTTTGTAGACCATCCCATAGCTAGAACGCTCTCAAAAAGGAAGCCGCGCACTAATAATTTCATTTGACTTCGCAAAAGCTTCGATAGACTTAGATTGAAACTTGAAACACTTTTTGTATACATAGGCTGGGGTGTTTCAACGTTTCAAGAAATTTTCTATGTATGTTGTTGTTACGAGACGTTTCAACTTTGAAACTTGAAACGATGAAACGAGCTGTTGAACACCCCAATTGTACATATTAATATAAGTTTGGCCACGAAGGCAATTAAAATATATTATACACATTAATGCAAATCTCGCAGCATTTATAATTTGTTGATTGACATTTTGGAAATTCGATAGCTATTGAAAAAGCTCAATAGCTCAACAAACTCTATAAATTTATAGTACCAGCAAATAGAAAAAGTGAAGTGTGGAAGCAATTTAAATTAGTAGAATTAGAAGAGAAAGTCGAAGAATTTGCGCTTTGTGAAAAATGTTCTTAGTTGCTAATGTACCATTCGCGCAAGGGCAACGGAAGCTTACTTATAAGAAGAGAGAAGAACCAGGATGTCACCTGAAAATCTTGACAAGGTTTTATTTTTAAATAAAAAAGAAGACATTTCATTAAATTTTTTCTCATTTCAATTAGTTTTATTTTAATCAATTGAACATATGCGTGAATCATGCGTGAGTCACGTGATTTTCTGAAAATTCCTGCATGCGTGAGCGTGAGTCACGCGCCTTTTAAATTGCGTGAGCGTGCGTGACGTGAGCGAAAAAATACTCACGCGCTCATCTCTATTCTATCGTAATACAAGCAGCAGGCCAGCGCACTGTGGGCATTTTGCCAAAAAACTGGCATTAATTAATAACTCGGGAACCACGCAAGACATTTGGATTTGCTTTTTTGCGTTAAGTTTTCAAAAACAAGAAGTATTATACATATCTTGCTAGGCCTGCTTGTCGAGATTTTTGTTAATTTTTCGACAATGCACTACTGAATACACTTTCGGAATTTGTGCGCATCATTGCATAACTGTATCGTGGTTGCGTTGGCAAAATTGTTGTCTAGTTTCATAAAACTAAAAATATTAACGAGTATGTATGACCAGCATTTTTTTGTCATCACGTCATTTTTCTTTGATAAATTATAAATATAACGTATTATACGTAAAATCTAAGCGGCCGTGTTAGAGACACAGCAATATAGGTCGAGCCGGGACCCGCGATTATTTTATTGAGGGTGGCGGTGGGATTTTCTGCTAATGCTGTTTGTTTGGTGGACGAGCAGGGTGCCGGAAAGTCTGTATCCCTAGCTGTGTCTGACCAGTTTGTGTGAATTCTGATCTATCGGTAGAGTATTGGGTTGAATATGCAGTGGATGCACTTGGAGTGTTTGAGACCGCAGAAGCGTCGAATGATGTGCCATATTTTTCGTGAAGGCGTATGTGGACTAACTTCCTATTTTTCGCTATTTTTAATGTACCTCGGAATAAAACATTGTCTCGTTTGTATCTAATTATGTTTTCTGCGTTAATGTTGTTTTTTTTTTATATTATTATTCCGTAGGTAAAGAGTATATTGGTTTTTTGAAATGCCCCTCATGGTGTTTTCCCTTCTTCCCTTTTTTTTTTTTGTCCGTCTGTCCGTCTGTCCGTCGTATGGTTGCAAATTTTTTTCCACCTTCAGGAGACTTGAAACTTTCCAATTCTCTTTATCTAGGGGATAGTAAATTAAAGTGTCAAGATGGGGGCCTACGAAAACTGGGGGGCTGGCAAATCGATAAATTCGATAACTCAAAAACGATAAATCCGCATATTTCGCACTCCTTACAGCTAGAACTACCAAATTTGGTAAGAAGTAGCTACAGCAACCACCAAAAACTGCATCAAAACTTTATTTATATTGTTACTGATAGCCCACCCGCCCAAGCCCGTTTTAAACTGCACCAAAATTTTAAATGTCCCCAAAAACAGTTTTTGAGCTATAGCCACAATTTGGTGCCAAGATAGGTGATGATGACCCTCAAAACTGCATCATAAGATTGATGCCACGCCCACCAATACCGCCCTAGCCACCCCCAGTGCCCCAACGCTTCGTCAAAAACGGGAATGGTGTATCTTCCAGAGTTGTGGAGCTAGAGCCACCAAATTTGGTAGGAAGATAGTGAAAAACCCAAAAATCTGCATCAAAGTTTTGGAGCCACGCCCTCCATTTCGCCCCCCCCTTTCAATTTTCGAGCTAGAGTCACCAAATTTGGTATGAAGATAGCAATTGACATTCCACATAGATCTGCATCAAAATTTGGATACCTCGCCCACCCATACCGCCCCCAGCCCACCTTTCCCCACTTTTTACAAACTTCGAGCTAGATTCACCAAATTTGGTATGAAGATAGCAATTGACATTTCACAAAGATCTGCATCAAAAATTGGGATGCCACGCCCACCCACACCGCCCCCAGCCCCTCTATCCCCACTATTTACAAATTTCCAGCTAGAGTCACCAAATTTGGTATGAAGATAGCAATTGACATTTCACAAAGATCTGCAACAAAAATTTTGATGCCACAACTACCCATACCGCCCCCAGCCCCCCTTTCCCTACATTTTACAAACCTTGAGCTAGAGTCACCAAATTTGGTATGAAGATAGCAATTGACATTTCAGAAAGATCTGCAACAAAAATTTTGATGCCACAACTACCCATACCGCCCTTTCCCCACATTTTACAAACTTTGAGCTAGAGTCACCAAATTTGCAACGAAGACAGTTGGTGGCATCCCCATCTGCATCGGAGAATCTTTAAGGAGCCTGCCTCATCCGTACCCTTTGCAATGAGGCCTTTTTTTACCGGTTTTAATACTGGTATCGAGTATAACGCAGTCGGTTGCGTCCGACTGCAACGTTTCCACGTGTTTCCGTTAGCTGTTGTGTGTATTTGGAGAACAGAGGTCAGTCTGCGTTGTCGGTTATAAATCGTGGTATGCGTCTTGAATTGTTGGTTTTGTTTAGTATAAATAGTTTTGTAACTATGGGAGTATGGTCGCTACCGTGGAAGTCTTCTGGTAATTTCCAGCTGCTACCAAGCATTAATTTGTTGGAGCAAAGGGTGAGGTCAAGGCGAGTGTGTAGGGGTACCATCGCACAGTGGGCCTTTTAAGTGTTTTCGTTGCAAAAGTTATGACTTTTGAACCGAATGCGTAAATCGGAAAATTTAACAAGTGGAAACGTAACAGTCGGACGCAACCGACTATGGTATACTCGATACCTTTATTAAAACCGGTTAAAAGAGGTCTAATTGCAAAGTGGTACGGATGCGGCAGGGGTGTACGCTGCCTTAAAGATTGTCTGATGCAAATGGGGATGCCACCAGCTATCTTCCTTCCAAATTCGGTGACAAGCTAAAAGTTTGTTAAATGTGGGGGAAGAGGAGATGGGGCGGTATGAGTGGGCGTGGCATCCAAATTTTTGATGCAGATCTTTGTGGGACGTCAATTGCTATCTTCCTACCAAAGTTGGTGGCTCTAGCTCAATTACTATGAAAGATACACGCATTCCGGTTTTTAATGAAGAGTTGGGGCGGTTAGAGGCAGCTAAAGCAATATTGGTAGTCGTGGCATCCAAACTTGGTGCAGTTTTTTTGGGGTCGTCATCACCTATCTTGTCACCAAATTTGGTGGCTCTAGCTCAAAGGATGTGCGAAATATGTGGATTTATCGGCTTTGAGTTATCAGACTTATCGATTTGCCAGCGCTCCAGTTATCGTGGAACCCCAATCTTGACACTTTATCTGACCCTGCCATAGATAAAGATATTTGGAAAGTTTCAAGTCTCTAGCTTGAAGGGTGTGGAAAAAAGTTACGTTCATACAGACGAACGAACGGGCAGACACCATGACGGACATTGCAATACCCCAATATACTCTTTACCTTCGGTATCAAATATAAACAGCAGCATAAGAAAAAAGTCGATAAATAAATATACCAAACACTTCGTAATATCAAACCACTTTCGATAGTATCGATTCTATGCATTCCATGGTCACACTTGAATTATTCATTGCAAGGCCACTATTTAATTTCAAGTTGAAAAGTATTCAGTAAATATTGAACGTGCTGCGTTTACGATAAGCTTCTTTCTATTATTTTTTGCATTTGAACATGAACTTTTGTTTTTCTCGTTTAAGAAACAGTGCAGTATATAATTAAAAATGGCCATATGGTCGCTTTTTAAACCAGCTCTAAGCGCAGCTTAAATTTTTTGGTATTTTTGCCGTGAATTGATACAGCAACATTGCTGGTTTGGCATTTTGATCAACATGGACGAAGAAAATTGCGTGAATAATCAAGTTAACGTAAACATTAGCACAGATGCCAATGAGATAAAGGTAAAGAACGAGCAGTTGCCAGCCAGAGACGATGACAACGAGACCACTCCGTTGCGTGACGAGAATATTTCCTGGACCGAGCCAGCTGTTTTCGGTACTGGCGGCGCCGGTTGGGAAAGCGATGCTAATGAGGATGAGGCCGTGGTCACGCCCCCGCCCCCGTCACTTAGTTTGGATGTACCTATTAAACATAGCCCAAGTAATGATAACGATTTAACACCTTTAAGAGAGGAGTCGTATACCGACGAGTTGAATCCCATCAAGACAGAGCTTAAATCTGAACCAAGCGGCGCTGAACCTGGTAACTTGCCGGACAACTTTTTAGACGACTTAGAAGCAGAATCAATACCGCTAGAGCCGCCTACGTATGTTAAGAAGGAGGAAAGTAGAAAATTAGACCTTGATTTCCTAAGCGAAGTCACTGACTTAGAGATGCCACCTACGGAATTACAGCCACCTACAGAGTCACATCTACCTACAGAGTCACATCTACCTACAGAGTCACATCTACCTACAGAGTCACAGCCTCCCACAGAACCTCAGCCATGCAATGCATACACCGAAGAAGAATTGAGCAAGCGTATTGACGATAGTCTCAAGCAGCTTAAAAAGTTAGAAAAAAAAAAGAAAAAACACAAGAAGGAGAAAAAGCGTGATGGCCATAAAAAACGACGACGCAGCCAAAGTCGTAGTCCACACTCCAGTCGAAAGGAGCGACGTGTTGATGACACATACAAATCCAATGCTTCAAGGCAACTTTCTATGACAATTGTTAAAGCGGAATCCACAGGACTCGACTACATTCCGGTGCAGAACTGTGAGAAAACCATCAAGATTATAAGTATAAGTAGTTTATCGGAAAAAGGATCTGGAGGAGCTGCTGCTGCTGCCGCTGTGTCTTTACCACCGCTGACCATTAAAGACAAACGCCGGCTGGCTGTAGAACGTGCTAAAAGTGTACTTAGTCTGTTGCGCCTGCGGGCTGCCAAGGCACCAGCGACAGAGTTTCTTGTGGTGGACACCTTTATGAAAAAGGTACCTAGCAGAGCATCCTTTACAAGCAACGACATCTTTGAGAGTCCCTCGCCGTTGTGCAACAATTTTAATGTCAAGTACAAGTTCAACTCCACAAACGGATCCAACATAGATGTATCCAAATGGGGCTTGCAGCGCTTTCCCATGGAAACAACTCAATTGATGCGCATCACCGGCATTGATGCGGCACGCTTAACGCAACTAATGAGCAATTCCAAGATGGAGTTGCATAAGTTGCGCTCCCAACGGGCGGCTAACAAGGTAGAGGACGACTCCAACAACAACACAGGATTATATAAAAGTGTAGCGACTCAAACGTCTGGACGCATTGGCAATAATTTTCAAGATGTTGCTATTCAGGTAACGCCACAATTGACACAGGACGTCTTTTGGAATCAACCTCACTTTAACGAGATAAACCTGACGCAGCAGCAAGCTAATTGTATGCTGGCGTTAAAGGAAATATGCTCAAAAATGCCCAGCACAAGTTCATCGGTTGATAACTTATACAATACACTTCTTAGGGCCGTTGCCATCCATCGCTCAGGCACCAGATAATTGGCATTTCGATACAATCGATATACATAAGTAGAAAACATATGTATGTGTCTGAAAACCAAATATAATTTTACTATAAGGCCTTTCAAATCGTCTCCAAATATAGGCAGCCAATACAAAGAAGAAACGAAGTAACAAAATGGAATTACATAATGTTTTTAATTGATTATCAATAGTTTTGATTTAATAAAAATAATTTCATGCATACAAAGAATAATTATAAATATTATCTGCTTTATAAATATGTATTGCAATAAAATAGGGCAACCAGTTTAGTTATCCCCAGCTGCTTTTTTATTGTCACAAGATGCGTGTGACTTTGGCCATTGGGACATCTTTTTGTTTTTGCTAACAGGCTTTGGTTTAGGTTTAACCAATGGAGGACAAGCATCAAGTCTCGAATTTGTCTGTTGCGTATCATTAGCAGCCGGCCTAAATGGATTATGAACTGGGTGTTTGTCATTCAGCTGATTATTATTTACCCTAGTCCTAAGTCGCGGTTCTTGACCATTAGGCGCTCTAATAAAGTTATTAGATGCTGCTGGCGGATATCTTTTTAGATTTGGACCATGAACATAGGAGCCGTGATCAACTCCACAGATGTTTTGCTTGTGATTTAAATGCATATTGCCCATCGTTTGCGTTAAATTTGACACGCCAATGCATCTTTTTTTTTTGTCCCAATGATAATACAAGTGCGACTTAAACTTCTCAAAGTTACTCGTTTTAAATGTACACTGATTACATTGCACGGGTGTAGTTGATCGCAATTTATCAACTATATCAGTGGATAATGGTTCAATGCAGCCTTTGAAGCGCAGAAGAGCGTAAACAGCTTGAAATGTTATAAACAAATCCGTGTTGAAAGTGTTCCAGTGATAAATGCGACGCATGTTTTCTGAACAGAAATCATCGGAAATGACATGCATGTTTAGACGATTCATAAATGCGTTCATCTTGAAGCCAATCCGAAAGTTGCTCGAGGGCAAATGTTGTTTATCAATGATTTGATTGGCTAACTCCAACATATGATCCAGAAGGGGCAAATGCTCAGGCTTCAGCTGCAGTTAGAAACAGGCATAAGTGTGTGTATAATATAAATACATTTACTTACCGCAGTTACATGTTCAATTTCCAGCTTGGGCAAAACAATAAAGTGAAGTTCAGCTCTTGGACAATTAATATTTTGCAAAACCGCTGCACGATCGGACTCTAGAACAACATCTTCACCTGCTTCAATTTTGCGGGTCAAAAGGCCACGAAGATACTCTAAATCATGTTCGTTTTGCTCCATAGCAATTGAGAAAAACTTAGAAATCTTCAAAATGTAGTGACAGCAGCAAAACAAAACAAAATTTTATTGTGAAAACCACACAACAGTGTTGAACAAGTGTCTCGGACAAACTGTAAAAGATTACATTTCTCCGTTGTTTTTTCTCTGCACCACTCACTCAAATGCATGAACTGAACAATAAATACTAGTGACATCACAACATAGCTTTGAGTTTTGCCTTCTCCGTTTTGCATAGCAACGTGTTTTTTTGGTTTAAATGCGATTTCTACTATGCAATATGATACGACTGTGAAAATATTTATGCATGCACGTTCATATGAATTACAGCTGCGAAATTTAAAATAGCACCACGAAGCTACTTTTTTCTTACAGGCCAGAAAAGAATCAAGATTTTTTGATTCAAGATTGTTGAAAATGACTTTCTACCTTCTCTGCAGCTTATTTTTACCAATGAATATGACTTTGTCCCTTTTCTAAAGCTTATTTTTACCAATCACACCAACCTTAATCGTGTCTGTCCATTAAATATGCCTGCATGCATCGACTTAACAATTTATACAAACTTAAAGAGTTTTCTTCTTAAATGGCTTCCGGCTTTTGAATTATGATCTGTGGTGTATTAGCAAACTCTTTGCGCTATCGTATTTAAGCTTTGTTGTAGTCTTAAAATTACACAAAATGCTCTATAAGATCAACTCAATGACAAAAAACTTGGTCAAAACACATTATTTGTAACTTGTATTTGCTTTATCTATATAGTTTTTTGTATCATTCAACTCGACCAAATTAACTGTGAGATTTTCAATGAAATAAAATTGTTGATAATTTTGTCCTCATTTAACTTTACTGCTTAAAAAATACTCACTTAAATTTTTGCATGTTAGATAAAGTAGGTTCATGGTGCTATTTTTAGTTTGGCAGCTGTATTTTCATGTCGTATGGTCAGCAAAATTTTTCGCTTATTTATTGTTCTTGTATGCGGTTCAACACAATAAATGTACACTATCAAGAGCAGGCATGATCAGACCCATAGCACTCAGTCTTTCTTCTTCTTCTTCATGCAATACTGTATAAATCAAATTTGGTGCAATGATAGGTGATGACGTCTCCCAAAATATTGCATGCCACGTCCACCCATACCACCGCAGCCCCCCAACTTTTAAGAACTGGTATGCGTATATCTTTTGAGATCGAGTCACCAAATTTGGTGGCATTATAGCTTGGGACATCCCACAAAGACTTGTACAAACAATTTTTATGCCACGCCCCCACACTATCCCCCACGCCACACAGCCACCTTAAAAATTGGAATGCGTGTATCTTTCACAGTTTTTGAGCTAGATTCACCAAATTTTGTGGCAATGTAGAACTGCAACAGAATATCTTTGAACGCAGCGTACACTCCGCCGCAGCCGTACCTCCTTGCAATATGACCTCTTGTCCGACTGCATCGTTTTCACTTGTTTTATTATTCTCCGTTTGCTCATAAGCGAACTTTGGGCACCCTGGATCGAGAGTGTCGTAGGATTCTTTGTTAAGGTTCGCATTACAACTGCATGTTGTGTGAATAGTTCAGTTTATTCTTGATACATATAAGGCTTGTGATATACATATATTTGATTCACATAACTGATTACGTTTATATGGCAATAAAACTAATAAAAACAAAAAAATGTTTATAACTTCATTAAAGCACTTGTTCAAATTTGTTAGAATATAAATAAAATTTTGAAATTATTTAATGTTATTAGATAAGTATACACATAGGTTTACGAATAAAGTTTATGTTTCTGGTTTGAATTAGTACATGGTATGAATTGGTACATGTTTTTGTTTCTTGGGCCAGTTTTTCTTGATGATTGTAGCTGTTTTGGGAGAAGTCGTGGCCTGACGGACAGTATCCGGCGACTGTTGTGCGTCCAAAGTTTTCTTAATGTTCGGTTTCGGGGAAGATTTGAATTGCATGGTTTTCTTCGGGACTATTGAAGCGGTTTCTGGTTTCTGACGGACAGTATCCGGCGACTGTTGTTCGTCCACACTTTTCTTAATGTTCGGTTTCGGGAAAGATTCGACTTGCATGGTTTTCTTCGGGATTATTGAAGCTGTCTCTGTTTTCTTGTCGTTATTGTTCATATTTCGGGTTTGGTAATGTGGAGGAATAGGGTTGAAGGTGGGCCTGTTTGATATGAAACTTTGTGGGCGAGTGCTTTGGCTGTTTGCGCTGTACGTGTGCTGGAGCCTTGGAGCAGGAAAGCGACTGGGACCGCCTTGTCCCATGTTTGGGGATTGCCTAAATGGATTGAATCGGGGTTGATTTTGCTGATGTTCTTCACGAGGCAGCTCTTTGAAATTATTGTTGGCAAAACCCATCCGATAATTGTGGTGATTCTGATTATTCAATGGAGGACGCTGAAATTGTGAAGAAGATCCCGGATTCTGTACATTCATGTAAGGATTGTAACTAGCTCTTGCTTGTAACTGGTTTAGAGCATGCTGATTAAAATGCCGGAATTCAGCAAGCGGCTGCGGAACATATTGTCCAGCTCCACCTTGCCTATAATGCTTCTGAAAACCATTTGGATATGGAGCTAGTAGTTGCTGGCTGCTGCCGTCCGGCTGCTGACCCATGTTTTGTCGCCACTGCGGTTGCTGCATGGTCTTTACTATTGGTTGAGGATGATCCTTAATTGGCTCATCAATTTTTTTTAACTCTAATTTTGTTTTGTCCATCATACGAGTCAGCTCATTCACTTGATTTGTAATTTTAAACTTGATTTCTCGATCTTCCCAATGTGCAGACAAGTGTCCCTTTAAGGCCACTAAACTGTCGCTTTCAAAATCACATTGATTGCAGCGCAACATTCTCGAATTTCTCAATTCATCTGCCTCATTAGCCGGCATTGGCTCAATGGAGCCCTTTGTGCTCAACATGGCATAAACAGCCTGATAGGTTAGAAACAAGGCAGTGTTAAAGCTGTTCCAGTGTTTTTTACGTCGCATGGACTCCGAAAAGAAATCATCGGAAATTACGTGCATGCATAGCCTATTCATGAACGCGTCGATTTTGAAGCCAATCAGAAAGTTGCTGGATGGCAAATGTTGCTGCTGTTCTATTATCTGATTAGCCAGTTCCTTCATATGATCCAGAAGAGGCAAGTGATCTCTCGTCATCTGCACAACGTTTGACATTAAGAGAAAGAGAGCAATTCATTGTGTGATTAATTATAAATATACTTACTGCTGACACATTTGAAATTTCTTCCTTGGGTACAACAAGAAAATGGTACTTCGCCTTGGGGTAAGCATCTTTGATTACCATTGCTAGATCGGTATCAATAAGATGTGCTTGCTTATTTTGCATTTCGAGGATAAGTTTGCTTTTAGCTAAATGCATTTTGGGTAATCACCGAAAACTAAAACCAAAAAGAACAAAATTATAAAACTATGTGCAACGCCAACTTAGGTTGAGTGGAAATAATTGTGAACACTTTCAATAGTGTTGAAAAGAATGCGCAGCCTGCTTATTCACACATGTATCGTATTGTATCGCATGCATCCAAATGCAAATAAAAAAAAAACTGATATATGTACATACATATATTCAAGTCTCAAAATTTGTCTCTGTGCTGTTGTTGCAAGTGTTCCTTTAACGATGGTATGTTTTTTGCCACAAATTGACACTGATTACACTTCAAAGGCCTAGCAAGCAACTCGTTCAAAATGTCTTTGGAACAACGTTCAATGCAGCCCTCGTCTTTAAGCTTGGCAAATAGAGCTATTATAAAACAATAAAAATAAAATTAATTATTATAATCAATTATTTATTACATTATACGCCCAATTACTTTCGTAAGTCACAAAAAACGGCGTATTAAAGCTATTCCAGTGCTTTTTGGTTTTTAACCAACTTGAAACGAAATCCTTTGATATAACGTGCATATGCAAACGTTGCATACTCGGCTGCGCATGAAATCCAATTTTAAAACTGTTCCAATTTTCGCCGCGAACTTCAATAATATTTCGCGCAAGCAGATGCAGTTCCTCTAAAAGCGGCAAATGTTTCTTGCTCAACTATAAATAGAAAAATCAACTGATAAACAAGGAACATATTTTTTGCTCGCCAATAAACATAAACACTTGAATGCTTTAGTGTTCATACAAGTGGAATTATTAATAACATAACATATATGCAAGTGATATAAGTGTACCTGAAAAATGCTAGCAATGTCTTCCTTGGGTAGCACAAGATAATGATGACGCGCCTTTGGATACTTGTCAGCGATGACAACCGCAATGTCTGTTGATATAATTAAATTTGCAGGATCTAAGATTGTTTTGATAAGACCGACTTGCCAAGACATTTTCACATCTGTTTAACATCTGGTGAATTGATGCAGTATCGATAAGTGCCTTGTAGCGATGTTTTAGTGCTGCTTAACGCCACTATAAGCGCAATGATACGAGCGTCAAGCGCGGTATTGTGTATAAATCGCTGTCGCCTGCAGAAATTGTAACCTTGTCTAAAAACAAATATGCATTCAAATTTGTTTATAAATTGGTTATACAACTATAATCTTATATTCCTTTTTTGTCGATTGTCCAGCACTGCGTTGAGAACGCATGCAGCCCTGCACGCAGCCCTGCTAACAACAACAATGAACTGCAAGAGCCGAGAAGAATTTTATTTGTTTGGTCGTCTAAATGTGCTTGTGTGAAGCGTGTGGCCAAGTAAAAAAGTGTGGACCGCAACATAAGAAAACAGGCTTGCATTTTTTACGCAACTCGGGCGAAAATTACTCAATTACGTGATACTTTTGAAGTGGAATTCATTCGAATTTCATTTTGAAGCATCCAGTGCAGCGCCAACCTAACGGAAATTTGCATTAGTGCATTAAAAGTACTCAATCCAAAACTCACAAATAAAAAAAGATTACGCAAAGCGGTGAACAATTAAAATCAATAAAATCCACTCAACATGGCGAACGCCTCAGAATCAAAGACACGCATAATGGCAGAACCACTGCACATTCAACGACTGGAGGCGGCATTAAATATGCGTCCATTCATGCAAATGGCTCGTCAGGCACTAAAGCAGCCCCTTAGCAGCGGCAGCGGCGAGGGAAGCGGTACAGAACTAGAAACAAACCGGGAGCCATGCATTGACTCGGATGACTCCTCAACTCGGGTGGGGATTGTGAAGCTAAAGTACAAGCAAAGACGTCGCAAGCGTCTGCTAGGCAGTAAAGAGGGTAACTATTGTGAAGTTGAAAAGGTGTATATTTTTTATTTTTATTTTCTGCCTTAAACTTACGTACAGAGCGACAAAGCGTCAAGGCGCAAATATACAATTTTAATGATTTGACAAGCGATCGGGAATGGCTCTATGACGCACTTCTTAGCGATACGGAAAGCGAGGGACAGGCGATAAGCGATGAGGATGAGTACATTCAACAAATGCTTCGCGAGCATGTTCAAGAGCAGCGCCAGCGCAAGAACTACTACAAAAAGTCAACGGTTAGTCGGTGCCACGCATTTGTTTTTTAATTATAGTGCTTATAAATATATTTATTGTCTTACAGAATGCTCAATACGCTTATTATGGTAGCGGATTGCTTTCCAATCATGATGTCTATGCGGAGCGCCAGCAGGCAACAGCTGGAGTGCGCAAACGGCGGCGTCGCACCAAGCAAGAGATACTACTAGCACGTCTAGCTGAGGCGCAGGCAGGCCCCAAACCTGTCAAACAAAAGAGGCGCGGGCGCAAGAGGCGCACGACACTTGGTTCGCCCGAGTCTGGAGAGGTGCCGCCGTCAGAGCTGGGCAAGTATTGCTTTGGTGACACAATGCCGACCAACGATGACGATGAGGAGGATAATGGCGAGGTGGACTACAAGCGGGAGCTGGCCAATCTAGCACTGGACTATCCGGAGGAGGATGAGGAAATCGAGGAAGAAGTAGATGTAGAAGGCTCCACCGACGGTCAAGTGACGCGTGTGCGTCGCCGTCGAAAAAATCCCGAAGTACTGGCTGCACGCCGTCGACGCATTTGGCAGATCATGTCGAAAAAGGAATCCGGCCGTCTGCAGCGCATTAAAAGCAACAATCACAAAGAAATGCTGGCCAATTGCAAGCGCGTTGCCGGCATGTGCGCCAAAGTTGTCCGCCAGCGTGCCATCAACTCACAGCGCACCATGAAAGAGACCGTGTGGCGAGCCAAGCGACTCACTCGTGAAATGCTTAACTATTGGAAGCGCTATGAGCGCGTTGAACGGGACCAGCGTCGGAAGCAAGAGCGCGAAGCGGAGGAGCAGCGCAAGCAAGATGTGGAGCTGATTGAGGTGAAGCGTCAGCAGCGCAAACTAAACTTTTTGATTACCCAAACGGAGCTATACGCTCACTTCATGTCCAAAAAACTCGGCCAGGGCACAGAGGCAGATCAGTTACGTATACTCAGCCAGCTGGATGAAGAGCACAATGCGCGTCTGGCTGTACACGATGACTACGATGCAGGGGAAATGAAGCAGCTGGCGCAGGCGAATGCGGAGGCAGCGCTACGGCGGGATTTAAGCAAAACGCGAGCTTTTGATGTGCCCTTCAAGAAGGAGCAAATGTTAGATCAGCTGCAGGAGCTAGAGCAATCATTGCCAAAGCTGGAGAGAGAACAAATGAAGGATCTGCCACAGCCCAATATGTTCAAGGGCACACTCAAGGGCTATCAGATCAAGGGCATGACCTGGCTGGCCAATATTTATGATCAGGGAATTAGCGGCATTTTAGCTGATGAGATGGGCCTGGGCAAGACGGTGCAATCAATTGCCTTTCTCTGTCACATTGCAGAGCATTATGGAGTCTGGGGACCATTTCTGATTATCTCGCCCGCCTCCACGCTGCACAACTGGCAGCAGGAGATGGCGCGTTTTGTGCCTGACTTCAATGTGGTGCCCTATTGGGGTTCACCCAACGAGCGCAAAATTCTGCGTCAGTTCTGGGAACAGAAGCATTTGCACACACGCGAGGCCAGTTTCCATGTGGTAATCACGTCCTACCAGCTGATCGTCAGCGACTACAAGTACTTCAATCGTATCAAGTGGCAATACATGATCCTGGACGAGGCTCAGGCTATTAAGAGCGCCGCCTCGCAGCGCTGGAAGCTTTTGTTGGGGTTTAATTGTCGCAATCGATTATTGCTCAGTGGCACACCGATTCAGAATAGCATGGCGGAGCTCTGGGCGCTGCTGCATTTTATAATGCCAACGCTGTTTGATTCGCATGATGAGTTTAATGAATGGTTCTCCAAGGATATTGAGTCGCATGCGGAGAACAAAACGGGCATCGATGAGCGACAAATCTCTCGACTGCACATGATCCTGAAGCCCTTCATGCTGCGTCGTATTAAAAAGGACGTGGAGAACGAGCTGTCTGATAAGATAGAGATAATGGTCTACTGTCCGCTCACCATACGCCAGAAGCTGCTCTATCGAGCGCTGAAACAAAAGATTCGCATCGAGGATTTATTGCATTTGGCTAGCGGTGGCTCCACAGCCTCCACAGCGGCATCGGATGGAGCCATTCTAGATCGCAACTTTACTTCGAATCTAATGAATTTGGTCATGCAGTTTCGCAAAGTCTGCAATCATCCGGAGTTGTTTGAGCGGCGTGATGCCAAGAGTCCGTTTAGCATGCGCTGTGCCGAGTTTGTTCTACCCCGTTTGGTTTATGACGATGGTCTTATCCAGACTGCTTTGCCTAGTCGACATCATTTGTTATATAATCGGTAAATAGTTGTTATTATAATTGTATGCATTTTATTATAATCTTGCTTTCCTTTTTAACAGTTTCAACATTTTTAAGGCGGAACACATGCATCGTTCTTTGTTTGATGATGTCAACGTCAATAGCTGTTTCAGTTTCACCCGCCTTTGTGACTTATCCCTGTCGGACATGGAGGATGTTACCTGGCATGGTCTTATCGACTTGTATGTATTTTAATTTAAAATGTTGATTTTTGCACTTGTTACTTACTATTTTTGCATTGCTTTCGCAGTCTGTTGCAATATGGTCGCGTGCTTATTAAGCAGAAACTGCTCTCCTACCGTCGCCAGTGGTGGCCATATCTGCGAAACTCTCGTTATCAACTGCTTGAGCCAATACTAGAGCACAAATTAGTTCCCAACCACATGCTTACCAACAGTGTGCTTAGGGACTTCATCTTTACGGCAATGGTATGCTTATATTTCTACAAATTACATATTTTGTGTGTGCTTGTCTGTGTGTGGGAATCTTTCGAGGGTTCAGATAATAGTCTCGATGCGTGCCAATTTACTTGGATTTGCCGGACTGTGTTTCCAACAGAACAACATCAACGACAACGTAAATTTCTAACCAGAAAGAAAAACAAATTGTGTAAAAAGAATCCGTCATTCTGATGTATACTTACAAATTTCAGAACATAAATATTTCATTTTAGTCTGAAAGCATTTAAACCCATTTTGTCTGCAAATGGTTATTCGAGTTTGCAAAAATAGATACAAATTCATTAAATGAAAGAATTTTCCCTCTTTATGCATATGTATATGTTAGTATAAGCTTATTAGATTACAAACTTATTAATTTTTCTATGTGTGTTGTATTTAAATACTTTAGCTAAATGGCACTGTTCACTTATGTATATCTCTTTAGACATCTCGAGAAAGCAGCGTTTATGCCTTTGGTGACTTTATCACTATCAACATGCAGGAAACCATTGAACATCGTGTTACTCGTTCAAAAACACTCAAGCAGAAATCAGCACTCATTGAGCAGCTAGTCAAAGCGGATGATCCAATTCAAGTAAAGTCTGAAGTGAAGCAAGAGCTAGAAATGGAATCTGTGGAAGTGCAGACCAAATCGAATACCAAAAGCGATGTCAAGATGACAACACTGCAATTGCTTCCCGAGTTTCCACATCGTCCGCGCAAGCCAAAACGATACGAATGCGAACCGCTGCAGATGCCTCGTTTTTTGTACGGGCTGGGTCAACGTGTGCAGGCAGTCGATCGGCATTTATAGTGAGAAAAGCAAAGCTTATATCGTTTACTACTTCTACTTCTACTAACTATGTCTGTTACCTTTTGTTTGATAGTTGCGAAAGTCGCGCCGCTGCCTGGACGCAAATACGCCACCTGCGGTGCGAGAATACCGTGGGCAGAGATCTTGTTTCCACAGGGTTGGCGCTGTGCAGGCCTCGCAGTGGCTGGTCTTCGATTGTAGTACCCGATAAGGAGACGCTTATAACGGACGCCGGTAAACTCTCTGTGCTGGATGGATTACTTACTCGTCTCAAGGCCGAGGGTCATCGTGTCTTAATCTACTCACAAATGACCAAAATGATTGATCTGCTAGAGGTGCGACATAGCCTTAACTCTTAATATTTGATTATCATTCATAAACTTTTTAGGAATATATGTGGCATCGCAAACACCGCTATATGCGTCTCGATGGTTCCAGCAAAATTTCAGCTCGTCGCGACATGGTCGCTGATTTCCAAACTCGAGCCGATATTTTTGTTTTCCTGCTCTCGACGCGCGCTGGTGGCCTTGGTATTAATTTAACTGCAGCTGATACGGTAAGTTGAACAAAAAATAATAGGAGCATAAGTAAATGCAAAGGGTTCTAAAAATATTATCGGATATTATTATTCTTATTGAATATTTACCGCAAGACTTTTTGATTTGTTGCCTCTAAAAATATACCTTTCGTACAAAATTAATTATTTGATGTGGCCTATAATAACAGTATTGTATAATAGCAGTATTGTAATAACAGTATTGTTCTCTTGATTAGTACAGTTACAAAATTAATTTTTGTCTTATATAAAATGACGATTTGGATATATGAAAGTCAAATCGGCTGTACGTCTGCTGACTCTAATATTTGAACAATGAATGCTCTGGAATGTTTATTCCTAAACAAAGTTCTCCGCACTATATTGGATGCCCGATTCTATGAGAGAATCGGGGTCCATCAGCGGGACCTTGGGATACCCACTGTAAAGAGACACTTAAAGAAATCAGTAGACTATTCCTCAACCGGTTGGAAAACCCACTGGCAACTAATCAATTCCGGACAATAATCAAAACCGCAGAAGGTGAAAAAAGTTAAACGTGATGGACCTCCTATTCCGGTTTGATCAAGAAAATAACCCCTTTGTTAGGTTTCTGACTAATTCTGTTCCACATACACAAGTGTGATGCTAAGACCAATACACTGTGGCTCTTTTTGCCATTTTTTGGAATGGAATTAATTTTTTCAAGTTGATTTGACTTCAGAAATTTGGCTGCCAAAATGGTAACAAAAAATATCATACTTAAATGTTGCATGATCAGAATTTCAAATTTTGCGGGCTTTGTTAGGTAACAGGGCTGGCGAAAGAGCTGTACTTATCGAAAGCAATCGATTTGCACGCTCTGGTGGTGTTTTCTTATTTTTTTGCCAAAGTTTATTGGTCACAAACATTAAATTTAAACCTTTGATCAAAAAAATTATGATGGCAACCCATGAACGGGGCTTGAATCTTGTTTTTTGTGTATATGTTTTGATGTTATATGTTGTGGTGTTCGTGATTTGTGTATGTAAAGAACATGCCCAAAAGATGTATTTTTGTTACGAAAACTTGACTTTATGTAAGGTTTTGTTTTATCTTTATGTATCTAACCAGTGTAAATATACAGTAATACCCCGTTTAACGCGGAGGATGCCTTCCATTAAAGTAGAGCGTAATGCGAAACAGCGCTAAACGAGGCTATCTTTAAATGTAATTCGTGGTGTTAGGGGAAGATGGATAGAAAATTGGTTAGGTATTATATCTAATAGTTATGTTTTTTTTAGTAAAAACAAAATAAAATATTTATTTCTTTCAAAAATAAATATAATATAAAAGAATACACTTAAAAAACAAATAAAATTCTAAATCAGTCAGATCATTTAGTTTATTCTGTGTTTCCCGTTTTGTGCCTTTTTGTTAAGAAGGCATTTAATTTATTTTGCGCTTTCCTTTTGCGTTTCTGTTAAAAGTTGTTGATAATTTGATAAAGCATCGATAACACCCCCGCTTTTGAGCTTCTGTCAAAATATAGATAATTTTCAACAAATTTGTCCAAAAATTCAGTTATTGTAGTAAAACTGCTTTTAACCACTCTGCTCAGTGTTTTAACGAACGTCATCGAAAGTTTTTTTTTCTCTTCTTTGGAATCACTACTATCAATATTTTTGTTGTCTTCTTTCTCAGTTAATTCCTTGAGTTGATCATTAGAAAGACTAGCTGCTTTTTCTTTGACTATTTCTTCGATATCTTCTACATTAACCTCATCTAAACCAGTTTGCTTCGCTAATTTCGGGGATTTCCCGAGCTGATAAATCAGAGCGCTAAACGAAACAGCGTTAAGCGGGGTCTTACTGTACGTTTGAAAGAGCAATCAATTACGCACAATTAAATACTAACCGCAAGGTGCATTTTTTTTTAGAAATTCACATTTTAATCCCATAACCTCTTCTTTAAAGTAACAAAAATCATCAAAATGTGGGTAAATGCGTGATTTATTGCTATTTTGATAAAATAATACCAAAATGTCATAATATCAATCAAAACTGATAAGTAAGTATTATTAAATTAGAACCATTTACATATAAAAAACCACTTATTGTTCCTCTGGGAGCTTATTTTGTCCATATTGTAGGGAGCATAATATTAATCAACTAAATTGAGTTTGGTCCAAATATCTTTCAAACAATCAAGATCATTAAACCAAAACTAGATTTTTGTTCGATTGTTAATATTGAAGTCAACGTTGCTGATTTTTTTGCATTTAGGTTCGCAAATTGAAATATAAACGACTCAATTCTGAAAATCCGAAAATTTATAAACGACGCAACTTCGAAAAGGACGCAAATCGGGACGACGCAAATCGAGGCTCTGGTGTATTGATAATATAGACTGATTCTAAACTAATATATACAGTTGAAAAATAATAAAATTAAATATTGCTTAAAAGATGCAATTTTAACATTTTTGGATAAATCACTTTATGAGTCATCATCTGAGCCAATATTGATAAACTGATCTAATTAACAAAATAATAAATTAACAAAATGAAAATCCAAACAAGTGTCGAAGCATTACATAAGATCCATGGTCCAAAGATTGGTAGTAAACTTAGACGCATCAGCAATAATAGCAGTGTTAAAAATTTTAATCTGACAACGAAACACAGCGTAGGCAGAGTTATGGCCTTAAGTCCTGTATATTAGCAGCGAAAGTTGGACAAAAGTGAAAAAATCTGTCTGAAGGATTCTGCTTTAAAATGCAGAGAAGCTATAGATTCTTGACAATTTCTAAGGCGGTATTAGTGGGCGTCGCAAAAGTTTAGATGCATTTTTTTTCGGACGCCTTCGGTGTCGAGTATAACAAGTTGTATGATGTTTCAGGTGCGCTCATTAAACCTAAGTGCACTTAAGCAGCGTTGCTCCAAATTCAATGTATTGTATTGCGACTGGGTTACAGCCGCAGGATATACCAGATACTGCGTCTTAAAGCCGCTACTTGAAAAACTTTGCATTGCTTTAGAAATCCGCTTCAAAGTTAAATGCTAGACCGAGGTTCCTTAGGGCGCTGCAGTCAGACACGGATATTCTGAAGGTCTATGACAATGTGCTTAGCTCCACTGTATACAATTGGCAGCAAGCTTATTTATATGTGGGTGCTGAGTAGAGGGGCAGCACCAGCTTGTTGATGGCAGCGCTTGTATCCATTTGCTCGACTACTTGTTAATGCAATGCGCGATAGTTCCAATCCGCATTTCGGCGTCGGCGTCAATCGAGCAAGCAGTTCACCATGATTTACACATTGTGATCTTTATCGCAACAATGACACTGCCAAGGTAAGCAAGCAACACAAATTCTCAGCCAAAAGGATGCAATACTTATCAACCAGTATGTATGTATGTATGTGTTTTTGATTTGCGGTGATTTCTGCCTTTGGTGGCTTAGGCTGCTGGGCTTCGTGTGAACATTTTTGCTTGGTTCTTAAATCATTTTGTCACCGATTTTGATTTGTTATTTGCGGTGGCCGCGAAGTAATTTGGTGTTTGTCTTCGCGTCCGTTGTTTTGTTTGGTTCTCAGGCCCGAAATTGTCCGCCTCAGTCGTTGTTGACTTATTCCTTGGCATTATGGTATGGCTTGATCTTTTCAGCAGACTCATCGCAAGCGGCAAAAGTGTTTTTGAATAACTGCGTTTTTTATGTTGTTTTATGTGATATGTTTGGTGTTTATTTTTTTAATTAAACAGTTTTCTTTTTTTGAGTAGTGCGTAGTGACAATCATGAATGATCAACTTATCATCGTTGTAAAATTTATTGTGTAGTATATAAATTCAATTTGGATTTTGAGCACAGATCTTTATAAACACAATTTGTTGTCGTTTTTTGTTATAAGTAGTATAGGAATGCATGCAATAAGAAACTTATTACATACTATGTATGTATAAATAAATATATTGTTTCTTTTGACGGTACACATCTTTATCTTACTTCAATATTAATATGATCTATCCGATGGATTCAATAAGTATAAAAAATTAAATTGTACCGCAAATCAAATTGAGAAACATAAGTCAAAAATATAAAGCGCACCCAATTTCCATAAAAGATTACAATAATTAACAGAATTTATATTTTTCTTTCAATAAAGTGACTAAACAAACGCAAATAATATTGATCAAAAGTCAACTCAACACTTTGGCATTTCACTGACCGCTAACGGGAATTGTCGAAGTCCCAAAAAATTGTACCAGTTACATTTTTAACTACCTGTGATACTAACTCGTTAATTGTATTTTATGCCATTTATAATCAAATCGTATTGTGTTTGCAATAGTCGAGCAACGTTTAATTTATTTCTTTCTTGTTATTATTATGCTTGTCTTGATTTTTGTTACCTAAAAGATTTACGACGGTTTCGAAGTAGACTGCGACAATTGTAGCAGTCTTTAAGCAGCCGGTCTTTATCTACCCAACATGTTGTTAACGCTTCACACGTTCCTGAATATAGTGCAATTCATTGGGTGTAGGAGTTGGCCTTTTTTTTTGAAACTCTCATTTTTATACTCGATACCGAAGGTAAAGAGTATATTGGTTTTGTGCAATGTCCGTCATGGTGTCTGTCCGTCTGTCCGTCTGTCCGTCCGTATGTGTGCAAGTTTTTTCCACACCCTTCAAGCTAGAGACTTGAAACTTTCCAATTCTCTTTATCTATGGGATAGTAAATTAAAGTGTCAAGATGGGGGTTCTACGATAACTGGGGGGCTGGCAAATCGATAAATTCGATAACCCAATACCGATAAATCCACATATTTCGCACATCCTTATAGCAACCCCCAAAAAACTGCATCAAAAATTTTGGAGCCACGCCCCCCTATTCCGCCCCCAGCCCTCCCGCATTTTAAAGTCAAAAAAGACTATATCTCCCACAGTTTTTGAGCTATAGCCACCAAATTTGGTGCCAAGATAGGTGATGATGACCCCCTAAAAACTGCACCAAAAGTTTGGATGCCACGCCCACTGATACTGCCCTAGCCGCCCCCATCCACCCCAACGCTTCGTCAAAAACGGGAATGCGTGTATCTTCCAGAGTTGTGGAGCTAGAGCCTCCAAATTTGGTGGGAAGATAGCTGTTAACGACCCCCAAAAAACTGCATCAAAGTTTTGGAGCCACGCCCACCCATTACGCCCCCAGCCCCCCGCATTTTGAAATCAGAAATGGCTATATCTCCCACAGTTTTTGAGCTATAGCCACCAAATTTGGTGCCAAGATAGGTGATGATGACTCCCTAAAAACTGCATCAAAAGTTTGGATGCCACGCCCACCAATACTGCCCTAGCCAACCCCATCCACCCCAACGCTTCGTCAAAAACGGGAATGAGTGTATCTTCCAGAGTTGTGGAGCTAGAGCCACCAAATTTGGTAGGAAGATAGCTGGCAAAGACCCCCAAAAATCTGCATCAAAGTTTTGGAGCCACGCCCTCCATTTCGCCCCCCTTTCCCCACTTTTTACAATTTTCGAGCTACAGTCACCAAATTTGGTATGAAGATAGCAATTGACATTCCACAAAGATCTGCATCACAAATTTGGATGCCACGCCCACCCATACCGCCCCCAGCCCCCCTTTCCCCACTTTTTACAAATTTCGAGCTAGAGTCACCAAATTTGGTATGAAGATAGCAGTTGATATTTCACAAAGATCTGCATCAAAAATTTTGATGCCACGCCCACCCATACCGCCCCCAGCCCCCTTGCCCCATTTTTTACAAACTTCGAGCTAGAGTCATTAAATTTGGTATGTAGATAGCAATTGACATTCCGCATAGATCTGCATCAAAAATTTGGATGCCTCGCCCACCCATACCGCCCCCAGCCCCCCTTTCCCCACTTATTACAAATTTCGAGTTAGAGTCACCAAATTTGGTATGAAGATAGCAATTGACATTTCACAAAGATCTGCAACAAAAATTTTGATGCCACAACTACCCATACCGCCCCCAGCCCCCCCCTCCCCTTTCCCTACATTTTACAAACTTTGAGCTAGAGTCACCAAATTTGGAAGGAATATAGCTGGTGGCATCCCCATCTGCATCGGAGAATCTTTAAGGCAGCGTACACCCCTGCCGCATCCATACCCCTTTGCAATCAGGCCTCTTTTTACCGGTTTTAATACTGGTATCGAGTATGCCGCAGTCGGTTGCGTCCGACTGCAACGTTTCCACTTGTTTCTTATGGTACAGTTGCCATGTACTTCTGAGGGGAAGTGATCGCATTGCACTGACACTTTTAAAATTTCTATACTCTGATACTAAAAAAACAGTTTATTGGTATTTTTCAAAGACCGTCGATATGACCGTAAAACTATATATTTTCTATATTCTGAAAGCTAAAGTTACCAATATTGGTGAGAAGATAGCAAATGGCGTCTCCCAAAGAACTGCATAGCTCTGACATCTTTTGAGCGAGACTCCCCAACGTTGCTGAGAAGATAGCTCCACTTTGATACCACAACCACCCCTGCCGTCCGCCCTTTAAAGTGTGTAAAACCCAAATCTTCCACAGTTTTTAAGGTAGAAAAAAAAATAGTATGCATCAAACTATCTTTGAACGCAGCTTAATAACTTCTCTCCCCTTCCCTCCTCCAGTTGCGTCCCACTGCAATTATTTCACTTGATTCAATATTAAAATTAGAATGCAATTTTTCATACGGTTTTGAAAAGGTTGCCGCCAATTTCACTTAATTTACAACTTGATTACGGTTCCACAACATTAAAACTTATTGGATAAGTTAAGTGCTTATTATTAACTGACAAAAAGCTTTATGTGAAGCTATAATTAAAATGAATTTTTCTACAATATTAAAGTGATTTGTTCTGTTGTTGTATTTTACAATTTCTTATAAATGTTGTCATTAAACAAAGTTTTTCTTAATATAAACAAGTGCCGCTTAGGTTATTTTGGCTATGCCAAGACTAAGATACCCTTCATACATGGATTAATATTTATTTTTTTTTTAATGTCAAGCCTCAATAATTTGAATTTGAACTTATTATTTTTTAACAATTGTTGTGGTTTGGCTGTTATTGTCAGCTAGACGGTAGACAGTCAGCCAAATCAGTCCTCCCCCCCTCTTATTTATGTTTCTGTGCAGTTGTTGTTAATTTTTCGCTCCTATTTTTACTCTTGAGCGTCATTTACTTGTTCGTGTGCGACAACAACAACAATTTGAAAATTTTTTGCGTTATACCACTTTTGAAGCAAATTAGCTATATGTAGGTACTTGAAAGTGCACGTCAGCAACAACAATTGATAGTACGATATGGTCAATTTGTATGGTGGCTATGTCGTAGAATGCTCCGATCGGGATAAAATTTCATTATGAACAAACCCGACATGATCTAAGCAATCTGTGAAAGTTTCATCAAGATCGGTTCAGCAGTTTGGCCGGAAATCGTGTTGAAGCAGACAGACGGACAGACGGACGGACGGACACGCGGAAATCAATTCCTGAGCTCGTCCTGATCATTTTGATATATAGTTTATGGGGATTCATGACAAACTCAATATACCCTGTTTCACATGTGTGAAGGGTATAAATATATACAAAGGTTAAAAAAATTATTAAAGAGTAGAAAAAAAAATCGTTGAATTCATCAGATTTTAGGCAAGCCATTCGCGGACAAGCTTAGCCAATCGTAGCTTAGCAGCGAGCAATGAAGGGCTGTCGGTATGACCGATTGAACCCGAATCGGAACAATGGGAGCCTTGGAAAATAATTGTAGCACCCTGTGCTACTCCGGCGCCAACTGCGCTCCATGGATCTAATCCACCATGAGTCATGTAAACATTCTCGACATTAGGGTTGATACCATCGAATTTCGCGTTTGTGGTCCTTATATATTTTCTGACTTCATTTGCCGTGAAATTTGATCCAAATACATCGTGACAGGTGTCGGTGTACAGGGTGGCCGGGAAATAAGAGCCGAAAGGTTGATGCCTGCTGCCTGAAGATTGAAACCAGCCAAATTCACTGCATGTTTGATAGATCCAAGCGAGACCAGCTAATGGCAAAATTGATTTGATTCGTTTGGCTTAATCTTTTTTAATCTGTCTTTTTACAAGATGATACTTACAACCATCGTAGTTGTCCATGGCCCATTTGTAATAGCTAACTGTTCCCTGATACCTGGTGTTGAGACATTTTGGATAGTTGAGACGCCATTGTACGAACAAAGATAGTGCAGTGGCATCGTCATCACTAAAAGAGCGAAGGACAGAGCAATATTTGGCCAAATCAAAGTTTTCGGGTCTGTTTGGAAAAATAATTATGTTATGTTATTATTGTAGACGTTCCATTTTACTTTTGATATTGTGCAAGGCCTGCAAAAATGTTAGCTATTGTGCTAAAAATTTGCCACTGGTCCTGTTGGTCATCTTCATCGAAATTTTCGCAGAGGTTTAACAGCCTCTTGGCCTCAGCGCCCTCGCCGTTTTCAAATAAATCCTGATAATAGGCGGTGGCATTATCGATAAGATCGTAGCAATAATCTCCTGCAAGCTCCTTGTACGCTTTTCCAACAATTTTCATGAAATCTGCAACAAATGCAATTGGCTATATTACCTTATCAAAACTGAGACTGATAACTCACCTTTGAAGTCCACTTTGGCTTCCAAAGGAGCACTGGACGCCCAACTTCCTACGATAACGTCGGGGTACAGTTTCTTTAGCCAAACTGCCATGGTCGCCGAATAGGAACAACCTGATACAACAACTTTAGAGTCCTTGTATTTTTCCTCTTCTTTGAGAACATTAATTACATTTACAACATCAGCCAAAGCTTGTTCCACACTTTGATATTTAAGGTTCTCTGTTGATAGCGGTCTGTGATTTAAATCAAGAAAATTATTTACTTAGCCTGGTGTAGTGAGGCCTCAACTAATTACTTTATTGGTATACTTTGACCAAAGAATCGGTGTTCCGTGTAGACCAGTGACCCATTATGCTCGCTTGCAATGTCAACCCAATGTCCTGATGTTATGCCGCTAGGATCAATTGCCCATTCACCGCCTAGGTAAATGAAGATTGGTGAACCATCAACGAAATAGTCCTCGTTGATAAAAAGACGCTAATATAATAGAATTTAAGATGTTTCTATCACTTAAGAGGTTGTTAGATTTTAATCTTACATTATTCCAAACTTTTTCATTGTTTTCGTCAAAGTTGTCCAGTTTCTGACTGATCCAGCGAGTATCTACATTTGATCGCTTGCTGCTAACCTGCACTGGTGGCCCACGTTGAATCTGCTTGAGCGATTGCACAAAAATAGGAATCCCTTCATCATCTTGGCGAAAACTGAAAGAAGATGCCAGAGGAGCGAGCAGTGTTAATAATGCAAGGGTGTACTTCATTTTTTTTTGGATAGCTCGCTAGTTTGCGAATGGTTTCCTACCCCAATACACGGCATATTTATACAAAAATAGGTCCGGGTGCTATTAAAGATAAGTGTTAATGAATAAGTAATCTATTTCAATTAGTTCAAGCTTAAGCCTCATTTATGTAACAATGATAAGTTTAAGTGGTTACACTTGTAAGATCCCGTTGACAGGTGGAAAGTTATATGTTCATAAATTTTAAAGTTATCTTGAAAGTTGAAAACTTTTCCCTGCGCTTTATTAGCACAACCAATGCCAAATAGTGCTGATGTCTATTGAAAAGTGTTAGAAGAAATTAAGCCTAAGTGTTGTGTTTGCGTAACGCAAATTGAATTAATGCTATAAACTTAATTGTTTTTGTATATAACATAAAATGGCTAAATAAGGGTATAATGGTTTTGTGCAAAAGTATGTAACAGGCAGAAGGAAGCATCTCCGACCCCATAAAGTATATATATTCTTGATCAGCATCAACAGCCGAGACGATATAGCCATGTCCGTTTGTCCGCCCGTCTGTCCGTCCTTCTGTCCGTCCGTCTGTATGAACGCGTGGATCTCAGAGACTACAAGAGCTAGAGACTTCAGATTTTGTATATAAGTTCTCCTATACCATGAGCAGAACATAACATTGTAGAGAACATAACAAACACCAACTTGAACATTAAGAACAGCCAGAAATGCTGCAAATCAACATCGATGCATCCGATGGTCTTGCTAATGGTGCAGTTGGCATATTAAGTTTCATTAAATATACCAGTAATTTACCCAATGATGAATTGGAACATGAAACTGATAGGATTAAACAATTAAGTTTCCAAACACAAATAAATTTGTTGAGAAAATTGCACGGAAAGTGCACACCTTGCAACAACACTAAATATTGGAAGTGGGTTAATTCCCATTAGCAGCAGAAACTCCACTATGTTTTTAAATTAAAACAGAACCATCGTTGTGAAGCGAAACCATTTTCCTTTTATTCCAGCATGTGAAATGACGATACATAAATCGCAAGGAGCAACATTAAACAAAATGGTATACCATTATGATAAAAAACATGACCAACAGCTGGTTTACGTTACCCTTTCACGAGTTACTGCATTAGATTGTATTTTTCCACAAGATTAACATGTTTTTCAACATGGAATAAGGCCAACGAAAACTTTTGATTCTTTGATAAAAGAACTTGCTAGGCTTTCAACTAACAGTTTTACAACTGAACAAGATAATGCATTACAATTTCTGAAATCACCGAATGTAACCTCTGTTATGACATTTAATTGTCAAAGTCTTTCAGCTCAAAATATCGACCTCCAAGACGTTGTTACAAGAAATGCTATTACCAACAGAAACTTAGCTGGAGAATGAAACCACGATTTCTATCAATTCTTTTGAGTTCTGTAATCTATAAAAACGATCAGAGCAACGATCAGGTGGTGTTGCGATACATCGAAATATAGAAAATAATCGAATCAACCATTCATACCCGAATGTTACACTCACACTATCATCATCTCTTTCACTGAACCAACTGGAGAAGTATGCTGTACTGAATTAAAATTGTTATCCGGGCTTGCATTGCATTGCATTGATTTGGACAACATATTTAGAAAAGTTGTATCGTTAACCATTATTTCCATCCCCATTTTTACATTTTCCAAATTCGATATTTTTTGTAATCGATTCCATGTGTATATCGGAAACCAGAATTGTTATCAATAATTTGAAACAAACTTGTTCTGCTTATTATATAGGAGAACTTATATTTAAAATCTGAAGTCCTAGCTCTTGTCTCTGAGATCCACGCGTTCATACAGACGGACAGACGGACGGACAGAGAAACACCAGAGATATCGAGTTGAATCGATTCAAGTTATCAGTAGTGCAGCAGTGCATTCACTTCACAAGAAATAAAAACATTTAAGAAAATAAATTGATACATAATAAGCAAAACCAAAGTCTTTTATAATGTTAATATATTTATTGCAAATCCCACTAAATTAGCTATATCAAATAGCCACCGTGGAACGAAATAATCAGAAATCCTTATCAGGTAAATTTGACTTGATTAAGATTGCACCAATATACTAAAACAATAAATCTTTGTTTATAAATCAATTTATTTCAGTTAATCTAATCAATGTGGACACAAGTTCACAATAATGTCAAAGCATATACATAGAATTCGCAATGACAGTCAACTCGGTTTGGCAAAATAAAGTATAATATATATTTTTGCATAGTTTTGAAGTATAACTATTTGGGAATACATCCTCAAAATTTCATACGATCATAAAAGACAGAAAAGAATCCGTTGCGTAAACGAATGAATTTGAAGCTTGTGAAACTGTGAGGATGGTTACGCAGGCTCTACAGAACTGAATTTAGCGAAATAGGTCTTATTCGACGCAGATTAAATGAAGGCTTGTTTATACAAAAATATGCCAATTTAAAGCAAACCTTTTCAAGTTGATCGGTTTTAAGCTATAAATATATAAAGACTGAGAAACTTAGGAAGTTTCTAGGTCACATTGACAAGCACTTCCCAAATTGCTATTAAAATGGTATTGTTATCTCAATATATTGATTTATTTATTGCTATGTAACGCATCTGAGCAGACTCAATTACACCAAACTGCGGTGTACTCGTTACCAGTATTAAAACCGGTAAAAAGAGGCCTGATTGCAAAGTGGTACGGATGCGGCAGGGGTGTACGCTGCCTTAAAGATTCTCCGATGCAGATGGGGATGCCACCAGCTATTTTCCTTCTAAATTTGGGGACTCTAGCACAAAGTTTGTAAAAGGTTGTGGGAAGGGGGCTTGGGGTATGAGTGGGCGTGGTATCCAAATTTTTAATGCAGATCTTTGTGGGACGTCAATTGCTATATTCATACCAAACTCTGTGACTCTAGCTCAAAGTTTGTAAAAGGTGTGGGTTGGGCGGCTGAGGGTGATATGGGTGGGCGTGGCATCCAAATTTTTGATGCACATTTTTGTGAAACTCTCATATTACAACAACAACTTTTTCGTCGTATTCTACGTCAAAAAGAGGCGTTTCCTATAGTCAAATGGGGGATACGTTCCATGCCATTTGAAAACCGTGTAAGATGAAATAAAGAACTATATGTTTTTACTTCGAAAAACCGTTTAAAAAAGTTGAAAATTATAAAATTTCAGATATGCATACAAATTGTATGTTCATATGGCATTTTATTGAACATTAAAACTTAAAATACATAATTCATTCAGGTGTGAAAATGGTAGAACAAGCAAAAAACAAAAGAAATTTGTTAATCCAGAATTAAGCTCAGAAAAATTAGAATAGAAATAAAGAAAAAGTATTTACATACACAACAACACAATATCATGCGATTCTGAGCTGGGCCAAAGCTTTAAACTTCTGTTTCGATTGAGGTAATCAAGTGTTTTTTTACACCGAATATTTAATTCATTATCATAACCGAAACGAATCGGTATGTAAAAAGTGTAACAGACAAATGGAATGAAGAAAATCCGGACGCAAAGCCAAAAGTGTGGGTTGATTTGATTAGTACTGAACTCGATGCATTTATTGGAATACTTTTGGCTGGTGGTGTTTCCAAAAAAATATGCAAGATTCAGCGCTCTTGTGGCGTTCAGTTGCTTTGCCCATCTTTCGTGCGGCTACAGTGGATAACATTAATATTCGGTTTTTTTTATAAAAGTAACAAATATCTGTTTTATCTAAGAAAAAAACTTAATCTAATATTTGGTATGATACCCATTATATTTTATGGTATCACCTAGGCATTTTGGAAAAGTTTTTAGAATTTTTTGGGTATATTCATGCCCAGTTTAAGTCCACTGTTCCTGAAGCTGTTCTTCTAATACGGATAAGGACGATATTGGCGTTCTGTGCACACGGCGGACCAACTCGCTCCACAAATTTTCAACAGGATTTAGATCTGGCGATATGGGTGCCTTTTCCAAGATTTTTGGGCGGTTGTATAACAACCCAGTCTCCATTTAATAGGCGTTATGCTTTGGGTTATTGTCCTGATATAACTTGAACGAGCTGCCAATACCCAATATCTCCACCGAAGGCTTCAAATTTTGGTTCAAAATTTTCAAATAATGGTCTTAGTTCATTTTGCCATCAATGAAAATGAGATTCCCCGCTCCTTTTGTGAAAATCGGGCCTATCCCAATACACTACACTCGCCGTGGTTCGCGGTTGGTCTTAAGTAATTCTTCTGCTGCTCAGTATCCGGCTTCCGCAGCACCATGACCTGGTTGGATGATTTTATTTTCGCTGACGAAAGCAAATTCAACCTATTAGGCAGTGGTGGCAAGTCCATTTACCATTTTTGCAATATTCATTATTCTTGGTTTTAATCATTTTATTCGTGTTTGAAGTTGAAAAAAAAAACAACCGAATATTAATGTTATCCACTGTATGTCGTTTAGACGATTCCTTGCATTGGTTCGATATCTGCGTTTCGATCATGGTCGTACGCGTCCATTTCGTCAAGCAACCGACAAAGCGGCATATGGAATTTTTTGAATGAAAACCTCACCAAAAATTATGAACCGCATGAAAACGTAACTATTCATTTGTTCATACATTATTGATTTGCTTCATAATAAAGTGAAAAAAAGGTAAACAAAAACTCATATTTTTTATCCTCGATACCGAAGGTAAAGAGTATATTGAGTTTGTGCAATGTCCGTCATGGTGTCCGTCCGTCTGTCCGTCTGTATGTGTCCAATTTTTTTCCACACCCTTCAAGCTAAAGCCTTGAAACTTTTCAATTCTCTTTATCTATGGGATAGTAAATTAAAGTGTCAAGATGGCGGTTCTACGACAACTGGGGAGCTGGCAAATCGATAAATTCGATAACTCAAAACCGATAAATCCACATATTTCGCACATCCTTACAGTTAGAAATACCAATTTTGGTAAGAAGATAGCTACTAGCAACCCCCAAAAAACTGCATCAAAAATTTTGGAGCCACGCCCACCCATTCCACCCCCAGCCAAAAACGGGAATTCGTGTATCTTCCAGAGTTGTGGAGCTAGAGACACCAAATTTGATAGGAAGATAGATGGCAACGACCCCCAAAAATCTGCATCAAAGTTTTGGAGCCACGCCCAACCATTTCGCCCCCCTTTCCCCACTTTTAACAAACTTTGAGCTAGGGTCACCAAATTTGGTATGAAGATAGCAATTGACATTCCACAAAGATCTGCATCAAAAATTTGGATGCCACGCCCACCCATACCACCCCCAGCCCCCCTTGCCCCACTTTTTACAAACTTTGAGCTAGAGTTACCAAATTTGTAAGGAAGATAGCTTATGGCATCCCCATCTGCATCGGAAAATCTTTAAGGCAGCGTACACCCCTGCCGCATCCGTACCCCTTTGCAATCAGGCCTCTTTTTACCGGTTTTAATACTGGTAACGAGTATACCGCAGTCGGTTGCGTCCGACTGCAACGTTTCCACTTGTTCGTTCCTAAGTTCTTTGTACATTTTTTTTGCCTAGGATTGTAGCTATATATGTGCTCGAAGCAATAGAAAAGTAAGCAACGAAAAATATATACCTGAACCTCACATATGAGTCTTCATATACAGTCCTCTTTCCAGATAAACTTATGTAAATACAAAGGGGTCTGGCCAGACACCAAGTTTCGGTCGAAAGGGGTTAGAATGTGGTGTCAGACGGAGGGTTAGGGTCAGAAATGTTCAAATCTAATTAATAGCACGCACAATTTATAAAATATTGCGAGCAAATAAACTTTAAACACTTTAATTTAGCAATATTTTATGTAAAAAGTTATCGAATAAGGAGATTTCCTAGTTACTACTATGTATGTTTATTTCAGCAATGGTGCCAAGTGTGGTTTTGAAACCGTAATAGATTAAACAATTTGTACAAAAAAAATTTGTTTTTCAACCGTGTAACTTCAAATCCGTGTAAAAAGAAACCGTGTAAAAAAGAGTTGGGTGTATTGTATAATATTAATTATTGTATAACATAATCCGTCTGTAGTACGGCGCAAATCTTAGACTTAGGGCCAGTTTCTCAATGTCTGGTTAAAGTAAGAATTAGCTAACGACCAGATAAATTTAACGCTCTCGTTAAGCCAATTTGATTTTCTCAATGTATGGTTAAGTTAAATCGATATGATACTATCGCATTGATGGTGCTGCCACCCTGATCGAGCAAAATAGCTGGATTTGTTTGGTATTTTTTGTTTTGTGACTGCCAAATTCTTCTTTCAACTCAAAAATAACAATTAAAAAATGGAAATGAGAACACAAACAAGTTTAATGAGCTCAGTTGAGAACAGAAAGCGGCCACATTGCGTGGATGTTAAAAATGCTTTGATGCGATGCCATTTTGCTTGAATAATAAAATGTAAACAATGCAAGTGTCAGCCACAGTCACCTGTTTGCCTAACGATGATTTCATCGATATTTATATCGGCACTTAACGAGAGAACTAATTTTAACCGGCACTCAGGCCTCTTGTTAGTTTTTATCACGAACAACCCTAACCAGACATTGAGAAACTCAATTTTGACTAACCATCAGATAGTTAAGCTAACCATCTGTTAGTTTAGCTAACCAGACATTGAGAAACTGGCCCTTAGTGACTTAACATTTAGTTATTGTATGCCACAAACAGCTCAAAGTATGTAATCGACTCGTCCCGGTCAAAATGTAATGCTGGATTAGGTATGACAGCTGAACGACACTTGTAGACCAGAATTATGTTATTTCATATAAACAATTAAAATAATTTTAAATTTTTATTACATTCGTCTGTGCATTCAATTTTTAATAATGACAATAACTAAATTTTTTTTAGAAAATATTGCCTAAGCTTTTTTTTTCAGAGAATCTTCATAGAACATCAATACTATTGTTTTTTTTGGTGATCCTTTAAGTATGTAGTTAATCTCAAGATAAACATTCCTCACCATTCAAGCCTAACGAAGTTGAAACAAAAGTTCAAAAAGTCTTATTTCTTCTCATGCTGAATTTTTGCATAGAATTGAATGAATTTGTTAATTAAATCGTAACTATTTTAAGACTATAAGCACTAGTGTTTACGGGAATGTACATTTGTTCACAATTAATGAAATATTGAAAATAATGCTAGGTAAGCTCACAACCATATTCCAAACTGCAGTATGTGCAATAGAGAAGTGTTTGCACTTAAATTCAACGCGTAACCATCGAAATAAAGCTTTAGCCGTCTAATCCGAAAAATAGCAATTAATATGACCGAAATTAGGTGAAAAGGGGTTCGCGAGATACGAACTAAGCTAGACATTCTAGGATCACACAATGGACTAGTCCTAAGATGGGTACCGGGTCCTGTTAATATAGCAGGCAACGAAGAGGCAGAAAAGCAAGCAAGATTGGGGCCCGACTAAGAGGTTAAATAAGGAATTTAGAAATCATCGACCTATCAAAAAGTTTAAAATGATTTGGTTCAGAATTGTCTTTTAATTGGCTATTAAATATTGTTTTGGTAGGAACAGTTAAAAGTGGGAATACTATTCTTACAATTAGGATAACCATTCGCGAACCAGTTCAGCAATACGTTCCTTGGACGCGCGCATTTCAATGCTGTCGATGGAACTGATGGAAGCGAAGTCCGCGCAATGCGAGGCATTGGTAATAACTGTGGCTCCTTCGGCAACTCCTTGTCCCATGGCACTCCAGGGGTCAAGACCACCGTGTGTCATATAGACGTTCTCAACGTTCGGTTCCAAACCACCAAAGTCCTCATTTGTCTGTGCTATTTTGCTTGCGATAAGTTCGTTTCCATACTTAGAGGTAAAGACATCCTTGCACGTTTCAATGTAGAACGTTGCAGGGAACTTGGTACCAAACGGCTGATTAGGTGAACGTGATGACTGAAACCAGCCGTACTCGTTACAGGTTTGATATAACCACGGAAGAGCTATTGAAAGATATATTCATCAATTATTGTCACATGTCCAGCGATTTAACGACTTACAATCGTCAAACTGCTCGATGCCCGACAAATAATACTCAACGGTTTCTTGATAGCGCGCATCAACGCATGTTTCAGATTCCCAATCTTTAAATGCAAAGTTGGCAATGGCTGTGGCATCATCATCATTATTTAGCAGAGAGTCACATGTATGCTCAATATCGCCAGTACTACATAAAACAAAAGATTCATAGGGTTAAATTCCATTCATAAGCTCATGTTTGAAACTTACGTTTGATACTGCGCAATGCCCGCAAAGGTGTTGGAAATGCTGCTGAACAAGTTCCACATATCCATGTCGCTTTCATGATCAAAGCTACTGCATAGACGCATCAAAGCGCGTGCCTCAGCGGTTCTCTTGTTTTCAAACATGTGCTCCAAGTCGGCTATGCCCTTCTTAATGCGGTCATAGCACTTCTGACTACCCAGATCCCGAAATGCTTTGCCTGTCACCTCAAAGTATTCCAGGAAGTCAAGTTTAGCAAGCAGAGGCGCACTGGAAGCCCAGCCACCTTCAACCAAGTCAGGATAAAGTCGCTTGAACCACACGACCATTGTTGCCGAATAGGAGCCACCGGCCAGTAACACTTTCGACTTCGAAAGCTGTGCATGCTCTGACTTAAAAGTTTTAATGAAATGGGCCACATCGGCGAGAGCCTGCTTGACATCCAAGTATTGCAAGTTGTCTAACGACATTGTTCTGTAGACAATTGGTTGGTTTTATAGAAAAAGGCTACTACTATAAATGATAACTGCACTTACTTTGTGGGTACACTTTGTCCATAGTAACGATGTTCAGTGTAGACCAAAACGCCTTTATGCTCCTTGGCCATATCGTACCAATGGCCCTTTTCTATCTCGCTTGGGCTTGCTTCCCATTCACCGCCCAAGAAAATAAATATTGGACTGCCCTCGGTCAGAAATTCGTCGTTAAGGAAATAGCGCTACAAAAGTATCACAAGTATATGAAGGTTAAGACCTGTTAAGATATTGTTTTAAGAAATCCCTTACCATTTCAAAAGTGTTCTTATTGCTTTCGTCAAAGTGATCAAGTGGCTGTGTAATCCATTTCTCCTCAGACCCCCCTTTTAGTACAGACACTTGATGAGGTGGACCACGTTGCAGGTTTTTAAGAGTTTTGATAAAAACAGGAACATCTTTCTTCCACTGCAGGCTGTTTGCCTGGCTAGCCAAAACAACTAGCGCTAGACTGACCAACTGTAGCACCAGCATGTTCGTAAATGAAGTATGCCATTGACCAACGTTCGGCTTTTATTAAAACCAAGAAGGCTATAAAGTATTAGTGATAAGAGCTCTATTTAAATTTAATCTTGTGATAAGATGGGATTTTCAGTTACTTCAGAAGTAACATATATTTATGATTTTTTAAATGATTCGTTTAAGTATCAAAGTATCATTAGTTGCTATTCTAAGTCCTCAAGCGACTAGCATTAGGTTAAGTTCTATAATTAATTTTCTACCTGTGTTGTTATCATACTTTTATTGCATTTTTCGGGTTCAACGCTTTATCTTATAATAATAAAAGAAAAAAAAGTGGAAACGTTGCAGTCGGACGCAACCGACTGCGGTATACTCGTTACCAGTATTAAAACTGGTAAAAAGAGGCCTGATTGCAAAGGGGTACGGATGCGGCAGGAGTGTACGATGCCTTAAAGATTCTCCGATGCAGATGGGAATGTCACCAGCTGTCTTCGTTGCAAATTTGGTGAGTCTAGCTAGTTTGTTAAAGTTGTGGGAAGGGGGCTTGGGGTATGAGTGGGCGTGGTATCCAAATTTTTTTTTGGGTGGGAGAGGTTCCAAAAATTTTGATGCTGTTTTTTGAGTAGCTATCTTCTCACCATATTTGGTAGTTCTAGATGTTAAGATGTGCGAAATAGGTGGATTTATAGATTTTGAGTTTCAGAATTTAGCGATTTGTCAGCCCCCCAGTTATCGTAGAACCCCAATCTTGACACTTTACTTCCTGTCCATAAATAAAGATATTTGGAAAGTTTCAAGCCTCTAGCTTGAAGGGTGTGAAAAAAAGTTGCGTTCATACAGACGGACGAACAGACACCATTACGGACATTGCACAAACCTTCGGTAACGAGTATAATAAGTTGCTAACCCAAATAAGAACAAACACCAACATAACCTAACTGAGTATCATGATCAGGTATTCCCAACTAATACTTGTTTCAAGCATCTGAAAATCTTGATATGCATGTTTGTTGTTCCGTATAGGCCTGTACGCAGATGCCCTGTACAGCGCCCGTACCGTAATACATGAGTTTTACGACCGTAACAACAAGTGTTGAAAAAAGCACATATTGTGGCGGTAGGCTAATAACTTTCTCTAATAAATCGGAAATGCAACTGTTTTTTGTATACTTGAATTCAAAATAATGATTCACGACCAAAGCGCGCTACTTATGTGTTTGTTAAAAGAAAGGGCAGATCTGAGATTACCAAAGATTATGCTAAACATAACCGAAACCACTCAAAAGACTCAAAGCCAATTCACCTTACAAATCTATACCCTGTAATAGATCACTAGCAGTACAATCCAGTTTATATGTTGTTTAAATTGTATCTTATTAATTAATTTATTTTTATTCATTACTTCTTGCGCAGCATTGACTGCCCAAACAATAAGTATGGCTCTATTAGAGCCAGAATTAGTTAAATTTTGCTAATACTTTCCGAAAAATTTATAAGCCGGCTCTTGCCCGACATGTTGTTGCACATTTTACGGCCGTAAATAAGTGCTGAACGCTATTTACTGCCGTAATATTTTAACACAAAATTTTCATTGTTCAAGACTTCCGTACGGACAGTAGCGAGCAGAACTGCATACTGAAAAATGTTATTACGGTACTGGCGCTGTACGGGCATCTGCGTATAGGCCTTATGATCATTGAAGGAAGATTATGCTGAAAACAAGTCAGTTTGCTTCTGTGGTTTACGGGAAGGTTTCGATACCAATTTTTTTTCTTATCAGACCACTCTTGAAGGGCAATGTAACATCAATGGGAAACAAAAGAATAACCAAACCAGTCGTTTTCAAAGTACTGATCAAATCTGTTTTGCGCATTTATTTTTTAGCCAATTTAAAAACCAAAGAAAAATTAAAATTTTCACTAAAATTTTATACATCGAGCATTTTTTGTAAAAAATGTCTAGCAAACGGAAAGCAATTGGTCGATCAACACTTAATGCTAAAAACAAGCTGCATTTCGATAGTACGAAATGAAAGAACAACGAGAAGCCAAACTGGAAACTGAACGTCTCCAAACCGCCCAAGCGTTTTCATCTGGATAACACAAAAAACGAAAAGTTCAATTGGAAGCCGTTCATATTAGCACTGCTCCATTCAGAGAAATAATGTACACTTATTTGAATTTCGGTGCTTTTTGCCATTAAGATGCTGTGGATAAATTGTAGAAATATTACAATGCGTTGAAATTTGAGAATGAAACAGCAGGAATCTGCGGCAATCGTGGAAAAGTGAAGCTGACTGAATTACAACCACTTCAACCATTATCAACGTTGATATCAATTGTCACAAGCGAATCACAGCATTGTTTAGAATATATACGGAAGTACAATTCATGTTTGTTTTTTAGCTAAAGTCATGTTGTCGTGTCAAAGTTTTTAGAAAAGTACGCTGGCAGGCAAGTTGTTAATAAGAGCCAACCTCTTTTTTTTATTTTTTGACTTTTTCATACTGAACTAGGACAATCATAAATAACTCTTAGTTTTGACATTTAGATTGTCGTTATCAGTGAAAAAAAAACCTGGTTAATCAACAATTTCACTTTAGCCAACTGCGAACCAGTTCAGAAATTCGTTCTTTTGAGGCACGCATTTCAGCAGTGTCACTCACAGTTATTGAACCAAAGTCCCTGCAGTGTGCATGCTCTGAAAAGTTATTAAACTGTTAATATATTTTTTTAAATATTATTGAATTATCCAACCTGGTATAAGAGTAGCCTGCGTTTCGTTTTGGATTCCCATCGCACGCCAGGGATCTAATTGACCATGAGTTAGGTACACATTTTGTACATTAGGCGACATGCCCCCAAAGTATCCATTTGTATTTGCTACCTGGCTCTCGATAAACGAATTACTATACTTAAAGCCATAGGCATCAGCGCACATAGTCGTGAACAATGTTAGTGGAAACTTTGTGCCAAATGGTTGTGCCGCGGAACCTGAGGTCTGAAACCAGCCAAACTCATTGCAGGTTTGGTATGTCCACTGACGCACTGTAAATATTTAATTGAAATTGTGTATATAAAAAAAAAACTGTCGCAACAGATTACTTACTCATCTCGCCGGTGTATCTTGACCCCAAAAGAACGGTGGTGATGGCATTATAGCTCAGATCGTTGCATTTGCCTCCGCTCTTTTCCAATTCACTAAGAACATACTTGCTCACCCCAATAAGATCCGAGCTTTCAGCCATGATCTTTTGGCAAACGCCTTCAATTCGTCCGGAACTTTTAAATGAATAACAGTAGTAAAATTATTTAAAATTAAAAGCTTTAAATTTTACTCACTAGTGGTTCTGCACAATTTCGGCAAATAGTTCAGAAATCTCGTAGAACAATGACCACGTATCAAGATCGCTATATACATCGAAATGATCGCAGAGTTTCAGAAGAGCCTTGACCTCAGCACCGCGTTTGCTAGAAAACATCGATTCAATTTCTGCAATACCTTTTTCAATGCGCTTATTACATGCAGACCCTCCCATCAAGGTAATGGAGTGTCCCATTATCTCCTTGTATTCTAAGGAAGAACGTTTACATACAAAAATGTAAGTGACCAATGTTGCTCGACGTATGACAAATAAACATACCCAGAAAGTTCACTTTGGCCAACAGTGGTGCACTTGAAGCCCAGCCACCTACTACCAAATCAGGATAGGTCCTTTTAAACCAAGTCACCATCGTTGCCGAGTAGGATCCGCCAACAATAATGACTTTTGAATCGCTTAATCCCTTGTAGGTTGCCTTTTGTGAGGTAATAAAGTGTGCCACATCGGCCAAAGCTTGTTTCACGTTCAAATATTTTATATTCTCATTGGACAAATCTCTGAAAGACATATACATATACATATAATACATATATACTTAATAGAAAATCAATAATTTTATCACTTATTTGAAAACTTACGGGAGAGGGTGGCTTTCACCGTAGTAGCGATGTTCAGTGTAGACAAGCAGTCCGTCGTGCTCCTTGGCCATGTCGTACATATGACCACCTGTGATGCGGCCCGTTGATATTGTCCATTCTCCGCCCAAGAAAATGAACATTGGGCCACCTGGTTTGAAAAACACATCGTTCAGCATATACCGCTAGACAGAGAAATATTTAAAGTTGAGGCGATTGGATTATATAAATCATGGAGCATACCATTTTCCATGTTCGAGTGTCGGTCTCATTGAACTGATCTAACTTTTGATCGATCCACAATGTTTGCACAACATCTGCTCGGTTCTGGTAAGTTGGCAAAGGAGGTTCTGAATGCAGTTGTTTAAAAGTTCGCTGAAAAATACTGTCTTCAGCTTGAGCCCATTGACCCAACGCTAGAATCACCAGAATAGTCCCGAAAAAATAGTGTATCATTGTTGTGAATTGGGTTTCTACTGTGGCTATAAACATTCTTCACCCACCGTTAATAGGTAATTCTAAGCTTAACGCCAAATCTTATCGATCATTTAATAAAAGTATTATCTACCTAGCAAGTCACATTTGAGGTGGTAAATAATACTATTATCGAATTGTTCGCCTAATACCTAATCAGTGTTTTATCAGCTCAGATCGTGGAGGCAATTTCAAAGCAATTGAAAGCGAACTTTTAGCTCTCTGATAATGGCTGTTGATAATGCCAACTGCATGTTTTACACAGTTGTTAATTTATGTTTAAATCATGTGTGGTAAATTGCAATCGATTATTAGGTGCAACTGTGTGCTACTTCAACGATGTTACAGTGAGTGAAACTCAGGTCGAAAATCCTTTATTGAAAAAAAGTTACAATAAGGTAAAGTAAAAATGTTAAAATTACTGATATAGCGTTAGAGAATCTCAAATTACAAGCTGCAATATAGCTTAAGCATAAAAACTGATTAACCCTTCTAAAATTTTTTTACTCTTAAATCGAAGGTAGAAGTTAAAGTAGAGATTAGTGCAATGACCATCAACATACATCAAAATTATATATTCAAACAAGCCTATAATTCATACGAACGAACGAATGTATCTGTAAATTTAATTGAAACTTCACTTAAGATTTTTTTTGTTCTATTTTAAGACTTAGCACTTGATTTAAGTAATTAATACGCTGTTGAAAAAACGTTGACTGAACTTCAAAAATTAATTTAAAGGCTCGATAATTGTAATACGACTCATTTCTCTCAGTGTGGTAAGCGATTTGTCTTTCGCTGTTAAACAGTGATTATGGGAATGTACATTTGTTCACAATTAATGAAATGTTGAAAATAATGCTAGGTAAGCTCACAACCATATTCCAAACTGCAGTATGTGCAATAGAGAAGTGTTTGCACTTAAATTCAACGCGTAACTATCGAAATAAAGCTTTAGCCGTCTAATCCGAAAAATAGCAATTAATATGACCGAAATTAGGTGAAAAGTGGTTCGCGAGATACGAACTAAGCTAGACATTCTAGGATCACACAATGGACTAGTCCTAAGATGGGTACCGGGTCCTGTTAATATAGCAGGCAACGAAGAGGCAGAAAAGCAAGCAAGATTGGGGCCCGACTAAGAGGTTAAATAAGGAATTTAGAAATCATCGACCTATCAAAAAGTTTAAAATGATTTGGTTCAGAATTGTCTTTTAATTGGCTATTAAATATTGTTTTGGTAGGAACAGTTAAAAGTGGGAATACTATTCTTACAATTAGGATAACCATTCGCGAACCAGTTCAGCAATACGTTCCTTGGACGCGCGCATTTCAATGCTGTCGATGGAACTGATGGAAGCGAAGTCCGCGCAATGCGAGGCATTGGTAATAACTGTGGCTCCTTCGGCAACTCCTTGTCCCATGGCACTCCAGGGGTCAAGACCACCGTGTGTCATATAGACGTTCTCAACGTTCGGTTCCAAACCACCAAAGTCCTCATTTGTCTGTGCTATTTTGCTTGCGATAAGTTCGTTTCCATACTTAGAGGTAAAGACATCCTTGCACGTTTCAATGTAGAACGTTGCAGGAAACTTGGTACCAAACGGCTGATTAGGTGAACGTGACGTCTGATACCAGCCGAACTCGTTACAAGTTTGATAATACCACGGAAGAGCTATTTAAGAAGTTTGCATCAATTATTTAAAGTCACATGTCCAGCGATTTAACGACTTACAAGAGTCAAAATCATCGATGCCCGACAAATAATACTCAACGGTTTCTTGATAGCGCGCATCAACGCAACTTCCATAGCCCCAAGCCCAATACGCAAAATTGGATATGGCTGTGGCATCATCATCATAGCTCAGCAAAAAGTCACAATAAAACTCAATATCGCCAGTACTACATAAAACAAAAAAGTCATAGGGTTTAATTCCATTCATAAGCTCATGTTTGAAACTTACGTTTGATACTGCGCAATGCCAGCAAATATGTTGGAAATGCTGCTGAACAAGTTCCACATATCCATGTCGCTTTCATGATCAAAGTTACTGCATAGACGCATCATAGCGCGTGCCTCAGCGGCTCTCTTGTTTTCAAACATGTGCTCCAAGTCGGCTATGCCCTTCTTAATGCGGTCATAGCACTTCTGACTACCCAGATCCCGAAATGCTTTGCCTGTCACCTCAAAGTATTCCAGGAAGTCAAGTTTAGCAAGCAGAGGCGCACTGGAAGCCCAGCCACCTTCAACCAAGTCAGGATAAAGTCGCTTGAACCACACGACCATTGTTGCCGAATAGGAGCCACCGGCCAGTAACACTTTCGACTTCGAAAGCTGTGCATGCTCTGACTTAAAAGTTTTAATGAAATGGGCCACATCGGCGAGAGCCTGCTTGACATCCAAGTATTGCAAGTTGTCTAACGACATTGTTCTGTAGAAAATTGGTTGGTTTTATAGAAAAAGGCTACTACTATAAATGATAACTGCACTTACTTTGTGGGTACACTTTGTCCATAGTAACGATGTTCAGTGTAGACCAAAACGCCTTTATGCTCCTTGGCCATATCGTACCAATGGCCCTTTTCTATCTGGCTTGGGCTTGCTTCCCATTCACCGCCCAAGAAAATAAATATTGGACTGCCCTCGGTCAGAAATTCGTCGTTAAGGAAATAGCGCTACAAAAGTATCACAAGTATATGAAGGTTAAGACCTGTTAAGATATTGTTTTAAGAAATCCCTTACCATTTCAAAAGTGTTCTTATTGCTTTCGTCAAAGTGATCAAGTGGCTGTGTAATCCATTTCTCCTCAGACCCCCCTTTTAGTACAGACACTTGATGAGGTGGACCACGTTGCAGGTTTTTAAGAGTTTTGATAAAAACAGGAACATCTTTCTTCCACTGCAGGCTGTTTGCCTGGCTAGCCAAAACAACTAGCGCTAGACTGACCAACTGTAGCACCAGCATGTTCGTAAATGAAGTATGCCATTGACCAACGCTCGGCTTTTATTTGCTCAAAGTCAAGTTATCAATATATTGCGATCAATTGGAAGGCTATAAAAATATTGGCGATAAGGGTACTATTTCAATAGAGTCATGTGATAAGATGGGATTTTCAGTTTGTTCAGTAGTAACATATGTTTATGATTTTGAATGATTTGTTTAAATGTTTCTTGATTTTATCAAATTATCATTAGCTGCTAGCCCAATTAAGAACTACCGATCTAGACAAACTGACTCATGTATTCCCATTAAACACTAATTCCAAGCATTTGTAGTTGTCTATAAAAAAAGTGGTGTCTATTTTTAATGTTTTTACTTTCTCATACTGGATTATTACAATTATAAACAACACTTAGTTTTGACATTAGATTGTCGTTATCAGTGAAAAAAAAAGCGTGGCTAGTCAAAAAATTTACTTTAGCCAACTGCGAACCAGTTCAGCAACTCGTTCCTTTGAGGTGCGCATTTCAGCGGTGTGTCACTCATAGTTATTGAACCAAAGTCTCTGCAGTGTGCATGCTCTGAAAAGTTATTTAATTGTTAATATATTTTTATACCCTGAACCCATAAAATGGGTGAAAAGGGTATAATGGTTTTGTGCAAAAGTATGTAACAGGCAGAAGGAAGCATCTCCGACCCCATAAAGTACATATATTCTTGATCAGCATCAACAGCCGAGACGATATAGCCATGTCCGTTTGTCCGCCCGTCTGTCCGTCTGTCTGTCTGTCCGTCTGTCCGTCTGTATGAACGCGTGGATCTCAGAGACTACAAGAGCTACAGACTTCAGATTATGAACATAAGTTCTCCTATACCTTAAGCAGAACAAGTTTGTTTCAAATTATCGATAGCTATTCTGGTTTCCGATATACACATGGATCTTGAGCTAAAACCAACAAATTTGGTGCCAAGATAGGTGATGATGACCCCCAAAAACTGCAAGTTTGGATGGCTCGCCCACCAATACTGCCCTAGCCGCCCCCATCCGCCCCAACGCTGCGTCATAAACGAGAATGCGTGTATCTTCCAGAATGCGTGTATCCTCCAAAAATCTGCATCACGCCCACCCATTCCGCCCCCCTTTCCCCACCTTTTACAAACTTTGAGCTAGAGTCACCAAATTGGGAACGAAGACAGCTGGTGGCATCTCCATCTGCATCGGAGAATCTTTAAGGCAGCGTACACCCCTTCCGCATCCGTACCCCTTTGCCGCAGTCGGTTGTGCCCGACTGCACCGTTTCCACTTGTTTTACTTGTTTTCATTATTTGTTTGCTGGAGGTGTACAGTTAAAGTAGCAAGGCAGTTAGGCTAGTTTGATAATAAAATTTACTTGTGATTTTGCACAAGAGCTGCAATTATTTCATGAGCATTGTTACGCTGCTAATAAGCTCAAACTTTAGGTTTTACCAAACTTTTATGCTTGAGCTTTAAACTAATTTTTAAACGATATAAATTTATCGTAAATATATGTCTATATTCAGGTAGATAAGTTTCCTATTTTCTTGACTCCTCGTTGCTTAATTTTAAGAAAAACTTAAACTTATGTATCGAACGGAAGTGGATGTTTAAATAAAGGGAATGAAGGGTTAGTCTAGTTTCTAAAATCTTAAAACACGTGTTCTAATTGAGTTAGATTTAATTAGTTTCATCACCACCGGATATGGCATTCAGGCATTCTCAAAGCAGCCCTTAAAGAAGTGCAGCACAATTGCACTCTCCTCACGTCCCAATTGAAAAGCGTTTCCCCCTTCCCTTCCTATCTAATAGCATATATCTGAAATAGCTGAAATAACAGGAAAGAAGTACAATTCGTGACACAACAAAGTGGATTATTGAATTCTTGTACCCGCACTTAATATGCAGCGCTGACAAATGTAAGATATCAAAAGGATTGCGAAAGGATGTGCGTGTCGAATGCTCATTTACATATTCATTTCAATTCACATTTGAGGAATTCGAAACGATATTTGATGATAAGCTAGTAAACGGAAGTTCATTGATTCAATTCACAAGATTTATGTCATTTGTCTTTTCTTTCCAGGTCATTTTCTACGACTCTGACTGGAATCCAACCGTTGATCAACAAGCAATGGATCGGGCCCATCGTCTAGGCCAGACCAAACAGGTGACAGTCTATCGTCTCATTTGCAAGGGTACCATCGAGGAGCGAATTCTGCAACGGGCGCGCGAAAAAAGCGAGGTAAGAAAAACCACTTTCTTGTGGCCAGGAAACCGCAAAAGTCTTTTCAGTAAACAGAACAAAATCAGTCGCTTGATATTTTTTCTTTATTCTGCCTCATATTAGGCACGTGCGTGAACTTCCCTTTTGCCTGAGGCATTGTTGCGCCTTTTTCAAAGTACTCAATGAAACACGAGCCGCACACTTGAAACACTTGTACACGATGTGCCTTGTTTGGGGCAGATATAAAGACAGGGGTAAAACGATACCGGAAATTAATTATACAATTGGTTAAGCGACATTTCGGTTACGCCTTTAAGTTCTCTATCACTCACTCATTCAGTGTTTATTTTTTCATTCAGCGCTCTGTGCATTTATTAGTTTAATTTCCTTACTTCTGATTCACATAGAAAAGTGCTTAGGCCGACCGAACGGAGATGTGATGTTAGTTCATGAAAAGCCCCGTCGTTTTTTCATTCGACGTGTTTTATGTTACACTCTGAGGCGCAGCTTGTATACAACTTTTCACTTTTTTGGTTTTTTTTAAATTTTCAGATACAACGCATGGTTATAAGTGGCGGCCATTTTAAACCTGACACGCTCAAACCCAAAGAAGTTGTCTCATTGCTTTTGGATGATGAAGAAATTGAAATGAAATGTAAGTTGTAAGCTTATTAGAATTATATTGATTACTAACATAAAATATAAATGTGTTTATAATCGCTTTTTTCATTACAAAAGTCGTTATGGATAATATTTAAAAACGATTAATTTTTTAGTCAAAAATAATTCGACTAAAATAATAATATTAATTATTATAATTCTTTAAGTATTGCCAACTGTTTTGCGTGTTGTTTACACTTAGCGATATTTATTAACGGCTATTTTTGTGTACAGATCGACAGGAAGCTAATCTTCAGGTCAAAGAAGAGATCGCCTCCTCCTTTTCACCCATTACCACAACAGAAAAAGCAACAGCTACAACATCAGCGACAGCTGCAACTTCAAATGAACGCAAACGACGAAAGCCAAATAAGGTAAGTAAACGAATAGCTGCTAATTGTTAAAATAAATGAGAAAAAGAGAAACAGTTATGTATATAAATCCAAAGTCTTCAGGCTTTTTAGCCGATTTGAATCTGCAACTTAAATCGTGTTCGAAAGTTGCTCTTTTACGCATGATCCGATTTGGATGTTAATGGGTATTTATTAGACCAAATTTACACTTGTTACACAGAGCGACAAGCTCCACAGTCCCTCAATGAAAGTAAATGATCTTTTAAGTGAAGTTCAAATTGCAACTTGGCCATAAACAGAGAAATAGTGCTGCCGTGCCAGATACGGGCGTTGGGAGTAAGACGATAAGAGAGACGGCTTCGAGTCTGGCTCTTTTGTTGTTCTTACTTGGGCAGTGCACCGGTGGTCATGGTCACGTGATTCATGCAACAACAAGCAGCAAGAGCAACGACAATTCAATTTGCTACAAGACTCAACTCATCGTTGAGTTTGTCTTGGTCTGTTACATAGCTTGTTTTGAACTTAATGCTGCCAGCTTTGGTCGTATTCGTAGTGAATCCACTGCTGCTGTTGTTGCTATTTCTTGCCTATATTCATTCATCAAAGTGTTGTCTTCCCTACGTTCAAAATACGTACGAATGTACGTACGTTCATATAAAGCAAACACTTTTATCCAACCAACTTGGTTGTGTCTTGGAAAACAGTTTCAAGTGCTTAGTGCCTTGTAGGCTCTTGGGCTTGTGGGGTGCAGCTCTGTTTGCTGGCTCTTCGGCTCTTTACGTTTTGGTTTCGCTAAATGATTTTGTGCGTTCAATGGAACACTGATTATGGTCTGTTGCCTTTGTCTTTTAATTTTTTCCCCGATTTTGGTAAGTTCTACTCGTAGATATCTTCCTCGCCTTCCCTTACTTTCTGCGCTCCGGTCTGCTCTCAAGTTCATATACCACCACGGCACACACAGCATATGAGTATTGTAATGGCACGCAGCCATGTTTTATATTTATTTTTTTTGATTCTTCTACTCTGTTTCTTTTTTTAAGTCTGGTCGTCAATTGGAAGTTCAAGTTTCCAATTCTTCCACTTAGTATGTTCAAGTTTGAGGTTAGGTGTCATTGCCCATAGATTTCCGTTCAGCATGAAGTTGGCTGTTTATTAAAACGGTTCATTTGGAACTGATTACAGTCATTTCGTGTTACAGTTATCTGTTGAATTGTTAACATAGTTTGCTTAGTAGGCATAGTGTGTGTTGCATTAGTTTAAATGGGCTATACCAAAATGTTCGCTATTTCCTTTTAGGTGTCTTATCCAGTCTGTTAAAATTAAATTATTTGTAACAGTATCAGGCAGATATTCTTTCCATTTACGATATATGTAGGTAAATACTATATAATCGATTACAGTCAAAATGTTTGTACAATATTAATTATCTGAATACACATATATTATCTGAAGATATCGAAGATTGAAATTTTTCTCAAGCACGAGTGTACGCGATTTTCAAGGGTTTCTTCTTATCGAGTTTGCCCCATTAGAGTATTCCTAATTATTATTGTATCTCTCGCCATATTTACCGTGCTATATATTGAATATTTTACGAGTCACGCCACGGCAAATGCATTGTTCAGCATGTTAGCTTATATATGTATCTCGTTTTAATTACAGAATTTCAACATTTTAAATAAAAAACAAGTGGAAACTTTGCAGTCGGACGCAACCGACTGCGGTATACTCGTTACCAGTATTAAAACCGGTAAAAAGAGGCCTGATTGCAAAGTGGTACGGATGCGGCAGGGGTGTACGCTGCCTTAAAGATTCTCAGATGCAGATGGGGATGCCACCAGCTGTCTTCGTTGCAAATTTTTTGACTGTAGCTAAAAGTTTGTAAAAGGTGGGGAATGGGGGGGGGGGGGGGGAGGTGTGTGGTTAGTTTGGTGTTTGGCTTTGGTGGCAGTGTATAGTGGGTAGTTATGGCATCCAAATTTTTGCTGCAGATCTTTGTGGAAATGTCAATTTATTTATACCAAATTTGGTGATCTAAAATTTTAAAAAGGGGGGGGGGGGGGGTTTTTGTGCAATCTTTGTGGAATGTCAATTGCTATCTTCATACCAAATTTGGTGACTCTAGCTCAAAGTTTGTAAAAGTTAGGGAAAGGGGGCTGGGGGGGTGGGGGGGGGGGGCCCAAATTTTTTTGCCTTGTGGATGCTCTCTTCATACCATTTTTCCGTCAAAGTTTGTAAATGGTGGGGAAAGGGGGCGGAATGGGTGGGCTTGGCTCCAAAACTTTGATGCAGATTTTTGGGGGTCGTTGCCAGCTATCTTCCTACCAAATTTGGTGGCTCTAGCTCCACTACTCTGGAAGATACACGCATTCCCGTTTTTGACGAAGCGTTGGGGCACATGGGGGTGGCTAGGGCAGTATTGGTGGGGCATTTGCGTTTTGGGGGGTCATCATCACCAATTTTACCAAATTTGATGGCTTAGCTCAAAAACTGGGGGGAAAAGGGTTTTTTTAAAAAAGGGGGGGGGGGGGGGGGGGGGGGGGGCAATTTTTGATGTTTTGGGGGTTGCTAGTAGCTATCTTCTCACCAAATTTGGTAGTTCTAGCTGTAAGGATGTGCGAAATATGTGGACTTATCGGTTTTGAGTTATCGAATTTATCGATTTGCCAGCCCCCCAGTTATCGTAGAACCCCCATCTTGACACTTTAATTTACTATCCCATAGATAAAAAGAATTGGAAAGTTTCAAGTCTCTAGCTTGAAGGGTGTGGAAAAAAGTTGCGTTCATACAGACGGACAGACGGACAGACACCATGACGGACATTGCACAAACTCAATATACTCTTTACCTTCGGTATCGAGTATAATTATACCCATAAATTATTTTGACGCCCTATATTTCATTAAGCTATGTATGTATTTGAATCTCATTCATTATTAATTACAATGACATCTGCTAATGTGCAATCTTATTAATTGCCATCCAAATCTGTGCTATTTTATGCAAATCCTTTTGCATTGGTCCTTATGCTGAGCATGCTCATCAAATTCTCATCCTTACTGGTCAGGTTTTTCCCGGTCTCATTTCGAAAACAGCCAAAACCTAGTAGCAGAACAACCCGAGATCGCTTAAGAATAACTTAAGTTTGTGCTATGGGTACAGTGTTACACTATAATAAGAACAACAATAAAAAGCACACAAGAACGGGGACTAGCATAAATTATAAGTGGAACACTTTTCGGACCAGTTAGTTAGGGCAGGCCTCTCTTTAACAAGAAGATAACAAGGAGATACACGTTGTTATCTTACTTCCCTGGCTTATAAAAATGCTAATTTATTTAAATGTATTTTATTTCATAAACAATATATTGTTTATTATCTAAGGAGGCTAACATGGGTGGCGTTACGATAGCGGCTAATGAAGAAGATGAAGTCAGATGCAGTCCAGTTGCCAAACGGATTAAACAGGAAATAGACGAGGATTGCATTGATGTAGGAATTGCCTCTTCTACGTCAAGTGGAGGCACTGATAGCAACAACCAAATGCTCAGTCAAGAGACTTTTGTTCCAGGTGCAACGAATGTGCAACTTAAACCACAACATCACGCGTCTCAACCTGACAACGATTCTGAAAATGAGGCTTTGGTGGTAGATGGCGACAGTCCAGCAACTGAATCAATAGGTAAGTATTACCAAAAATTTAAATTGGTGTTTAAATCGGACATCGTCAAACTTTGTGCAAGTTTAATTTTTTTTTTATAGTGACATTTTACAAATTATTTTAAGGGAGCTATCTTTAAATGATAATCAGTTATTGAATATTCTTTCCATAAGCAGAAACTGACCATTTTAAATCGTGTTACTAAGTCGGTTGATTTCTTTACTTAATTCCAATCACTTTTTAATTAATGATTGAAATTATTATTTATCACGAGCTAGTACGATTGCAACGGCGTATAGTATATATATCGAAAATAAAAGCATCGCAGAATGTGGTCTACCTGCTGAGCAAGTTGGGCAAAACACTTTGGCTTGTTTGTTTTTGTTATGAGTTGCAAATTACATGTGGGATGTGCAACAGCACATGCATAAAATCCACGATTGCAACTTGTTAGGCAGCCAAAAACAACGCATGCATTCGATTTGCATTTTAAACAAAACAAAAAAGACAGGTGGAAACGTTGCCGTCGGACGACTGCGGTATACTCGATACGGCTTACAAGAGGCCTGACTGCAAAAGGGTACGGGTGCAGGGGTGTGCGTTGCGTTCAAAGTTATATTGCCAACAAATTTGGTGACTTTAGCTCAGAAACTGCAAAAGATACAAGCATTCCTGCTTTTAAAGAGGCAGTGGGGCGTTGGGCATAGTTTGGGGGGATGTTACTAGCTATCTTCCTACCTAATTGGGTGACTCAGTTTAAAAACTGAGAAATATATACGCATTCCCATTAATAACGAGGCGTTTTGGCGTCTAGGTGTGGCTAGGGCGGCATATACATGGGTCGTTGCTGCAAAATTTTTTAAGCAATTTTTGGGGGAATACAAGTAGCTATCTTCCTACCAAATTTTGTAACTCTAACTGTTAGGGTGTGAGAAATATAAGGATTTATGCATTTTGAATTATCGAATTTATCGATTTAATCGTAGAGCCCCAATCTTGACACTATATCTCTCCCGGCCATAGATGGAGTCTCTAGCTTTACGGGTGTCGAAAAAAGTTGCGTACATGCAGACAGACAGACACAATGACGGCTATTGCACAAACCCAATATACTCTTTACGTTCGGTATCGAGTATACAAAATTGCTTTATCGGAAATTTGTTTAACAATTAACCATTCGAAAGTACGAGACGTTGAAAAGTAGGTAACAACACAACGCCATAGAAACCAAAAACTCCTGATGTTCAATCGCGACAAGTGCAACGTCAACAGTTTTAACTCGATGATAAAGTCAAATTATCCCGACTAAAACAAGTGCATGCCAACTGTAACCTGTCTTACTTGGCCATTTGTAAGGCCTGCCTTACTATTTTGTTTGGTTAAGTGTCTCGCAGATGGGTTGCTTACTCAAATGGCGGAGTTATAGATAGAGCAAACGCAACTAATTTTACTTCTGTTGTGTTGTGTTGTCATTGTCATAGTTCCAATACTTATTACCCATTAAGATGAGTCCGACTCGATTATACAAATATACTTTTGACCAATGTGTTTTAGACTTAAGACAACTCTTTTACTACTTCCAAACGTTTAAAATAATCAGAGCTTAAATGAGATTTTTATTTACATTACATACAAGGATTATAGTAAACATTATTTTTTACAGGGCGTTTACCAATAACACACCATTGATTCTTACATTTTGGATTTGTGTTGAATTTGTTATACAGTGTAGTTCATAACGTATTCATTTGTATTGGCCATTGTATTTTTTTTTTTTTTAGCCACGTACGCAACCTAATTTAATATCACTCGTTGCCTAGAAATTGTTGCTGCCAGTTGATTATGTTCCCCATTGCAGCTCACTTGTCAGTCAGACAGCTAGCCAGCCAGCCAAGCAGTTAGTCAGTTAGTCAGTCGCACAGTTTGTTGTGCTCTTTGGCCTATTGATTTGGCTGTTACTTGTTTGCTTGGCTTATGCATTAAAATGGCACTAAAAAAAACGAAAGGCTCATAAATATTTTTTGTATGCCATTTCTTCAGTTTTTTGCTTGTGGCTCTGCAGGGCTTGGCAAATGAAAACATCTAATTTAATCAATGGCTTCACGTGTTGTAGCTACATAAATTCATTCAGCAGCTACATTTGCAGTTTTCAATTTTTTTTTGTGCTTTTGTGTTAACTCGAGACATTTATTTGCTGTTTAATGAGAAATTGCCATGAGAGGCAAAACTGTTAGCAACGAACTTGTTATAAAAAAAGCTAACATTAAAATTGTAGGCAATAACAAATTGATCGATTTGATCAATAACTGCTAATAACGGAAATGCATTTGGTTGATTTAACTTGGAATTATGAGTAAAAAAATCATCAAAATTTTAACTTAAATATCTATAAATCAAAAACATATTCATCATGTATTAATATAACTTTTTTTAGCATCAATTAAACTTCTAAAAACATCTAAAAAAAAAATGTAATAATGAGAAGTTTTTAAGAAACGTAATAAACAGAGCATAAGACTCGTCTGATCCTTTGCTGTCTTACTTAAATTTAAATGGGCGAATAAAAGAAGTCTTCCCAAAGAAGTTTCACGAAACAATAACAAGAAAAGTGTCATGCTTTTTTACATGAAAATATCGATTTCAATTTATCGAGTTTCATCGGTTGTAAAAAAGAGTGGACAGCCCGTTAAAATTATAAAAATCGTTTTAAGGCTCTATAAATTATTACAAATCATAAAACAGTTTCATTTTTTATTAAAACGGAACAACAAACTTGTAAATATGAAAAAAATATCACCGCAGTGCAATCGTTAAAAATAAAACCATTTGATTGACCGCTTCATATCCTGTTTGTAGCATACAACCCTACAACATGATTTTATCCAATTACGCGTGCCTCACGCACTTGAAACTAGTTAAAAGCTAAAACATTTATCTTACGGGTATGGTTTACTTAACTGCATTCCAGCAGACAAACAGTGGTTGTTGGTCCGTAACAACGGATTTATCAGCGTTTAATTTTTCTCTGTCTTCAGCATAATTAAGCACATTTAATTTTATGCAGCATGTTTTTTTCTTTGCACCATACATTATGTTCCTCGTATTTGTGTTTTGTTGGTAGGCTAGTTGGTTGTACAAATTTTTTCACATTTTACCGACAAATATGTGGGTTAATTTAACAATGCAAGAGGTAGTCAACAAATCATCCCGTCGGTTGGTTAGCTACCTAGTTGGCAACTAGTTGGGTGTGCAAGGCATTCAAATTGCGATGCAATTGAAATGTTTGTGTTGCGTAATAGAAAAAATCTTTTAATTGATTTCATTTAAGTTTGTTTCGTTTTTAAATAGACGCGTGCCAACATTGTGCAATCGATTTCATTTTGAAAGATACGTAGTACTTTCTCAAAGAGACATTTAAACGAATTCAAGTCCCGATACAAATCCAGATACATACTATGGTTAATGGCAGTGCGACGCCCAATCGAAAAATGTGGAGCAAATAGTATAAATTATTCATTATTCATTAGATTGATCATGGATTCTTGTCCACTTTGTCAGTGCTGTGATACATATAAATAATTAAAGAAACATTTGTAAACAAGGTGCAAAACTCCCAAAGAACATGAATGACAACAACAACAATAACTTAACAACAAAACAAAATTTATATCTCATAGAATACAAGTTAGCCATGAGTTACAATTACGCTGAAATCTTGGCAGCAAACCTAAACTGCGAACAAAAACGCTGATTGGCCACAAAAATTCACACAGCTTACAAATAATTACAAAATTCGCTTCGATTGCATGTGAAGATAAAAAACAACCACAAAAATCTTAAATGCCAATCACAAGGCATACGAAAAATGTGCGTTTTGTTGAGCTTTAATAAGAATTAAGAATAAATTGCATAGGCTCGTTTGCTAATGGTTGTTTGCTCGATGTCATTGTTGTTGTTTGACTGATTCACTTAAATGGCGCTGGCGCATAAATTTACACCTTATTGGCCCCCATAGCGCCCAGAGCAAGTACGTGCTCGGCCAGCACCCATCCCATAGTCGCAAAGACTCGTTTATGTATGAATACTTATGTATACCTGTAAAAGTGTAGATGGATCACCGCTGCTTGGATTGGCAGTTGCAGTCGCCACTTGTCTATTTGATTTAAAACTTTATAATTAAAGTGGTTTTGACTTAAATTGGTTAGTTACATATTTATATGTGAATTATTCCAACGAAAAGCCGAGCGCACAAAAAATATATATACGAATTAAATTCAAGCACAATTGCCTGCTGGGCTACGAATACTCGATTTAATTTAATTAATATGCGAAAATTTTGGCATTTAGCTGAAATCGTGAGGAAATGTCTTGTTTAGTAATTGGCATGTAAATAATGATCGTTGACTTAAGCAAATGATTAAATAGTTTCGATTGGGTTTAGTCACTGAATAATGAAGTATGTGAAATTATTTAATATATCATTTTAAAGATTAAGTTTCATAAGTTTAAATGAATTTTATTCCTCAGCCTTTTAAATAATACAAGTATTTTTTTCTTTAAGCTAAAACTACTTTGGGAAATTGTATAAACTTAATTGTTTTTTATGCGTGTTAACTCACTTTATTTCATTTTGAGGGCTTACACTACTGAAGTGTTTATTAAATTCGATTGTTTTTTATTATTTTCGACTTTCAAAATAGTTCCATTTATTAGATAATGATTTTTTTAAATCTTTTTTGACAATATGTAAAACGCGCTTTCCCCGACTCTTGTACAGCAGTGGGCAAAACAATAGTAACAGAATCTTGTCACATGTAGGAAAAATTATATTAAAATTGTTATGTTTGGTGAAAATGAGTTTGGAACTTCTGTAAAACGCATTTCAACAATCATCCCAACTTAATCGCAACTGTGCATAAAATATTCCTCCATTAATCGGTTGACCAATTTCAAGGAATCTTTTCAACTTCTTGCGTGTGTATATTTAAAACTGCACCGTGTGTTATTAAAAAAGGAGTTTCTCCAAAGTCTTCCAGTTTTTAAAATTATGTTCTTTGAGACTTTATCAACATTTTGCGCTATCACATTAATGGTTAATGGATTATGGATAATGGATTAAATCTGGAAAAGTACTGTTTCTTATAATACTGTGCTTATCCCAATTCGTTTTGAGTAGTTTCCGCTATTGTTTTGTCGATCCAAATTTAAGGTTGTTTGATGCTTTTGTTTTTGTTTATAAAATGATTTTATATGTAAACAAATTTCATGTAATTACAGTATTATACAAATACTTATCATTTTAGTTTTAACAAAAACCTAAAAGTTGAACAAAATTTAATTGAATTCGGTACGCAGCAAAACTCGAACAATTTTCAAAATGTTTACTTGAGATGTTGACCGCATCAATTAAACGCCAATGCGCAGTAAAACACGGAAAAATAGTTGTACATTAGGGTAAACCGTGAAGACGATTCTTAAGCTTTAATTTTCAATGTAGGTTATTCAAGTCCTTAAAAAGTTTTTTGTAAAAGATGTTTTAGTAAATAAAAAATAAAGTTAAAAACTGCTGCATTTTTGAGTAAATTTTCTTCTTTTATTGTGAATAGATAGATTATGTAAAAAAAAAAAACAATTACAAATAGAATTTTTGGATTTGTAAACCGTAAGCAAACGACTCAATCACGCACTAGCTCCAGACCGCATCTAAGGTTCGAAGCATTGGATCGCAGCACAAATCGATGATGTTGGCAGAACGCATTCGAGGTCATAACCCAATTCCTTATGTAGCCATTGTCCGACTTAATGCTTGGCAAGTGATTGGACTGCTCGAACTGGTCTTGCACTAAGCACTGGCACGGGTACTGATACTGGTACCGATAGTATTCGTACTTGGTGCTGTTTTATCATCAATAGCAGCTGTAAATATTTCCCGAACGCCACAGCTATGGCCATGGTCATCCATTACCAAAGCTTCTCCTTACATTGCCCCGCTGTTCTTCTTTGGTCTTTGGGTCCCTCTGTGTTTTGGTCTCTCTCGTTGCCCAATTGAAATTCGGTGCGCATTGCAATTGATCGCACTTTTTGCCTTGCGCGATTGTGCGCGAGTACCTTTCTAACGTTCCTCGTTGTTGTTGTCGTCTGTTTCGTTGTCGTTTCTTTGTTTGTTTTTTTTTAGCTTGCCGTCTTCTGGCCCGTTGGCATTGTCGCCCATCTTCATTATCATCCATGCTGCCGTGTGTTGCATTTGATGATGTGCATCGCCGTCGTCGTCGCCGTCGCTGTGGGCTTATAGAATGCAACACGTTGCCTTCATGTCGCCATCGTCTTTGTTGTTGTCGTCGGCTGTTTGTTGGTTACCGTTGTCATGATTTGTTGTCGCCAGTTTCTAACCTGGTCATACCACGATTTGTCTGCTTTTCTTTGGTTGCTTTTGCTTTTGCTTTCGTGGTAGTGTTGGCCAGACTCGATGCCTTAAGAATTTTAATAATTCACCAGACTGATATTTTTTATATTATTTATTTTGCTTCTTGTTTGATCGGGGACATTTCCGGTTGGATTGCGCCTACTGCCGGAACTGTTACTCGTTCTTTTCTAAGGACAAACTCGCTCAAGTTCAAAGCCATCAATCTGAGTGTTCGACCGCAGAGTGCTCATAACATAACATGTGTGAAATTGACACCACATATGCCGCATCGAGTGGCTGGCTCTGACGGCGGAAATAAAAGCAATTTTACGCTACATTTGCTTAATGATACTACAACCCTCAATGCGAAGTGCCAGCTGTTCCTTTGACTTTCTGGCGCTGTAAAAAGAGAAATTGTACATAAGCGACGCCTCAAGAAAACTACATACAAAAAATGTAATATATCGGCAAATGTAAGGACATACGAAATCAAACGGGGAGAGCCTTAACTTCACCTTTTTCCAGCTCAGGAAAAAAATATTATTTTCCTTTTCTAATCTTTGTTTTGATAAAGCTATCCATGCGTATAGTGCTTCGACGAGAACCATTTACAATTATGTATCATTTTGATGCTAATTGTTTTTCGGGCCACTTTAAAAAATGACAAAATTTTAAGAAAATTTTAAATTCAACGCTTGCTCTGTAAAGTATTAAAAATTGTAATTGAAAAAAATCTACTTTGGGCATTATGGGAGACCGGTGGGCGAAATGGGAGAAATGGGCGGAAAGCAACGCCAAACCCAAAAGTAAATTTTTGACGGCTAGCAGACCCTATCCACCGACCCGTTGGCAAAAGCCTGGACCAATGAATAAAGAACAGTGGGTAGAATTCTTCGAATGGGCCGCGGTAAATGCAAAACCCAAAACGAATTCAAAAGCGTTATCGTCCAACTTGCAATCGGAGCTAACGAAGTCGGATTCACCTTTGTTTTTTATGTATGTCGCAGGCAAATTAAAAGATGAAAAGGAAAGGAGACAACAAATGATGGACAATATAGCAGCTCTAAGTCAACCAAAGAAGCCACGTGAGAAGTATATTGCGCCACGCCAAAAGGAGCATACGTACCGGCCGAAGATTAACCACAGATCAAAACCATACCTGGAGCATGGCAGACCTACAAAGAAGCCCAAGGTGCCATGCTGTTTTCAACATAAAGATCTGGCGCTTAACTTTTGGTCAAATATTTGTTTCCCGATATCCAAAAATGCCCTCAAAGCAAAACCATCCAGAAAAGTTATTGAGCTATCTCAACCCCGCAGCTATCCACCAAAACCACATTGTCCACTGCCCCCGAAAGCAAGTGAGAAACCACCCAAGCGCAAAAGGATGTCAACGAGACAATGGCGTGAACATCTGCAACGCCTGCAAAGTCTATCCAAACCAAAATCATATTTTCCAGCTGAGCAGCTTATATGCAATTTGTGTGGCTGCCCAGTCGTTGATTCAATGTACAGAAATTAGCTGGTACAAACTGCAAATATTGTACCAGGAAATTTCTATTCACTGAATCGTTGTGTAAATTATATGTGAAATAATTCAAATAATCTGAAACTTTTACCCATTGGTAATAAATAGTCCCGAAGTAGAAATATTACCCCAACTTAAAATGAATATTATTTCAAGAGCAAGATTAATTTAATATCAAATTATTCTACTCTTTAATTACTTAACAATATCACCTTTGAAATATTTCATTTTTTACATTTCGACCGCAGTTTAATGCTAATGTTCGAAGAGGGTTTCGAATATAAGTAGCCAATGTCTAGTCTGTCATAGATAGATTTTTAATTTACAAACGCATACACAATTTTATTGTTCTATAAATGTTACAAGTACGATAGCATGCCTTGTGATGCTTGTTTTCACATTTTATTATTCCTTGTAAAAAAAACTCATGCATAACCGTCAATGAAAAAATTGTTTTGTTGTATAAATTTCAAGTAAGAGTTTCAAATTCAAGATAGCATATTATTCTAATAAGTTACCCGCGCCAAAATGGACTTTTATGATGGCGGAGACGGCGAGGGTGATGATAAGCGAGTTGTTATGGAAGAAGAGGAGAAACCGTTGCCGTCGTGGGTTGAGTGGTGTGAGCGCAATTCTAAGCCCAAAAGACGTTGCAGACCCAAAGTGGAACGCGAACTAACCCCTTGGCAGAAGCCAGGACCCATGAAGAAAAAGGATTGGAAAAAATTCTTTCAATGGGCCATGGTAAAAGCAATGCCAAGGGAACCTCCAGCAGTCGAAGTGCCTGAAATACCCTGCGATGCAAAATACTTGCCCTGTGCAAAAGAGAAACGCAAAGTCGACATGGATCAATTGATGGAACGCATAGAGACGCTATCAAAGCCATTAGAACACAAAATGACTCCGAAGCGTGATATCGACGAACCAGTTCACGCCTACTCACCGGTCATCGTTTGGGGCCAACCAGCAAAACGTGACAAGGGTCGCCCCTTTCCCGCACCTTATGTGCCCTGCTGTTTTTTCAACAATGACATCGAAGCCGAATTCTGGGCTGAGCTACGTTTTCCTGTACGGCCATCAGCTTTGAGGGCACGCGCCACCGCCCGCATTATTAGCTTGGCCCGGCCACGCATAGTGCCACCAAGTCTCCCGCATTGTCCCTATACCAGAGAAGGTGCCTGGACCACTGGACGTTCCACCGCCGAAACGCAAAAAGTTTACGCCACGTGGCTGGCGACTGCATCAAATACGCTTGATATACCTCTCTAAGCCAGTGGCCCGACCTGAGTTTGAATATTTCTATATGTGAATCAATTTGTTCCCCTTTTTTTTCGTACTGTAAATTTAATGTACTTAGCTAAAGACTTGTATTTAAAATTTACGTTTACTAATTTTCTTCAATTTGCCAGATGGTTGAGCAAAGTCGCTAAAAAATAAAAATTGCAATTTGTATCTTGAACGGCTTAAACGGTAGCTAGCATCAGCAGCCAAAGCCACAGCCACAGCCACAGCCATAGTCACAGTCACAGTCAGAGAAGTAATCCAAGCGACCGAATTCTGACCAAGACCAAGATGCACTTAGTCATGGCTGGCGCATTAGAGTCTTTCTTGCAGTCAAAGGTGAGTTGCTGCAAATAATGGCATTGTTCCTTCAACAGCCATCGCTTCGCTTCTCTTTTATCTTCTTTATCTTCTCTGCTTATCAAGCGTAACAAACATGCGTCACATAGACTTTAGCTGGCCGTGCTAGGATCAAGGTTCACTCACAAATGATCATCAGTCAAATCAATTAGATAATTGAATGAATGATTTGTAAAATCCGATTATCTGCGCGCAGTTTCTTGCTGCATACCAAGTTCCAAATAAGAGAATATACACATATGTATGACATTGTACATATGTATATAAAAATTTGCGCTTGTGTGTATGTATCTTTTTTTGTGTGCATCTTAAAGTTGTTCCGATTCCAGGAAGCCCTTTCGTGCTTCGTGCTTCGTACTCATTCAAAGGCAACAAGCTTTGTAACAAGCAACAATAAACAAAATTAAAAATGCTTATAAATACCAAAAATGCTGTGTACATATTCACATATTAACGAAAGTATTAAAGATTATATTAGTAAATAACTAAGAGAAAATACTCAATCTGAGACCCTAAATTACACAGTATATTATTTTGAAACATGTTTTTAAGTAATTTTGGGAAAGATCTGATTAGCTTTAAAAAACCAGCAGTCAATAAAATCGGACCATTTGAACTATTTGCTTTAATTTAAATGAGAAGAGTCAACGTCTTTTAGTGTTTATTCCTTATTGATTATAATATTCGTTTACTTTGAGGCTGTGACTGAGGACCCCAATTAAGGCAAAGTAACTACGCTGGGTGCCAAATTCCCCCAGCAATCGAACAGACTGAAAAGTCTGAAATTGAATATGCTAAAAGCATTAAATATGCTTGAAAGCCAAACTTTAGACTGTTTTTTGGGTCTCTCTGCAATGCCGCGACCGAAATACAACCTGACTAAAGCGAAACCAAAAGCCACAGCTACAGCAATCAAAATAATAAATTGCCCAAAATAATAAAACCAATGGATGGGTTGTGTGTTATTGCCAAAAGGATTGGTGCCTTGGATTGAATATTATTGATAAAACTTATGGCAGATAATTCAGACAGTCAGACAGACAGACATTCAGGCAAACGATTCAATAATTTGGCACTCGTTCTCAATTTTTGGTGCAAGTGTACCAATAATTGAAGCGATGGGCTAGAATGAAGTGGAATTTTCTCTCTTGCATTAAATATGCTTAAAGACGGCTGCCAATGTTGTTGCTGTTGACAATTCCACAAAGGGGCCAACCGAGTAGCGGCTCAAGTTGTTGCATCTTGTGATGATTATGATGATCACTCAACTGACGAGACAATGTCGATGATGATTCAGACGAGACGACGATGATGATGTTGTTGCTGCTGCTGCTGCACTTGTGATGCATACCAAAATAGCAAGCGCCAGGCAATGTCGCCAAGGCAACAAAAACATCAGCAACAACCAGAGTAACAGCAACATTGTTTGCCATCAGTTTGTTAGTTAGTGTATCTACTTTCTGGAGCTCGTCTCATGTAGTACTCTTGTTGAGTTTGTTTTATTTATGCAATTTACAGTTAACTTAAGTTAAGCAAAGCAAAAGGGAGAACTACCAAACACAAATAAGAGAACCTATACATAGTTACGTATAAGCAACCTTATTCAGTTTCAGAATAAACAGATGAAATATGCAAACAATCAAATTCACGTTCGTATTTACATTGTAGTTTGTGCTTGTCTTGTTCTGCTTGAACCCTGATGCTACTACTAGACCCAAAAGTTTGGCTTGGTCTTGCGAATGCGTCTTGCCTACAAATATGGTCATGACACACATTACGCGAAGACTCATTAGCTGTCCTGCTAAGTGTGTGATAGGAGGAGGGGAAAGTGCTGACTTACAGTCAAACTATACAATAAAAATAATATTTATTACAAATTTAATTCACATATGTATTCTATACATAATATGACGAAAAGTAAAAAAGAACAAAGCAAAAGAATTAAAACTCTACTCGAACTCGACAAAGAAATTTGTTGTTAACTATTTTTTCGATGTTTAAAAACATAACAAGTATTTATAACAGGAAGAATGGCACAAAATACATAATTACTGGCCCCCAAACTGAATGGTAATAGCATAAAATTACATAAATGCGCCTGGTAAAATGTAACAAAATTACAGCAATAAGATATTTAGTTTTTTTGCTTTATAGTGCTTTGTTTGTTTTTAGAGTGGTTGCTTTGTGCCAGCTATTTGGCTGGAACCGCAAAAGAAGGAAATGGAATGTGAACAACTGCGCAATACTCTGTCTTTTTTATTTTTAACAAAAAAGTTGGGAAGAACACTTCACTGACGCTAATGAACATTTAATTCCCTTAGTTTACTGAGTCAATATATTTATACATATTCTTTTGTCTTTCGCTACAAAATATAAATACCCTAATGAATGAATAAAAAATCCAATAATTCTGTTTTGCAGACTTCCTTACCGATTTTGATGGTGTGTCGTCGTTGCGGCGGCGCCACCATACGCGCGGCGCAAAGCGAGGACGACCACGTGGCAGCACAAGGCGCGGCGGTGGCCATGGATCGCTGCAGCGCGTGTCGACGCCGACGACATCGCCGTCAGTTGTAACATTGATGGGGATAACTGGACCAACAACCACATTGCCGTTACCGCAGCAGGAAGCAGTTGCAGGTGGCGAGGCTGCAAGTGGCCGCCAGTCCGTGCCACCGCACGAGGAAGGTAAGTGCATATTGTTGATCGGCTTCTTCCTGGTCGGTTCCCCCTCAACTCGAGTGTCACTTGTCGCTAATCGCCGACATAATCACGTTTATAGCTGCCTCTTTACATACTTACATACATGTATACATACATATGAACATACACAGATTTGGGCGTACTTGAGTGACATTTTGTGGTTGTTGGCCCTTTTCTTTCAATTTTGTCTGCCCGCATCTTTTTTTTTAGTTTAGTGAGGGAAAGAGGAAACTTCACTTTGCCGTACGTGACAATTTTAGCGCAACGCAAAGCATTTTCATTACATAATCATCATCAGATTCATTGGCATTTGCTCTGTTTCCCTTTCTAGCTAACATTCGGTGTTTGAAGCTCCTTTGCGCAGTCAGGCCAAATATTTGTCTAAAGATTTGCATCTGGCTCCATTATCGCTGATGTACAAACAGAAAAGCAGAACACAGAAACAGCCCCTGTTAATATTGTTACTTCTGTTTATCGCCTGCTTGGTATTTCAAAGTACTTCCTAAGTGGCTTTACTTAAAGAAGTGTTCTTCTTAAGTAGGTTTGTGTTTGAAAATTTTCCAAAAAAAAAGATTGGTACTTAAAAATAAATCGATGTTTTCGTAACGCTTTAATGTAATGTAATAAAAACAAGGAAATTTAAGTCAGATTTATTTTGCATTGGAAATTTGATTTCAATTCAATTATCGAATTAGTAATGCGTTTCAGTTTCATATTCCACAAGCACGTTTCAACCATTTGGAAAATTAAGGTTTATTTTCCACATGCTTTTATCGATGTTCACAAAGAGTAATTAATGGTTATTAGCGACATGCGGATTACAAAACTATGCAAACAGCTGTTCAGTTTAAAGACAAATATTAATGCAATCGGCAAGAAAATTAAATGAAAATTTGCCAACAAATTTTATGCAATTTTGCTATTTGAATTTTCGGTATAAAAACACGTTGGCGCACATGTCAAATTTGCACGACAAATGATAATTGCATAAATCGGCTTAAACGCTTAGAGTCGCAACCAAAATGCTGGTCTGTGTTGGCTGGGCGTTGGTAAGGGGAGAATGCGAATTTTGCGGGCAGCGTCAGACAACACGTGACAGAAATAAACCTCTCCGCCAAATAGAGACATAATCGCAAAGGCAAATGCAAACAAGAACCAATTGGTCCATCGACTATGTGATGCCCTGTAACAACTGTGTTTATGTAAAATCATTTAATTGCTGTTTGCCTGTTGGCTAATTCTTTGCGTAGCCCCTTGTTTATTGAAGTTTCAGTTTTTTTCAATGCAAAGCAAGTTTATACTTTGAAGTCGGACGCAACCGTTTGCGGTATACTCTGACACAAGTATAAAAGCCGGTGGTAACAAGTCTGCTTGCAAAGGAGGAGTCTCCAGCTGAATTGCCACCAGATAAGGGGACTTCCGATATAAAAAAGAGGGCAGTATGGGTGGGCGTAACATCCAAATTTGTAATACCTACTATTCTTATAGGACACCAGTTCCTATCTCCTTACAAAATTTTTTTAACTTAACCTTAAAGGATGTGGAAAATACTAGCATTTATCGTATTTCAGCTTTCGATATTATCGATTTCCCAACGCTCCAGTAGACATTGAAACCTAATCTCCACCTAGGAGATACTAATGGAAAAGTTATATTATTAAATATGGTTATATTGAATCGAAAATTTGATTTGAAATATTAGTTTTGGAATATACGTGTTTAGTTTGACTAAATATGGTTCTTCGTTGAAATAAATAAATACGGACATAGTGATTTTGACTCAAAATAGCTTCATAATCATTTGGCTGTTGAACTATTTTTTTAGTTAAATCGACATATAATATGTTTTAATAAACTACGTTACATTAATAAAAACCGTGTGATTTTCTCTCCGCGTGTACAATTTAAAAGCATTGTTTTCAATGCGTTATATTAAGAAAAAGATAAGTTCTGTAGTTAAAATCAGTAAATTAACTGTTCATGTTACGTCATACATTGCAGCTATATTCAAGGGTATTTAAGCGAACCGTTCCATAAACTTGCCACTTAACTACCATTGAGTACGCTTTCCGAGGACATTGTTGTCGGGCAGGGCTGGGCTGTTTGGCCGAGCGCCAGCAATTAAATAAAACCGCAATGTACCCGCCCAAAAGTATGCAACATTGTAAGCAAAAATGTAAATGAGGCAGGACATACCAAAAATACGTGCGGGCGCAAGCAACACGGGCATTAACGACTATGTTGCCGTTTCCATTTGTAGAATGTACAAATAAAAGATAACACATTAAAGTATATGTGAGCGTTGCGCTTATTTTCTTTCATTGCGATTATTTAAATTCGTTTCGATCAATCATTTTTAATACCACTCATAAAATGTATTTATGTATTTGCAGATATAAATCCCAACTTAAGCCCAATGGGAACTCCACCCAACTCGTTGGTCAAACGTGGTCCAGGACGACCACGCTCGAAGACATCGACGCCTGTAAGTCGCGGATCACGTGGTGCGCCTCGGACACGCCGGCCTATGGGGCCGTTGTTGGTGCCTCTTGGGCGCAGTCCGGATGACACTCCACCTGGCAGCAGTCCTGTCACAAGCCGAGCTCCCAGTCCGACAGCGCATGGAGAACGCGGCGCCGGAACACTCGATTAACTCTTACTATTCGATTGCGAGCCCATTTCAAAAGAGCCTAGCCCTTATATGTGATGCAGTCTTGGTTAATAGCATTTATATCCTTACGTCTATTGTGAACATTATTATTATATTAACTCACGACAAATCTAATAAAATTTATCAGCTTCAAAAATAATTATTTGTTTTCAGTTTGCTAAAAACATTCAGACAAATCTCATCCAAAACTTGGTGACTTTTATATAATGTCTTTTGCGACATCAGTTTTATCCTTTTATAATTAGACCCAAAGTTTTTAGCTCTAAAAGAAAAATTTCTGGAAATATATTGAATAGAGAACACGAATCAAAATGCCTTACCTAGGGTTCAAAGTCTCCGTTTACTGAAGGTCTTGGAGTCAATTTACCAACATAAAAGTTTACAACATAAACAATTAGCAAAGTTTGGCAACGAAATAAATATTTTTAGCTGAAATTTAATTTTAGAATTGTTTCTGGGATTTATTCTTAAGTCTGTTTAGCTGCCCAATCTTGCCATTCGCATCAATAGTCGAATCAAAATCCATCAAAGGACAGCTGGCGCTCAACTTTTATAAAGTTTCCTTGCCAAGACGCATCAGAGGCTGAGTAAGAACCATTATATCCATTATGAGCAATGGCGCAAATGGTGACTTTGTTTTGTGTAAGATAAATTGAATTAGAGACGCCGAACGCGCACATTCATCATTGCCCGGACAAGCACAAAGACAGGGATAGCAGCATGTGATAGATAGTTGTAGTTGGATGAGAGACCCTTAAAAAACCGAAATAGAAACCCTTGAAGACAAATAGTAGGAGTAGACATTTTAATTTCCAAAAAAAAAAAAAAAATTGCTTCGAAAATAGACGAAGAGCAAGCTGCCCGATGAGGGATCGGTCTGCATTGGACTTAATTGCAAGACGTTGATGCTAGTTGCTTCGACATTGTTGTAGCGCACGCGCGCGTAAATTTCGAGCTGGATCTGGACTTGGGGTAAGCATTGAAGAATTAGAGCATGCTGGGTTTTTTTTTTTTTTTTGTTGTCTTTAAAGAAAGAAAAGGAAACGAAAGGGATAAAATAGAGAAAAGATGATGCATGCCAGAGCACACACCTTAAAGATTTCCAGCAGTAGGCTAAGCTGAACTGTCTTGTCTCCTATCCTTTGTGGCGTTGTGTGTAGGCAGCCGAAAGGATTTGATCCTACAAAAAAATAATAAAGAAGGAGTACGAACGCACTTGGATTTTGAATTCCCCTTGGCTCCGTAGCTTTGTTGCCGTAAAGGAAAATCTAATCCTTTTGCTTATTTTTTCAAGGTGTGGCCACGCAATGTGTGCACGCGGGGCGTTTCCTCGTTATTGTCTTGATTTATCGACCGAGTGTCTTGGCCTCACATTGAATTAAAGTAGCCGAAAGCAAACAACAGACAAAAAAGGATTTAAGTCAGCATTTTGTGGCCTATTAGTTGCGCTGGATTAAATCACAAGAATGGGTGCGTCTCTACACACGGAAGCAGCTGCCTTTATAAGAAGTCTCAGACTCAAAAAAGAGCTTACAGTCTTACAATGAGCCGGCAAACAACAGGCAAAACATGATAATAATAATAATATTATAATTTTGAAAAATTTAAATGGAATGCAAAATAATGAACGAATGATAAGATAAAAAATATTCCAACCAAAAATAATCCAATCATGCCAAAAAATTTTATACTAGAGATGGTTAAAGTCTTTAAAGTGAGAGAAAGCAGACAGAATTAGAAAAGCGTTAAATAACAAACATTAAAATTCGAACTTTTTATGGCCGCACCCTCGCTGTTAGCCGGCTACTTCAACAGTCACAACCATTGAAATGAGGTCTGTAATTTTGTAAGTTGAAAAAATAAAAGCACAAGTGTGCGTTTGGGAAGTCTCTCTCTTTTTCTCATTCTCTCTCTTTCTCACTCTTTCTCTTTCTGTGCTTATGAGAGAGTCGTTCGCTTTTGTAGGTAAGTCTTAGCTTTTCTGTCTCTGTCGGCTGAGTGTGTGTCGGGATCTAGACGGCTGCTAATTAATAAACGCACTGCAGCGGCAGGAAAGGAAAAAACGAGGTGAACATCGACAACGAAAATTGCAACGACAACGACATCTTCAACTGAAACTCTTTATGTTATCCGGCCTCTGCTTAGGCTGATGCTGAGGCTAAGGCCGCCCGACGCCGTTGCAGATGCCACTTGGCATAAATGCACACTTTTAAAATTGTTGAGATTCTCCAACTGTAGCTAAAACGTGCTGCTTTATGACAGTCGGACTTACAGCGTCTGCCGTCCCAGGAGCTGAGTCGCCAACTGGCAGGCAGAAAAAGTTGCAGAAACAACTTGCAATCGGTTGGCATCAGAATATTAAGAATTGTCATATATATATATATATATATATATATATATATATATTGAGAAGTCCAAGATGCCAGAAGTCAATGCCAACATTCGCATTTGCCATCGCGTACATCTTTTGACAACAGAAACCAAATAAAATCCAAAACACTGACACTTGCACACACTTTCAAAAGCAGAAAAACCAAAATGATTTTAGTACAGTTCTTTAATATCTACCAAACAACATTTTAAGTGATGGAAAATAAATATCAAAAATTGCAGGAAAAGCAACTAAATTAGAATTTGAATTATATTAATTGTTTTGTTTTAGTTAGTTTTAGTTTTTGGCATTTCAAATCATTCTAAAAGGTCGATCGTATTCGGCATTTAATAATTTCCTATTATTAAACTAAGGTCGACTGTAAAATAAGGTAATGTATGTAAAGAACATAAGACGTAGTTTCTAATTGATTTCAATTTTTAATTTTCTCTTTAGTATTTTTTAAAGTTTCGTTCACACAAGTTGATGCACTCAATGAGAGAGTATGGTGCATGTTCATAAATGTTGCATAACAAGTTTGCAGGTTTTGTTATTTGTGAGTTATTGTCTGACACAGCAGCGTGTCCTGTTTATTTTATTAGGTAGATGCCATTCCAATATTTTACCGTTCAAAATGCTTTTTCTTTTTTGTGAGTTGAACAATTCGGGAATGCCTGCATAATGTGCACAAATCTCAAGCACTTCGTACGTTCATATTAAAAAATAAACATATTATAAAAATCATGAGCTGAAACTAATTGCCCAAGCAAAAGTTTCCCGTCTGAGAGTTTTCAAAATTTGTAGTTTCTGTTGTTCTTTTAATTTAATTACAGACTACATTATGTTGAATGCTTCTGCTTCTGCTTCTGTTGTTGTTGCTGCTGTTAGCCAGTTTGCTTGATTGTTGCGCTAATTGAATGTCATGCACACTTAATGGCTGCGCTTCTCTTTTAAAACAACCAGCGGCGGGTGTTGATTACAACAAACTAAATTATTTTTGGGTTTCGCTACGAGAAACAACAAATTTTTGTTTTATTACACCACACATCTACTGTTGTTGTTGTGGCACTATTATTTTGCCAGGCGATGCGTGAATGCGTCAAATTCGTCGTTGCGTGGCTCAGGCTTAGGCATTTTGTCTACTTTGGGCAAATACAAATGGCTTAGGCAACAAACTTGCTACCAAAAAAAAAAAGAAAGAAAGACGACGGAAATGCTTTAACAGCTTTACAATTTTATTAATTTATGACCGATAGTAAAGATTTTTTTGGGACTATAATTATTAATTATCTAATTAGCAATGCCATTTCTACATTTGCAAAATAGAATGACAAAGTATTAAATAGTAAGTATTTATATAAATATCATACAGATGATGATCTTTGGCCTGTTTATATTTTTTTTATTTTCAGAAATATTAAAACATAATTGCAATTGTTCCCATAAGCTATACAAAGCTGGTCGGCTTAGCAACTTGTTAACTTAATTGACTTTGTTTTTTTATTAAAACTAATTCAATAATGAAAACATATCAATAAACACACGTCGCTGCCGCCACTGACGGCATGTGACGGCTTTCAAAAATACTAGACTCAACTCGAATCGACTACAAGCTGGTTTGAAAAGATGCCTCGGCTTGAAAATTGTGCAAAAAGCGCAGCATGTTGCTGACAGGAGCAGGAACACAAAGCCATTGCAAAAATAATTAAAAAATTTAATTGATGCATTAAAGCAGGCAACAAGTTTTTCATTCGCTTGTTGTTGTGTTTCTGTTGCCTCGCTTCAACTTTGTGTTTGTGTTTTTGCTTTCCTTTTATACATTTTTTTCTTCACCCAGACGCTTGGCGCTTGTACATATTGTAGAAGGTTATGCTAGGAAAAAACGTAAAACTAAAGTGAGCCAAGCTTTGGTCAGCCACAGTCAGTCCACTACAAACTACTATTTTTAACTGGCTGACAGGACCCGGGCTCAAAGTATCGTTAACCAAGTTAAAGAGCTCATTATAAGGCCGCCAGCGAAGTTGGGTGGCTTTAACATACTGCACTTGAGTATCTGAGTCTTTTAAGTATTAACATTAAAATAGTTGCAGTTTAAGGGAATGCAATTTTGATTTTTATGATGCACAATGACAATTCTTCTCAACTGCCTGATAAATACTCATTTATACGTCTTATTTTTTTCCCAGATTCAATTGCATTATGTTTAAATTAAATAACTTAAGCAGCAAACTTCAAAAATAATATTCATTGCAATCTGAGCGACTTAGGATAAGTAAGTAAAAGAGAATTGATAATCCTGTTGCGAGTTTAGCAACACTTTTTCAAAAAAAAAAAGATTTTAAAAAAAAAAAAAACCCTGGGGTTAAAAAAAAATAAAAAAAAATTTAAAAAAAAATTTTTTTTTTTTAAATTTTTAATTTAAAAAAAAAAAAAAAAAAAAAAAAATCCTGTTTACCCTTTGATATGTAAATAATAAATAGGTTTGTGCAATGTACGTCATCTTCAACACCCGTAAAGGTGAAACTTGAAGCCTTGCAAATGTCTTTTTCTATGGGCGAGACTTATAAGATGTCAAGATTGGGCATCTACGCATAATCGGAAATCGATAAATCGAAAACTGAAGATCGATAATTCCACATATTGCCCTCATCTTTACATCTTGCGTTATCTTTAGAAATATAAAAATTCTATTTTGTTGTTAGTTTAATTTTATTCAATTGCCAAATAAATTTCTTTAATATAAAATCACCTGTGCACAATGCAAACATACACACACATATACGCATGTATGAGTGTGTATGCATTACCCAAAAATGTAAACAATTACTCAATTTGGCTGCGCCCCAGTGCAACGCTCTTTATCATTAACATATCGCATCCTGTGGATCTGGGACCAATACGAACAATACGAACAACATTCAAGCAACAACCGCATGCAACTTGACAAATATGCTTTCAGGTCTAATTATACACCAAAGAGTCAACCGGTGCCAATGCGAATGCGCATGCTCATTGGTCTCGGGGCAGAAACAGAACAGGCCAGGAGGGCAACAATGTTGGACTGCAAGGTGACCCCAATTCCACTTTCAATTTGCGGGCAACCCTTTCGGACACGTACGCAAACAACTCTGTATAATTATGCCGAATAAAAATGTGAATGTCAACTGAACATCAATAATAAAAAGGTAGCAAATTAAATTTTATTAAAATTGTTATTTCATTTTCCTTATTCTCTTGCGTGTGAACGAAATTCTCCTTTGTATTTTAAAAAAATAGCAGCACCTTCGTTTCGAGCTATGCAAATGAACAAAAAAGTAAAAAAGAAATTTAGTGGTCTGAGAAATTTAAAAACATTTTAATTTAGTTCGCTCTTGGGTTAGTTACCATCAGCTTCAAGCATCTTGCAGCGTGGTTAAAAATTCGGTTAAGAAATTAAATTAAATTAGCATTAAACAAATTTTAGGCGCCCAGAGAAATGAGAACAAATTATCACAGCGACGGTGTCAGTCACAATGTTTATGCTCTTTCTTGTGCTTAAGACAATAATATTATTTAGTTTTACAGCATAGACCTCCCAATTAGCTTGATTTATTGTATTTGGCATGTCTTCATATACATTGTATGCAATTCTGGAATTTGGAATGTGTTTTATTTTTAACTTCCATATAAATGACTCAAGCGCTAAGCCAAGCAGGTTTTATAATTAATTACAGCTGAAAACATTTATGTTAAGCACGTACAAAAGAACTGTCAAAGTCATCCGAGCTTTGCCGTCAACTTGGCGCCACTTGGGCCACATGCAATGCAATCTTTTCTGCAGAAATAATTAAAATAATAAATAATAAATAAATTTACCCAGCAATTTCGCCGTACGAAATTTGAGCATTAAATTTAACTGTTGACTGCCGACTACATCAAAAATTAGCAGAAAGCTTCGCGTGCCCCAAAAGGGCCAACTAGCTTATAGACAATACAAAAATGGATTAGCATTTTTGGCATTACATTGTTGCACATTTTCACATTTTTTCACCTGCTGAACAGTGGGATTAAGATTGTTGATTCTTTTTCAAAACAATGTGAAGATTTCTACTACTGCAATAATATTATAACTTTCAAAAATAATAATAAAAATGATGTTCTATTTAATTATATTAAATATAGTGAATTTCCTGTAGCTTTTGAGTGGAGGTATAAGACTTTTAAATTGCTTAACTATTTCCAACTTAATACACTGTATTGATTGTTATTCATTAGAGCGGCTCCAAATAATTAATTTTGGCAAGATTTTACGATGTCTTTCATAAGCAAGAGCTTAAAACTGCATGGTGCAGGCATTATAAATAATTTATATGATCAAATATGTATGAACAACTCTAAGTATTTCTTTGTGGTTTTCAGCATTGACTTCAAACTGTTGTCCCCTATGCGCATTTGTTAGCCTGTAAAGCAGGCGTTGCAAATTTTTGGTCTGCTATAAGGTAAGGAAGTTCGTTGCTTAAGTCTTTTGTTGTGACCGCAGCGGTCACATTTCCCTTTTATACCTGAAAATAAAACTGCAAGTTGCTGGCGGTAAAAATCAGTATAAATTAAACATTAAATGAACAACATCACAGATTACGGTCAATGTATAATACATACATGGCAATTTCCATGCAAATTATATACACTTATTATGCGCAAAACCTATGTTGTCCCAACATGAAGCCTTATTCAAGTGTAGAGATGCCGATGATGTTGATGTTGATGCGCACTCGATGACGATAGCCACACTTTGGGCGACAACGTTGCAAACTGTTTTTCGCACCTCCCAGCCCTGAAAACCAACTTTCCTAAAGTGCGAACATCAACCAGTCGATGCGAAGTTCCATATCACATACAACCTTATCGAGGCGGTAGCTGGACACGCGCAAAAGAAAGTGCGAGCGCCGCAGCTGCCCCGAGGACATGTAAAACTGTTGAAGGTGTGTCAAGACATGAGCGCCGCTAGCTGGCCAAGGTTGACCAAGAGGTAGCAATGACAATGCCAATGCTTCGACCACAAAGGCTAAACTCCTGTACAGTCGACTACACTTAAAAAAAACTCGAAAAAATATTTAGAAACTCTTCATGAAAAATAGAAAGCATTTTTTTTTTTTAAATTTTGTTTTTATAACTCTTATTAAAAATATTATATATTATAATCAAAATTTCTCATCTCGTAGGGCGCAAAATTGATAATTCATATTAACATATAAGTAAGCAATATTTTTCTGGTAAATTGTTAAATATTTGTTTTTAACAATTTATTTAAGTAGTAAACAATGTGGAATTGTACACAAAAAAAAACTTACAAATTAAAAGACTGGTTTTCAAAGCTAAAATTTCGCGTTCTTATCAAGTGCAAAAGCTCGTTTTACCTATCCAAAGTCGTAAGTAGGATCGAAAAAGTGGATAAGGGCAATGTGTCATATAGACTTGCCACTGCGTGCCTGAGTTACTTATAATTTGGTCAAAGTTTCAAGCCCGTTGCTAAGATTTTTTACAAATTTCAGTATGTTTTTTCTAAGTGCACTCAGCTAGTTGGCCAGCCAGTCGCGGAACACTCGAAAATTAAGTGTTGACGTTGATGGTGACGACACTTTCTTTTCCACCTTCGGTGGACTGTACAAGACGGGCAAAGAAGTGGACGCTGATGCGGACAAACAAAAGCCGGCCAAAGGCAATTTAGGAATTCTCAAGGCGAAAGTGCATGTGAAGTGCGTGCGCCGGCCATCGTCTCTGGGCAGTTGGGGGGCGTGTGCACGCTTGTGGGCGTGGCAGATTGACTGCAATGTGCATCGCAAATTATGAGGTGTTATGTCAATGCGGTCGATGTTGCCACTACCACGTTCACGACCGGGTTCAGGTTTAGAGGATCCATGGCGTTAAAGTGCCTGAAAATGTGTGCTAAAAGTCGCACGACCAGAGCTTGTGAAAGGTTTTTACTGCTCAAATGATAGCACTGCTCTGCTATATAATTGAAAACGCCTCATGAAAGGGAAATCCATGCAATTGCAGTTGTAAGCTACTGAATGGGCTGAACATTCAAAAATGCGTACAGTCATTAATTTTTCAAGTTGTCACTTATCTGTGTACTTAGTACTCAAAAAGGTAACTTAACTTATTTACTGAACTATAATAAAACATAAATCATTCATTTAATTTAGTAATTATAAATATAAGACCGACAGAAGAAAGACAACCATGTTGGTGGTGCTTTTAGTTATAGCAAACACTTATTTTATTAGTGGACGCAACTGTTTTGGATTCTCCTTCATAAACATCAATTATATATTGAGCCCTAACTGCGAAAGTAACGTGAGTTCCTAAATGGCAAATCTTTTAAACGTGATATATATTTTATTTGCCCTTAAATTGTACGGAAAATATATAACTTGATTTGAAGCCGACCAATCAATTTAAGGCAAGATCACAAACAAATAACATTTTTTAGACTCCAAGCCCATTCGACTTGTATGTGCATGTTCATAATAAAGTGAATTATTGAAAATATTAAGTATACATTTAACGTTATATTTATTGGTATTTTAACGACTACGGCTTCCGCCAAATGTAAAACGTATTTTTTCATTTATTTTAAAATGTATTTGCAAACCTCCTTCACATAAATAATTGATAAGGTATTTTGAAAACAGGATTTCTTTAGTAGTCTAGTCGAGCCTTCGGACATGTTTTTTTTTTTTGGTATTGTAATTGTTGTTTTAATTGCATTTGTAGCAGCAACAGTTGTTGTTGTTACTGTCATTGTTGTTGTTATTGACTTCACTTGTTGTCATGTTCGATGAGGATGCCGCTAGTAGTGGACTTTGTCGCTGTAACCATCAGAGTCGCTGTCATCGTCATCGCTAGCTTCAACGTTGATTTCTGGAATTGCTTGTTGTTATTGTTATGGTTATTATTAGTACCATTTGTTGATGTTGCGTTTGTGTTTGTTGTTGTCGTTGCTGCTGAGTGTCATTTGAAGTTTGGCGAAGGCGCTCTCTTGGCGTTCCCCATGAAAACATAAACATAACAATCATTATCATACAACAACATTGCTAAAAAGCAAAACAAGAAAATAGAATATCAAAAAAAAAAAAAAAACCAAAGCTAAACAAAGCAAATTATTGGTATTTATGAGAATAATGTTGACTTCCTGCTTTGTCTGGCTACACAAGGTGGCATCTAAAGTGGCGCTAAACGCGTACATTTAATATGATAAATCTTTTTTTTATTTTCATATTTTGAACGTTGACGTTGAAGATCTTAAGCCAAGTTTTGGGTGACCGTACACGTTCACGTTAAGATGGAGAGGCATGAAGTTGAGTCAAGTGAAAGGGTCGAAAGCCTTTGGAAATGTTAGTGTCTAATCGTAAAATTTGGAAACATTTTGTTATGAAATTGGGTGAATGCTGCAAGTTCGCGGCTTGAGTCTTTTGTTTAATTGGGAGGCAACAGTGTTTAGCATTTGATACACTCATTTATTTACCTTAATGGACATCACTAGCAGTCAAGAAGCTTACTTTCAAAGAAAGCTAAGCTGAGTAGTTTGCTTCCCAGGTTTCGGAAATTAAGCCTCCTTCTACTTTAAAAAATCTATTGAAATCGTAATTTAGTAAAATGCGTTTTATGTCCACAAGTCGTTATGCACATTCCGTTAGTCGCCGTGATCATGCATCATCATCAGACAAGCGAAATGCAAAGACATAAGTCTTATAGATGGAGGAGTTTTGGGAAATATATGTGACCATTGTTGCGCCATTTCACGCTACTGAATCGATGAATGCGACGGGGCAAAATGTACTCAAACAGAAGGCATAGAGACAGAAACGCACATTGTGTCATGCCAGGCTATTGTTGCTATTGTCGTACTGATTGTTTGTTTTGCCTGCTGCCCAGGCGTTGTCCTGTTGACAATTGGTCATAAGTTAGGCACCCAAAACATGAAGCACAATGTCAACGCATTGTTTTTCCCCTATCACCTAACTTATGGCTATGTGCGGCATGGAGAATCGCTTAAGAAGTAAAACGCAAAAAAAAAAAAAAAAACAAAAGAGAGAGTGCTACGAAATCGATTGCACAGCTTCGAAGTGCCGAAGCTTGGGGCAGCAGCAGCAGCGATAATTTGAGAGGAACGCCCATAATCAGTGTGAAGGCATTGATTAATTGTGGGGCACTTAAATCGATGTGATAAAATTTCTGGGTTTTTCTTCATTTTTAAAGGCAAAAAATGTTTAGTGAGAAACTCACACATGAAAAATTGTCAAAACAAATACTTTAAGTCAGTATTTTAAGCTAGAAAAAAATATAAAACTTATTGAAAAACCTTAAACATACAAATACAGGACAAAATTACCAAATATATTACAAGAACTACATGTGTTAAGACAATATTATTTATGTTTTTAAAAACAATGTGAAGTCTTCATAGAAGTATTTATATAATGTTTCTTTCATTTCTCGCAACTTTCTAAGCAAATGTCAAAATCACATAATAAATAATTCTGCTGCTCCCTCTAGCACCCACATCTGCTGTTGCCCTGTGCCCAAATGTTGCTAACACAAAGGTAAAGAGAACAAAGCAACCAGCATATAACCCACAACACACTAACATAACACACACACACACATACACAGATATGCTGTTATTGGCTAAAACATCCAAACAGTGGCAATATTTGGCTGCTGTTTACAACACTGAGCCCTCGCCTTGGACGCGCCATGGGTTGGTTTCTTGAGAAATTGGCGCATGCTGTGAATTGTGCAGACATATCTATCTAAGTATTTTCCACATAGTCATAGTCATGGACAATATTGCGTTGCTTTTGTTTGGCAGCGTCTTGCGATTGCGCTTGGGATTTGGGATTTGGCTTTAAGTTTTTTGCATGCTTTATTTTTTTTCATTCACGCCAGCAAGCTAGCCATGGGGCTATCAACAACCACGATGAGACATTGTGCGAAGTCTGAGCCTGGGGCATGGATTGGCTTTGCTTGGATTAGCTCGAGTCGGAGACCCATGCTTGGCTATAAAGTGTCAACAGCAGCGGCTACCGTTCTACGTACGAACCTTTTTTTTTTTTGGTTTGTTTGCATTTCTTCATATTTTTCGTGGGGCAAACACAACAATTTTTCGCTGGCATTTATCTGATCCTGTTGAGTCATGCAATGTGTTAGCTAGCGAGGCAGCTAGCCAGCATTTGAATTATGGAGATGATAATGCGTTTGCCCATGTGTGACATGAGTGCGATTCCGTGCCATAGTCATTCCGTGGCTTCATGCAAAGCAAAAGACGCAAAAATTTGCATTTGAAACAGTCCCAAAACTTAACCAACTTGCAACTTGCAACTTGCCTGTCTGTCCGCTCAATTAAATGCCTTGTTCTACTGAACAACAATCACCAGCACTTGCCGAAAAATATGCTCAACTTTGCTGTCGGACACGCGCACTCAGTCCGCTTAATTGAGTTGATTAGCCCGCCTGCCCCTTTTTGGGCATGTTGCAAAAATGAAACAAAAATAATAATGAAGAAACTGCCGCTGACATGCGCTTGAGAAAATATAAATATGTGACTTCACAAACATGCCACCGCACGTATTTATATAAAGCAAAAATAACGGTAACATCAAAATTTTTCTTACAACTTGCGGCAATCAGCGGCTGCTGTCCCTCTTGTCCCTCTCGATCTGAAGTTGAAGATCTCCTTTTGGCTTCTTTTCGCATGTCTCGCTTGGCCTCCTCCATCTCTTAAATTAACAACACTCACCTCAGTGTTGCTCGAAATATGTGAACATATGTACATATGCATGTGTGTGTGTGTGTATGTGTGACTCTGAATGATACAAAATAAAATGCAACTTTTTAAATAATTAAATATTTAACCCTACATGAATTTTTCGAGGCTCCCACGTTCTCAGGCCAAGTGAATTTCTGTGCAATTTGATTTGCAATTTGCCGAAAAGGTTAATTTAATTATGTAAATTTATTAACGATTTTAAGTGTTTTCAGCTCATTAATAAAGACCTAAATAAGACCTAAAAAAGTGAATAATAGAGTGAAAATGGCAATATAGCCACAAAGCAATTAAACTCATCATAGATAAAATCCCTCAATAGCTGTTCTATAAATCAACAAAAATACCAAAATTGTTAACTCGAGCTGTAAGGATGAACGAAATATGTGGATACAACCATTTTAGTTATAAAATTTACCAATTTCCCAGATCTCTAGTAGCCGTAGAACCCTGATCTTAAAGCTTTATTTGTACCGGCCATAGAAAAAGATATTTGCAAAGTTTCAAGTATTTAGCTTTACGGGTGTCGAAAAAATTTGCGCTCATACAGACGGACAGACACCACGAAGAACACTGCACAAAAACCAATTTTCTCTTTACCTTTGAATTTTAGGTTTAAGTTAAGCTTAAATCTAAAAGGTTGCGCCTTAACTAGCTAAGGCAAAGATAAATATAATATATTTTTTGATAACTTTATTTAAACATTGTAGTCGTCAATCGCAGTTTTACACAAGGTTTTTTATACTAATTAACTGTGCCCATTTGGCATAAAAATTCCGTTAGAAGCAACTGTGATTTGGCCAAGAAGAAATAGGTAAACTTTAAGAACTCCTCAAAGAAATGTTGGCTTTGAGCTCAATTCCGCTGCTAATGACAAGTAAGAAACTAATGGGTTCAACATTTTAAGAAGAATGTGGCATATAAAAAATAGTCAAGACACTTGCCACTTGAACCCGTGTACTCATTAAACCTAACTAACACACACACAGTACAGATACAGACATATTAGTTATAATACTGTGTTAGGTATCTGACGTGGCTATGGCAGCCGCAGCAGCAGCAGCAGCAGCGGCAGCTGCATGATCAACGAACAAAAAACTCTCACTAGGCACTTAAAAATTAACGCTTTTGACAGCCAAACGGACTTTCAAATGTCCAAAGAGCAACCAACAAAGCAACCAGCTTGCCACAAGTTGCGGCGTAGCAACTGCGCAGGCGCAACAAAGTGTCAATTCGGCGAACAACAGCTTTAACAAGATTGGCAGAGACGTCGACTTCGAAGTCGACATCGGCGGTGGCGGCGGCAGATGAGACAGCGAGACAACGAAGTGTTTGTGGCCAATCTTGAGATTTTCTCATAAGGTGCAAAATCTGTGGATATCATCATAAAAATCCTATATGTATGAAACAACCCAAAACATGCTCGGAAATGAACCTAAGCAAGCCGACAGAAACAAAGTCGTAAAAGCCGAAAAGCAGGCAGACAGAACCGCCTCTTTAAGGTTCTGGTACTTGAGAGAAGGGTTAAAGGTAGAAGGGGGAGCTAAAGATGCCTCCTAATTAGCTGGACGGCTGCTTTGCAATTGAGGGCGATTGCGACTTCAATATTTTTTTACTGTACAAGTATTTTATTATTAAAAATACATCTTCATACATACAATATATATATTTTCTTAGCAATTGCACAGCTTCTGAACGTGAATCGTCTTGAACAATGGAGCAGTTAAAATCTGAAGCTAATAAATAAATTAAGTCTTTAACGATGACAACGGAGGGCGCAATGCCAGCAACGACTCCACAGGGCGCTCGAACATCTCAATTATGTTGTTTAAGCTCATTGTTTATAAATTTTTTCTTAATTTTCTTATGGTTATGGGTATTTTGTGTGAGTTTTTCTCCTTCCTGCTCGCTTATCTCATCGCAGATCGCAGCCAGAGCAGTCCAAATTGCGGAAATACGTTTGGCCGTGCGGCGATACACTTTAAATGGGCTCATAAATGTCTTCCTATGGACCTCACCCCCTTGGTACTGGAGGAAAAGGGCCGAGGGATATTTACCTGTGGTTAGCATGCGAATTATTTGGTCTCAAATTAAAATTATAATCATATTATTGTTAATGCTCTTAATAAGCTAATTTGCAAACAATTAAAGTTGGAATATGCGTTGCTTTTATGTATGCATTGTTCATTACAACTTGCCACAAAGTTGCCAACTCATTTGATTGCCGATAGAAACAAGCGAGTTAGGCAAACTCATTGCGGAAACTCTGATGGCACAAAATGGTGAAATTGCTTAAAATGTGAATGTTTGAAGAGAAAATGGCTCAATTTGATAGAAATCTTTAAATCAACGCATAACAAGAGTTAGTCAACCTAAATAGTTAATATTATATAAAATTTTCGATTTCAGCTATATACATGTAACTTAATAAGAAATGTTAAATGATAAGCTTAGAAAAATCTGTTATTTGGTTTATACAATCAAAAAAAAAACAACACGAAAATCAACAACAAAATAGTTAAGTTTTCAAAGCTGGTTTTCATTATGTATCGCAGTAGTCGCAGTAACTAAATAAAAATGCTTGATTCACCTAAAAACATAGTTATACAGCAAAATAAACATGAAACAGATTTAAATTAAAGCAGCCAGTGCTCCTAAAACTAGTATTAAGTTTAGTATTATATTCTAGATTAAACTTATTATATAAATAAAATAAAAATTCAAGTGCGTGCACTTTTAAACAAAATGTGTGCACTTTAAAATGACGAACCATGTTCAATTTAACGTGGAACCATACTAAACTCGCTTATTCAAGGAATAAAATTATAATAAAATGTAAATACAGTCGTGTCTGGATATAATGAACACCCTTAATAGTGAACACCTCGAAATAGTGAACACCCAAAAATTTACATGGAGAACTCTAAATAGTGAACAAACGAAAAACTCGAAAAAGTGAACAAAATTTTTTAATAAACTTGAAGCAGAAAAAGAAAAAAATAACACACAAAAGGGAATGCTCACACTTCCACTACTAAACATTCTTTGCTTTGCTACACTGCGAAACCACGGGAAGTTCGCAAGAAACCACTGAATTAAAAAGTAACGGAGTTAAAAAAATGTCTTAAGCGTGTGACAGTGGGACAAGGATATAAATTTCACATTGTTTTTTAATAGTACATAGTTCATGAATTATCTCATAGAAGTCATAGATATTGTTATTGGCGATAGCGATAATGATGACGATGACGTTCCGTTGAGCTTACTTCAACAAAAAATATTAAACAAAAAATATGCAGAAATTCATGACATACAGCGATTACTGGAAGTTGTTATCCCGGAGGTAGTTTTATTTACTGTTGCATTCGTCTTTCTGTTAATTTAGTATTAACTCTATTTATAGGTTAATTACACCGAAACCTATGTTGAGAAATGGAATTTAATCGAAGACAACGAATCAGTTCATATTGAGAATGATGAACTTAAAGATTCGGATGATGAAGACCAAGGGGAATTGCAGATCGAAAATACTATTAAAGCTTCCGAAGCTATAGACAGCTTTGACAAGGCTATCGCAAGGCTGAGGCCAATAAAACTGACTTTTCTGCGAATCCAAAAATTAATTTCTGGACGCAAAAAGCAAACATTAATTCGCGATTTTTTTCAACAAAGATACATATTTACTTTAATTTGTTTACAAATTTATTTAATTGATTTTAAATCTAGCATTTTCATACACAAATGTGTATTTTGAGCAAAAAATGTGAGTCTCGAAATAGTGAACCTCGGAATAGTGAACAGGCCTAGCAAAAATTTGTTCACTATATCCAGACACGACTGTATAATAAAATGTTCCGATCAATACCAGCGTATATAGCTGTAACACTCTTCTTATTAAGAATAAGTATGAACCGTATTCAAATTAAGGAGCAGTCATCTTACTTCCGTCCCGAAGCGCTTGTTTTTCTTCAAAACTAACCGAATACGAAATATACTCGACAACAGCGCAATGCTTATGGCGTCCATCCGCCTAGTGAACTAGAGACCTCAAATTCGAATCATCATATTTCGTGTTTGGTAAGTTTGACCTAACTAATTTTCATTGTATTTCTAGCAATTTTAATAATTAATAATATTTAATGTGGGGAATAAAAAATCACGAATTTAATGAACCAGAGACGTTAGAGTAATAAATTGCATATTCAGTTTCAGGATGACTAATATTTGAATCGAATATTATTGTGCATGAATATAAATTCGTCAACACCCTTAATTAACTATGATAAATGTTGATTAAACTATTTCATAGTTGTGCACAAGTCAAGTAAAGCATATTTATATTTGGTGCTAAATCAATACCGAAAATAGTTGGGTTAACCATGAATAAGGTATTTTTCTGAGTATATACTGACACAAGCCTATATATTAGGTATTGGGCTAGCGTGGCTGCTGTTGCTTCTAGCAAAATGAAAAGTATTCATATCTGTGTATTGAAATATTGTTACTGTATATGCAGAGTATGTTAGCTTTTGAGTTTTTTGCTTGAACATATCGGTTATTTTAATACGATGGTTTGCGTATTGTTGTGAAATTTATGTGTACTTTAATAATATGTAAGGTAAAGGTAAGTTTGTTTTTGTTGTGAATGGAGGATGTTTTTAGGATGTTTATTGGATTTTTATTTAAAAACTTGGCATGATCCCATATTTGAAACGAATGTTTTATATTATCTACATAAATAAATAAATACATTTTTGTTCTAAAATTTACTTTTGACTTTTATTATTCTATCTGTATTAAAATCATATTTACTACCAATATTGAAAACATTTTTTTTCTATCACGTTAATAGTTTTATATATTTTCAAATTTTTACCAAGTACCATTGTTATTTAATTTCAATTCAAGCCAGCCACCGCATTTACTAATAAGAATTTTATCTCTTCGTATCACTCATTATCTATTTTTCGGGAAATTTTACTCGCAGTTGCCAAAAAAACTAAACTAAAACTCAGTTCCCACGATTGCCAAACTCGTATACAGTTTTATAACCGTAACCAGACACATACATAGCTGGCCCTGAGAATATTTCGTGATGTCCACCTGCAAAAACCTAAACTAAAAATTAAAGAGGAAAGAAGATCTGTGTTGTTGCAATCCTGAACTCTGTGCATATCTGCTAGCTCCCAGCTGCGTGCGAGCCTTACAGAACAGCTACGCACGAAATGGTTTTTTCTTTCTTTTAGTTGTTTTTTTTGTTGTTGAGCAGGTAGTTTTGTGTAGTAGTGGAGTATTATAGCAAAGCACTTCCAAGCAATTGAGATTTCAAAATGACATTTTTGTTGTTCGTTGGTGTTGTGAGAAATAGAACAATGCCAATGCCTGGCGTTGCACCTGAACTAGTAAAATATCACGTCTATTGTGTAGCTGCTGAGAGAAAATAATGCTTTTTATAATTAAAAAAAATTTCGCTCTTTCAATGGCAACGGCTCCAGAAAGCAGCTGCCAAAAAAATTAATACAGACGAAAAAAGTAAAACAAGTTTGTCGCCTGAGTCTTTTGTTTTTGCCACCGGCCGCTCGTCAAAAGTTATCTGCTTCTCCTGTATTTTTTTTGGCTAATACACAACTTTGGAACCCTGTCTCCTTTCGACTTAACGCTTCACTACTGACAAATGAGCAGCATATCCTGTTGATCCCGTTGTGAGGAAGTAATTATAATGTTGAACTTACGTGTGAACGCTGCAGCTTTAATTGCGAAAATAATTAAAAGCTCATAAATAAAATGGCTTACAGCAATAAGAAAAAAAAAGAACCAAACGAAACGTGAAAATTTAATTATGGCCAGGTTCAATTAATTCATTAAGCAGCTTGAAACACCAAAGACAACAAAGACCAAGTCAACCTCAAGTACCAAGCACACCTTCTGCAGCTAAATCAATCAACGCCAAATACTCAAACTGGCCTTTTCCCTAAGGACATGAGTTGTGGCCAAGCCGAGTAGCCAGAATTTGTAACCGGTTTGCAGCCGCCTGTCCTTTCGCATCCTGTGGCCGCACTTAGAATATATGTATTATGCAACAGGAGTGCGCCAGGGCTTTCATAATTTATTGATTTTATATGGCGTCACATTTGTCTCTTTGTCTGTCTTGCGACACTGAACGCTGACAGTTTTTGCCACTGCCACTGCCACCGCCAAGGCCGCAGACGCAATCGCAGTTGTAGAGACATTTTGACAGTTGCAGGTTGTCAACGTAGTACTCCGTTTGCTGTGCTGTCACTTTAATTGCAACTGACGCATTGCCAAAAATATATACATGCGTTCATTTATGTTTGTATGTATGGTTGAGCCAATGCTTCACATCCTGCCTTATTCTGCTCGTCTTGCAATAAGCTCGACTGTCATTTCAATTTTTCATGCTGCCAAATAAACCGCGCAAGGTGCTCTAGTCAAGTCTCCCTTCGCCTTTCTTTCCCTGTTCACAAGTCCTCTTATCCAGTTGTTGAACCACTCTACCGCTATATCCGAGTGTATGATTAATTAATATGTAATGTTTCGGTCAACCTTTTGGCCATAATTCATAAGTGTGGGTATCGAGGCGAGCGGAAGTTTGTGGCCTTAGTCTTTTGTCTTGCGGCAGGGAAAACTGTTAACGGTGAATTAAAGTTACCAACTTCATAACTGCAAGTACTATTGCATCATCAGGTGGTTGATATTAATGCACATGTTAACTTAGTTGCTAACTATTTTATATGTTAACTTTAAAGTCAACAAGTTGCATAAGTACACATAAAGAGGTGTGGATATGAGATTAAATGCAGTTGTGCTTAAAATTATGCCTCAAAAGAGAGTATAATCGTCCCTCAATCTGTTCATACTCGTCCCTTAGTTTTGTCAGTAAACTTATCAGCCAATTATTCGTTGAGCTTACATAGAGGCAGGAAATCGAAAGATGGGCTGTTGGATTAGATGTCCGGATCATAGTAACTAAATATGAATTATTGTGGTCTTAACGTTTCAGGAACAAAATATCAACCATAAAACATCCATTATGTAAAATATAACAGCAAAAGGATCTATGGGTTGTTTTCCTAAATATCGACATTATTTATATTTTGATATTTATTATGAAACCATTCCAATCTATGTAACACTTTTTTTAAAACATCTTATAACCTAATAACCTAAGGGCAAGATTCTAAAAATCAACTTACAGATAAAACCTTTTAACAAAATTTTAGGTTAAGTCAGAATTTATTTAATGTCTCACACCTCGTACAATCATATAAAAGTGTTTTACAAATAAATATATATGTTAATGTATATAACTCTGAAATAATATGAATGATATTCATATGCGAAAGAAAATATATTTGTAAATTGCATTCCGAATGAGCCTTAGAATAACATAAATATTCATATTTTTTAAAGAATATATTGTTGTTTACGTTAATAGAAGGCATATTTACATATTTTAATATGCATAAATGTTTGGTGCCTCAAATTTAAGTTGCCTTACTTTCGAAACTGAAATATATTTGATGTGTTTACCGTTTAATTTGCATATTATAAATTCACTTTCGTGCATATGCAACATATACAATTAGGCCAAAACAAAATGTAACCCTCTCGTGCACGCTTTCTGATGAATAGATAATAAATGACAAAAATGCAGACGAGCTCTGCACTTAAAAGGGATGCCCAAGTAGGCTGGCAGGAAAAGCAAACTAAACCAAACTGACCCTTTTGGGCCATTTATTCTAACGAAACCCTTCAGCCATTATGCCAGGCAGGTGCTTTTGCGACGTCAACTTACTTAAATGATGTGCTAATGATATCAACAAAATGTAAATAATAATAAAGAAACGATCACAAAATATATATTCACCAAAAACCAAACAATATCAGGAGCACGACATAAATTGGCAACAATTAAAATGCAGTTTTGGGCAAATCCTTGGCGCAACTGTAACAGTAACTGTAGTTTGTTGCAATTGCATCTGCAACTTGTTGCTGATTCATATCATATTTTGGCGGACTGCTCATTAACGGCTGCGCAGCACAGCATAGCGAAGGGTATTTATATTTAAACAAAAAATTTGATCGCCTGCAACATGCAACAGAGCAGCAGCGTGGCAAGTGCAGCGTGACCAAAGCCCAAAAATTTAACCCTAGGCATATGCATTGGCTGCACGCGCATCTCAACCCTTTTGGGCCAAACAAAATGCAGCCGAAATTATCCAAAAACACAGCTAGCGTTAAATTTTGGTATCATCTCGTGTTTTGTTTTTTGTCTTATCCTCGGTTGATTTCAACGCTTTCTACACTCACTGCGATGGTGAACGAACAGGTGTAATGATTTTTTGTTTTGCACCTTGACTTTTGCTTCCGTTTCAGCTATGTTACTTTTCATTTGCTTGTCGTCGTCCAGCACTGTCGATAAATTTTGAGCCGGGGGTAATTTGTGTGCATTTATTTCCGTGCCACAAACGTTTTGCGATTCTTTTATACAGGGTGCTCAAATCGTCGTACTATTGCTCGTCGTACTGCTCTAATTTAGCCATTAAACGAGCAATATTAACATCCTTTGGATTAGCTTTTTCTACATATAAAAGTTCTCATACATCAAATATTTCCAAATTGATCTTATTGCACTTTTCAAATTACCCAATTCCTTTCTGCGTTTGTGTTCTTCGGATTCAGCTTGCATGTACAGTGAAAGCGCATAGTGAAGCATGGGTAAGACTATACACAGCTTTGGAAAAGTTTGCCAATTTATTTTCATGGTAAAATCATGCAATTTAACAAAAGCTAAAAATAATATTGTGGGGCTAAATGACAGAGTAAACTAAGTATTTGACTTTGAAAAATTTGTGTTACATTTACACATATTTAGAGCTTCGGGACACCCTGTTTATTTTGCCTCTGTTTTATCATTAATTTCGTACTAAGGACTTTATTATCGACATTGTATCGTAAGGGTAACAAACCAGAAACATTTAAGCACACTGAAAATAATGAAATGTTTTGTTAAACTACCTAAATGTTTATAATATCATTTCGAACCTATAAAATTGTTTTTAACACACATTATTGTCTTAAAACCAAGTTCCAAACTTTATTAAATTAGATTTTCTTTTGTAACGCAAAATAAAAATTTAATCAGTATTAAAGTTTGTTAACATTTTTAGCATATTTCTTGGCGAACATTGAGAAGAAAAATGCGTTCTATCCTGTGTAAAATCAAGAACATCTGTGGACAATAGTCTGCCATGCTCAAATTGCCTTGACATAAGAAAGATTTTCTTAAATTAAGAACGGAATTCTTAAGACTACCAACATTGCTAAAAGAACGATGTTGCAGAAAATGTTTCCTTCGCAGTTAAGTCTTATGTTAAGCAATCAAACTTCGACTCAGCTTGGGGTATGCGTTCGTATTTTATGAACATTGTTCTTAAATTGATACAAATAGAACGAAGTTGGTTCCATTTGTAGAACCAAAGTTCCGAAATCAAGAACGTTTGTTCATAGTTTAAGAACAAAAATAAAATTAAGAACATGTTTAAAGAGCGCCGTTCGCTTTTTAATACCAAATAATCAAGAACGAAATGTCAGAAAAGTTAAGAGCATATGTTTATTTTTCAGTGTAGTGAAGATTTGGAATGAGTATGTAATACCAACCCCACAAGACAACTTCCTCAATATCAATCATTTCGCTTGCTATATTACCTACCCCCTTAAACAACTTTCATCATAAAGCATACACGCTGTCCCCAAAAATAAATACAGTTGCACTTGTATGCAGGTTGTGAGAGTTGAGAGGAAGAGGCAGAGACAACTGCAATTTTCAGGTGTTAGCTGATGTTGCTGGGACAACCCTTTCATTAGACAGGCAAAAATGATATATTTAATCCGTTCGTTCGGTTGACCGTTCATTCGTTCGATCGTATAGCCAGTCAAGCGAATGCTCGACAAAAACAACAGGACCGGTAATGATAAACCTGATATGAAACACACTTAGGGCTTAACTTGGGTAATCTGCAGTTTGTTCAAGTAGAAACAGCAGCGACAACAACACCAACACAACAATACTGAGACTGGGCCAGCGAAATTAAAACATAAGTGTGCGTAAGGTTTATAAACATTAAAACCGACGCAGCACTTGGAACTTGAGCAGCCTTAACAGGCAATATGAAACAGGGAGCAGGGGCCAGGGACAGCAGATCGCAGATGCAGATCGTTGCCAGTTGGCAGCGAAACGTCGCCGCTTTGGTGCAGGTGGATTTCTCAAGTGGCTGCGTCCGTTCTCTTAAAACAACGTATGAGTATCCGCACGTTATCATTTGTATGTATGTGTATGTTCGGCTGTAGCTGGGAACTTATTGAAACATTGAAAGCAGACAGTATATAATACTGATATACATACTTTTTTTTTTTAAAGTAGAACAAATGCACTATGAGTGTATCATAATTAATTATTAAATGAATTCTTTTTGTTGGCCTTGCTTGCTAAATGAATTATATACATGTATGTAAAGTTTCACACTTATTTGACTAAAATTTACTGTGTATGTTCATATGCGCAGTCCAAAGATATTATAGGTATATTCGTTAGTTTGATAAATAAATTTTATTAAATTCGCAATTAAGCGTCGTTATGATCCAAACTAAACAACTTATAACAGACATACTTCGCTCATTAGCCTAAGCCAATATTACCAAAAATTCTATAAAAATCGCCATAAATGTCAAAGAAGAAATGTCAAATTTAATTTATCCAAGCAAATAATCTATCCATTCAAAAAGACGGTGATATTCAGAAGGATATGCCAAAAGAAGCAGAGTCAGTGAAAGTCACATTATACATGCTTGCTTAGGATACGTCAGCTAAGACTTCTACGACGACTTTCTGATGTCTGAAGGCATTTGTATGTGGTGTCAAAAGTCGCAAAGCAATCCATCAATTTAACAGCCATGGAAAATTAAACAGACGAGAGCACAAAGAAGCAACAAAATCGTTAAATAAATTGTACAAAATATTTCTAACAGAGGACAAAAAAAAGGACACAGAAGTCGCAAATGGGGTGGGTTTCCCCTGCTGGCATCAATTGATTTTCTTTAGATTTCATTTCTTGGGCATCTAGACAATCAAACACAGAAGTCATGTTGCAGTTTAAGAACAAGACGCTGTCGATGTCCTTTGTGTGGCATGTTTGCGTAATGTTAACAAACGCTGTGCAAACTTTAAGTTACTCAAACAAACCCAACAGCAGCTGGCAAAGAGTCAACAAACTATGCCCAAAGCATCTTTTGCCACAACGCGTGCCATATGCCAAACTCAAACTAGCTAACAAAAAATACCTAAAACAAAAGTCAAAAAACCACTCCTGCCAGCCGGGATTCCTTGTAATTAAAAACCACACGCTTATCATTTATTTACCAAAAGTGCATACACCAAAATCGAGCAACAATTCATCGCCGTGCGGTATCCAAGCTGCTGGCTTTTGCTCCGGTTTTTGATTGGCTTCGCGGTGTCGCATTAAATGTCGTATTAAAAAAAACCTCAAACAAAAAAACCAAAACTCTTGGCAGCCGACGCAGTACATCAACTGCAACAACTGTCGCCATGGCATCAGGTTTACTTTATGCTTCACTTTTTTGTCCAGATTTCTTGCTTAAGTTTATTTTTTTGGTTGGGGCTGGGGCTCGTGTTTGGCAACAAACATTCCACTTGATAAATTTCAAGTAATCAAATTGAAGTACATAATTTATTTTTGTCTGCATAATTCACGCTTTATTTTGGAATGAGTAAAAAGGGGGACAGTAGTAAGGAATATTTAGACTTGTTGTTATAAAAATAATTATAATATAAACATATGTGTGTGCCCTGCACATTCAAGTTGCTATACTCATATCTATAACTTGTCAATTAAAAAAAAAAATATGCAGACTTTTTTAGTTGTTATCAAGTTTAATATAGTGTCAGAAAGTAAACAAATTTTATTACACACCATAAAATAATAAATATCAAGCAAACCTCTGCAACCTTAACCCAACCAACTTATCCAAAATATCCGATTAGAGCTTTTTACCCCTTAGCCTTGATCGTTGCTCGAGCAACTATTTAGTACATGAAACATTCCGTGTTTTATGTTCTGACTATAACAAATTTTATTCTCTTGTCTCCTTGGAGACCTCAATTCCAGTACTAAAACGATCGATCCTTTTTTGTTTATTTAATCGTAACCACTAACTACTAATCTAACGCTGGTCTGATTGGGTTTTTCCCAATCCACGCAACAAATGTCGGACCACTAATTTTATTGTTGAATTTCCCAGAGCTTTAACGTTAACTTTATAAATTTTTTACCTAAACTTACTTTCAGATTTATATATAATTTTATTTTACATAATTTTAATTTTAATTTATAATTTTATTTTAATTTTAATAAACTTGGATTTTATGTCAGCTGATCATAGTTGACAATAAAAAATAAACTATCCTTCCTTAAAATATCCAACATATACCACCAAATATAAAAATCAACACCACACAAAACATAACAAAATTGAGTGCCTCCAAAGCATTCCAATATGTAAATAGAATATATAGTTAATCATGTAAATAATTAAAATTTAAATGTTATTAATGTAAATATAGATTATGGTAAGTATGTACATATCTGACAGCACTCAAAGCCGAAAGACACGCAAACAGCGCTTTACCCAACCATTAACTAACTTTTAAATTACTTTAATCTTAATAATAAATAATAAATCAGCCAAACCTATTTAATGTTTGCACATATTCTATAACGTTGTATATAAACTACGTCATTAAATATAAATATAACAAAGATACAAACATTTCTCTATTGAACTTAACCCTTGTTATTTAAGTAAAATTTACAAACTCTATAAAAAGGCGATTTAATTAATAATTTATTACTGTCTCGCAATTATGAACTGCAATATAACATGATCTCAGACATTTGATAGTTGGTTGTAAATGAAATTAAATGTATGTATTTCACATTTAAAAGGATTCTAAGTAAAAAAAAAATTATGATATATATACTTTTATATTTAATACTTTGAGAATAATTCATTACTCTTAATAAAAATGATATCATTATACAAATTAGGATTTTCATTGCAAATATGTGATACATATTTTACTTACATCCATTTGAAAATATTTGATTATATATTTTGTTTAGTATAAAACTCGAACTAAGTAGCGTCAAATATCCATATGTACTCGTATATATAGTAGTCATGTAGGCAATCACAAAATGACTCGAACATCAAGAATGTAAATAGTCGTAAAGTCAATGGAATTAACAAATGTATCTGAACGCTTTTTAAACGCCTGTCGGCCAATGGTTGTGCATAACAAATGAGTTGTTGGCAAATATAAATATACATAAGACAAAGAAGAATATTGGCATGTGTTAATACATACTTACATATAAGTTGATACTACGTCTGAACAAAAACCACACCCAATTCCGAAAGTTTTAGGTCTAGCTGTACCTGGAAATTTACTTCTGCTTACTTAGCATTGTTTCTAACTAACTAAGTAGCGTCTGCTGTGATTGCTGCCATTTTAACTGAAGATCATAAGCGGTGCAGCAGCTGCACAGAAAAAGGAAAAAACAAAATAAAAACGAACAAAAGTAAATCTGTTTGGCATGGTAAAAAAAAAAAACGAAATCCATTTGGACTAGCGGCTGCAGCCTGTTGCGCACAGGACTCTCTCTCGCTCTCATTATCTGTGACTGTGTATTATTATCCTTGAAAAAGTACCTGCTGTGACCACCACCAACTGCCAAATGTTTCCAGCATTCGTTTCATTTGTTGCACATGTACATACATATATACCTCTCTGAGGACCCTCTCATTCTTGTTGGCAATCTGTTGCTGTGTATCTCTGCACATGTCTCTGATTCCTGGTGTTCTGATTCAGCGCACTGAAAATTTGATGCCCTCGCAAGGTGTTCCAGTGACCCTGTTTTGTTCTGCGCTGGCAAGCGGAAAAAACTAAGTTGGTAAACAACATTTGGTCCATATGCATTTCGAATGATCTTTGTTTTCGCAGGCTAGCAGCTGTGACTGTAGAAATTTCCAGCATCGAAGTATCAAGTATTATTGAGTTGTGTTCAAGTACAGTTGCCACACAAAAATCACTTGCCAAATCGAAACTAAATTGGCTCACTAAAAGAAAACAACGAAAAAACACCCACACAATATATTGTGGAGGGTGCTAGGTGCGCCCACATCTGTGCGAAAGCTAATAAAGTTGTCATTGCAGCACGATTGAGCAGTTAGGCAAACATTTTTTTCCCACTGGTGGCACGTACAACAAGCTAACCGGCAATGAGGAGGCAACAATTACCAACCAACAGTCATTACAGTGGCAAAACCAAAGTTGGCCATAACAAGCAAGTGGCGCTATATAATCATAGACACCGTCGCGTCGTCAGAAACGTCCACGTCCGCATCGGACAGTCAGAGAGACTCAGTGGTCAAACGCGGACGCAAACTGCACTCTAAATCAATTAACAGCACGTCAAAAGTGTTGAAAATTGGACCAACAACAAGTGCAAGGCAACTGCTAATAACTAAACTTGCTGTAAGACAGAAATAGATACAGAGACAGAGACAGAAAGAGATGTAGTTATGTCTGAGAGATGGAAAGTGAGGCGAGAATGTGTATCAACCTGTCTGTGTGCGTTGAAGGCTAATAAGCATGCAAATAATGTTGCCGCCTCTGCATGAAGATTAAAGACCCATGTAGCTGTGATAGCCAGAGTCAGAGTCAGAAGCAGAATCGGAGCTCGAGTTGGAGTTGGTGTTGGGGGGCTACGACTATGCCGCTGCGTGCTGAAGAAAACCAGTTACAGATCGTTGAGAAAATTATTGAGTGAAATGAATTTGTTAACACTTAGCGACGAGAGGGCGTCACCAACATTGGACCAGTAATTTAGCATGCGTCACAGGATCATGTGTAGATGCAACCATATTCCGCTACCTTTTCCTCCTGCCTCTTTCTAGCTGACACCCCTTGTTTGGCTGCCCCATTAGCGTTCAGATGTGATATTTAAGTGTAATTATGACAACGTCTAAATGGGGCCTTCGAAACCCCCATTTGGCATGTGGAACATGGTAACATGTCTTCATTAGGCCCGTAAGTGGCCAAACAAATAGTTGGTAATGGCATTGTTATTGTTATGATTATTTGCCTGGCTGTTAGTTAGTTTATTTGTTTGCCATTTCGATTGACATTCACTTGCCACATGGCATCTGAAGATACAGATTGAGAGAGATACGAACATGCAACATATACAAATTATAGAAAACCAAAGCAGCATCTTTCGTTACGTTTGGCTTGGTTTGCTTTGACTTGGATTCGTTTGCGTTTGTCCGGCTTTTCTTGCGCAGTGAACAAGTTTTTCACTTTTATTTATGATGAAGATGTCAATCTCCAGCGGCCTATTGCCTCTGTCGGCATGTGTTTGTTTTTCCAATTGCCTGCCTGACTGCCTGGTCTACTTTGTTGGCCATCGGTTGGCCACTCTGAGTAGGCTGTCAGTGTCAGTGTCACAGACAAGTTTTCCATTTCGCCTTAAGGCCTGGGAAAAGCTGATTCCACAAAAAAAGCTAAGCACACATTTGGATTAGGCATCGAGTGTTGTTGACATTTTTAATTGGCTCTCGATTCATGTAATTACTTTAAACAATTTTTTTGGAGCATTCGCATGATGACTTTAGTGTATGCCTTATGCACAACGTATTTTTTTATACGCCCAAATAAAATTTTCTGCATTTATCTTTGAGAGAATGTTTAATTTTCGCTTAATTGGGCTATTTAACTAGCCAGCATCATTTGCAACTAATTTTGCACCTCCAAGAACACATAAAAACAACAACAGACAGCATGGAAATGCCTTCCACGTCGCTTCTGGATATCGTTAAATATAAACTTGTTATAATTTCAATTACGTTTTTGTACTATGCTTCTTTGAACTGTTCTCAGCACCAGCTGTTTATTTTATTTTTTTTTTTTAATGAAAAAACAAAAAATTCATTCGTAAAGAAATATATTCAAAGTTAAAATGAATTTTACACATATTTCTTTCCTTGAAGTAGATAACAGAGTGAACTAAGTTTTGGAGCTTTCTAAAGATTGTTAACAAAGGAAGCCTCATACTGGGGAGGTTGTGACAATCAGCCTCTTTATCATCCCAGTGGATTTATCATAAGAATATAGTTAGTTAATTGTGTTGGCCTAATTCTCATTCTTCTCCTGTCAAGGATTGTTTAAGGGTACTTCAATAAGTATAATCAATAAAATTGACACAAAAAAATGTAAGTTAGTTTTTGTTTAATGGGTTTTTTGAAATAAATTTTTTTTTCGACACTGATCCAACAATAATCTAGGCTAACAAAGTGTTTGGTTTATTTATTATTATTATTTTTAATATTTATAAGAAGCTCAACTAAAAAGATGAATTTAATGTATTGGTTTGTCTTAAACAAATGATTTGCCCTTTAAATTATTTAATATTACCAAAAATAAACAAGTAAGATGGTTTTAATCAAGAATACTCGACTAATAGATACCCTGTAACCTAGACATTACGACGTAAACTCATTGTTTTTATGTTTGTGTGGGGGTGTGTACACGCGTAGACAATAAATTCATGCAACACTGTGCTCTTGAATGACTTAAATTCTATATGTCCGGTGTTTCTTAACCGCTATATTGTCTATAGTTTGTGGATCATGTTTCAATTGTAATCGATTACACGTGTATATCGACACACCAGGAGAGTTATTGATAATTTAAAATAAACTTAACCTGCGTGTATACCACCACGATCTTAAATTCCAAATCTCAAGTCTCTAGCTCTCGTAGCCTCCGGAATCGACGCGCTTATACAAAAGTATAGACGGTCAGAGAGGCATGGCTAAAACAACTCGGCTGTTGATGCTGATCAAGAATATATATGCTGTATGGAGTGGGGAGTCGGAGATGCACCATTTTGTCTTTTACATACATTTGCACAGAACCATTTAATACTTTTCCCATTTCATGGGCCCAGGGTATAAAAACCAGATAGTTTTAAAACTCTCCACTTATTTTCAACGCATCATTAAATTCATGGTGTTGAACTTCAGCAACATTTTCGAAATGCAAATTAACGAAAAACAAATTTTAGATTAACAACAAGTTTTATGACCAAATTTCATTGAATGTTTACCAAATGCAAAGTTAATTTGATTATACCACTTAAAGCGTGTATGTACGCCAAATACGACTCCAGCTTTTTTTTCTCCTTCTTGGCGGCACGTGTCGCGCTTACAAATGATGCCCAATTGTTGAGGTGTATGTATGTATGGTAGGCAACGGTAGTCCACAAAACATCATCAATTGCCGAAAAGCGCGGCACGTATGTGTCACCGCCATGGCACACTCACGAAATCTCTTGTGTGGGGCCGTTGGACATCAGAAGCGATAGACAACCGCAGCAAGCAAAAGAGGCACGAGGTGGACTACCTCATCCCACCAGCTACTTACTTTCGTCTACGTCTCTGGCTCCGGCTCCGGCTGGGGCGTGCGGCTATTTTATGTCAAAATAATTGATAATCCGTAGGGAGCAGCAGCAACGTTATTTTTTTTTGGAGCTTCGTCATCAGCTTCAGATTCAGATATTTACGAGTAGCTGTTGCACTCGAAACGTGACATGCTTATGAAGATTTATTGGGTTCGGGCCGCCGCCCGTCGACATTGTCGCTGTATTCATTCTCACGATCGGTGTTCGATCGACAGTTTGTTGTTTTTTTTTTTTTTTTTTTGTGCTTTGGCGTATACAATTTGGTTTGGTTAATTTAAGTACAAAGTACGTACAACTCAGAAGGCATTGATTTTTAATTTGTCAATTAAAATGCAATCATCACGCCCGCCAAAAGCCCGTCTTGCTATTCCCAATGCCCAGTTTGCTCCCAGATACCAACAATTGAACATCGTTGTTGTTGCCAACTCTTTTGTTTTATAATTTGCCAGAAAATATGGCACCATAATTTAATCATTTTATTCCTTACCTGCCTGTTACATATAAATGTTTAGTTCTCTTAAATTTTGATCAGTAATGCAGGCTGCATTTTTAGCGAAATCGATTCGCACTTAGCATATTAATACATTTGCACGCTTGTACATTGAACTGCTCCATTTCTTGTGGTTTCAAAAATACCGAATGTTACGGCTGTGAGTTGACTTTGAATTTAACAAAATTGTGAAATAAATGGTTAACAAGTTTGAATACGATTTACATGTGCTATTGACTTTTTTATGATCTATTTTTTTTTTTTTTTTTGCAACACAGCCCCATAGAGAAAAAAAGTGGAATAGTCATTTGGTATGACTATATCCACTAAAACTCAAAAAACGATTATATTTGGTAAATTTTTTTTTTTAATTTTTCGCAAGGCTTAAGCTAGTTTACAGTTGAATAAAGCAGGCAGTGTGATGAAGGTGTGATCTGCTCTATTTTATTTTATTTAATGTTTAATTAACATTAAAAGACTCCTCCTATATGTAAATAAATAAATATATGACTCAAAATATCTAAGTGTATATGGAAATAGGCATTGCAAAACCGAGGGCTTACATTTATTGCCTAGCTTCTACAGGGAATCAAAAATACAAAGTTAATCTAAAATACTCGAAAAGTTTCATATCCCTTCTTCATATTCTGTCAATTTATAAGCTTTTGCTAATAATAATTTTTTAGCAAATTTTTGTGCATTAAAATATAAAAACATATACAAAATAACTTGTGCTTAAATTGTTTTCAATTATTTTAATTGTAACTTAACTTAAATCGAATGTCATAAGCTAATAAAATCTGCTTAAGGGAGCTTCAAGTATTACGTAACGCATTGTAGGGGGGGTTCGTAAAACGTTACGATGCATTACAGTGGCGGAAGGGGGTCTTTTTTACAAGACGTTAATTAAAATTTTTTTTTCTTATAAAATTAATATAAATGGTCACTTGAGTGTAACGTAACTTTTAGAGAGGGGGAGGGGGAGTCTAAAATCTTCAAAAATTGCGTTACGCTATACTTGAATGCTCCCTTAGCGTTATACAACTTTTAGAAATATGGTAAAGAACAGGGGCGTAGCTACCACCGTATCTGCCGTATCAATTATTCGGGGCGTCCAAACAAATTTTTATACGGGGTCCCACCAAGGCACGCTACGCTTCTGCTAAAGAACATACAGTTAATTGATTGTGTTTCTCCAAAATCTTAACGTAAAGCTATGATTAGCATATTCAAGGAAGCGACAGCAGCTTCTCCACTTACGGATGCGTACCGTCACAGGACAGACACATGTTTGACATTATCAAACCGCAGCATTCACGGCTACAATGCATTTTTAATGATCATCACACATGGCGAGACGCGTTGAAAACGCATTGAGAACAAAAACATGTTGCGCACAGAAGCAAAAATGAAAAACTAGAGGCAGTCAAAATGGAAATAAATGCAAAACGAGCTGCGAACAGTTGTGATTTTTAGAAGTGTGTTTTTTGCCTCAAGGGACAACTGTTGCACAGGCTTGAAACTGGAATTGGGTACGAGAGATTGGAGATCAGTGATCTGGAACTGAAACTGGGACTGCTTTTATTTCCGTTTTCTGCACCGTTTGTTTCTCTCATTTTTGTTGCCTGTTTTGTTTTGATTTTTGAGCGGCGACTGCTGCTTCCGTATCCTTATATCGTTGTCTGTTGTTGTTGCTGTTTTTTTTGCTCTTCTAGTGAGATTTTGCGCATCTGTCGCTGAAACAGGTACAGGATCAAAGAGCAGTTCCCTGAGCAACAGATACGCACCTTTTATGTTGATCGTTCGTTTCCTCTGCGCGTATTTTTCGCAGACCGGAAGATTTTATGTCTTTTGTAACTAATCGCCAAGACTCATAGATTTCGGCAAATTACAGCAAGGCACTGCCTGTGTTCTGCCAAGTTGAGTTCAAAGGTTTGACAGGTTTCCTGTTTCGGAAAGTTTGCATGGCCGGAAGTTGTTGCTCTCTTTGTTTGTCCTTAGGGTGAAAGGTGATGCTGATGATCTGTTTGTGCTGTTCTTTAGCAATTAAGCGCTATAATTGAATGTCAACTTTTGTAATCGAAAGATCGGAAGAAAAAATATCGCTTGATATACAGATTTTTAGATGTGGATATAACAAACATTCAAAGTCAAAGTTACATTCCCTTCTATTCATATACTCGTACTATTCCATTTGCTTTCAATTTACTTATCATGAATAAAAAAAAAAACATGGGCAGATCAAGCCATGATAACCAACTGGAACTAGAACTAAATCAAGATATGCCAGCCAACAGGATAAAGCTGCATTGAGGCTAAGAAGGACGAGCGTCCACAAGAAGCAACAAGCAGCCAACGCAAGAACAGCCACAGACATACAATGCTTCGAAAATTATGATATAAGTTCTACAATGCACATTGCAACATTTTAAAAGTAGGATCACCGTCTGCCAACTGGCCAGGACGAAAATCGTGCAGCAGGACAATAGCGTGACCAACTAAAACTACCAAACTACCTGCTGGCTGTCAGTTTGAACCTGCTGATGCTTATCGTTAGTTTAAGCGTCACAGCGTTCCGGCAAGGCAAGGCAAGGACTTTTGTCTTGCCAGCGTGACGCGCGATTAGAGATTAGGGCAACATCTACGTGTCCAAGGACACGACCAGTCAGCCGGCCTCGATGATCGGTGTACGGTTATAAATAAGTATTCCATTAAATACAAAATGTCTTGCTGTTAGACAAATACCTTCATTAAAAAATTTATGCATACAAATAATTTTATAATGGTATTGTATAATATGTAATAAAATGTATGAAAAAATATATCACCAAAGAGATGATAACAAAAACTTTCAAATATAATCGATTTAGCGATTATATCTAATCTTTAAATATGTTAATGATGGTTTTGTATGACAAGAGATTGTGTGTATAAGTATTTCACAAAAAAGATTTCAACGATTGCTGATAGTTTTTAGTAATAACACACTTCAATACTCATTTTCACTATGTATTTCATGAATGTCAAATACTTAAATTGCACAATTCTTTTGTTCCAAACTTTTTGCAGCTCACTTCAATAAGAGAATAAAGCATTCAAATCCAAACAGTCGCAAATTGTCAAAGGCTTAAACAAAATAAAACTTATATACAAATACAGTAACAATAGAAGGATTAATGTGACGAGTGGCATGCGACAATAATAATCGTTATTGTCGTTCATGTTTGCGTAAATTTCAGGCGCTGTTAGATGAAGCCAATTGTCATAGGACGCGACACATTTGCAAGAAAAGATAAGGATTATAACGAAATACATGCTCAAATAATAATGAAATAAATGAATTATAAAATGCTTGCAGCTGTCAATGTGACATTATGTGGGCGCTACACATGACTTTATTATTTGACGATGCTACAATATTAAGAAACTTAAAAACTCGCGTATGCTAATTGAAGAACAGCAGTGGCTGATGGTCTCAACAGGATATAAGACCAAAAAATGTGCTGAATACCAGTTTCTATTAAAAAAACAAACTAAATACTTTATCATAATTATTTTTTTTTAGGTACGTGTCAAAAAGTGCTATAACAAGGACACGCACGCTCCAAAATGAAAATGACAGGATCAGTACTAGTGACAGCTGCTGTGGCGACACCACATGCCGTTCAACTAAAGCAGGATACGCATATCCTGCGTTTAAAATTCGAGATTTTTTTCTATTAAAAAATCATCATCATGCGCAGAAGGCACGCGCTTGACCTTGACATTGTTTCTAGCTGACATAAATAGTCCTGGCTGACTGTACGTACATATATGTGTGTATTGTCTCGTCGCAGCCGGCAGTAGTGTGGAGGAGTTAAGCGTTCTCTGTAAGGACACAGACACTGCATATAGACACGGGCACATGTACATCCAGCCTACCATGTAGCGTCTTCTTCTTCGCAAGCAGCTTGTTCTTATTATTTTTTAAGGTTTTACTTGTTTTTTGTTTGTAAGTATCCTGTTCCAAATGTCCTGCGTGTGCATGCGTACAAAAACAACAACAACAATGCCAAGAACTGACAAAAAATATAAAATAAAAAATAAGTAAAGAAGAAGAAGCGATCGAAAAATTGAGCGGGGCAGATGTTTCCTTAGCAGGCTGCAAGTAAAAACAACACCACGCATGATCAGTTCATTTGGTCCTGTCTTCAGACTCGACTTTCCGCTTCTCTCCTACTTGCTGCTCCTGCTGCTTTTTATGCTTAGTTGTGTTTTTGAGTGCTGACAAAAAACAACTGTGGAGCATTGTCCTCCTCGGGTAACTGACGCACAATGCGTTCAACTTTATTTTTTTCTACTTAATCGGCTGATTATTGTTTCCGCTTCACAAGAACTAAGCAGACATAGACAAAGTGCGGGTGAATCTTTTGTCGGGCTTTGTTGGCTTTCAATCTGACTTCGAATCAATGATTCAATAGTTTTTTAAGCACTCAAGGTCCCCATTTAGTATGCAGCTCAGGGATCGTGGCACATGCTGGTCATCACTAGAAAAAATAAAGATGTTTTCAAGTATACATTACCCATCTGCAACAAAATATGTCTTTTAATAATAGCTTTTAAAATAGGTTTAATATCACTGGTTTCGAACTTACGAAAATGTAAAGATTAAAAGAATAACATTTTGTAATGAAAATATTAGGATAAATATATAATATACAGACTTATGTCTTCGTCAATGACTAACAAACATAGAAGGCAAACCATGGGCAGATGTTTTTCGCTTAAGCCTCTATTTAATTGAATAATATTGTAAGGATTTCAAATGCTGGCAGCTACATCGCCCTCACAATATTTGCACAAAATAAATGCAGGCTCTCGATAACCGAATAGATCTATTCAAACCATAGTAAATTAGCTGTGGAAAATCATGAATAACCCTTTGACAATTGTATGCAATTCTCTGCAAAAAGTATACATTTTTGACAACATTATTGCAGCTTGCCCTGTCACCATCGAGTATTTATTTATTCAATTGAAACCCTTTGACACAACTTTTGCCAATTGTGACAATTGCAATGGCGATTGACAATTGCGCAAACATGACCTAGAACTGTCTTTGGGCCATTGTCAACTGGGTCCTTTGTAGTATGTAAAATCCTTTTTTGATTTTAGATCTGCCTCTTTTGATTGGCATCGCTTGGGGTGACAAATGTTGAAAGGCTTTTGGATGCATTGTTTATTGGCATCTCAGGTTTTACGTTTTGTGTTAGTTTTCGATATGGATATGTCAATAGACGTCGCGATATGTTTGTCTAATCAAATTGGGAGATTTCAGTTGACGTTGATTTTGAAAAACTGCGCATCTGCATAGTTAGCCATTGTTTTCGGTTGTGTTCTTTGAATTTAAAGAGTTTTACCTGCCCCGGGTTAAGCCTTTGGCCTTAGCATACGGCTCATCTTCTTGGAATCTATTGAGATATGTACATGAGTCCCCCTCTCTTTCTATACTTTATACTCCGATTGGGTGCTATAAAAGCGCCATAAATCAAGTCTAGCAGCAATTCACACTTATACGTGATTTTCATAAATACTTTGACTGATTATTATGCAATGGTCCATATTCTTGCATTGTTTAAAGTCTTAACACATCTGTTCCAGCCACTTCGCCATAAACCAAATACCTCAAGAGCTGCGAGACGAATCGAGAACGAGCCAAGGTGCAAGATATCAGATCCTAGAAAAAAACGTATCCTTGTCGAGCAGGTTCAGTGCGTTTACTTTGGGCTTTGTTTACTTTTTCTAGCTAGTACTGGCCTGGACTGACCCTATTTGATCCTGTGGCCTGCCGCCTGTTGCCCGCTGCCTGCTGCCTGTTGCTTGTTTTGTGGCTTTTGTTTCTAAATTTGCAGCTGCCTAACATTTGGAAATATTTGCATATGCACGCACGCACTGTGGGTGTTTTTGTTCTGTTTCGGAGTTCGGTTAGGGGTCTGTTTTGTTGGCAACTCCTGGCCACACAATGCCATCTAATTTCTTACTTTGTTCGCATCACCTGTCCAGGGATCTGAGCCTGCCCAATGACACGTGCTTTGTTAACACAAACTGACCTGCATTCATATCTGATATTTGCACTGATATTCGAGCCAGCTGGAGAATAGTTTTGCTCTTAAGTCAACGTAGCGTAGGTGTTTCGTTATAGATTTTCTGAGCACTTGAGCTATTAGGATCGCAACGATTTAATCTTCGTGCAATAAAAAATCTTTAGCTACAAACATACACAGGTCTTCCTTTTTATTCATAGTTTCAAAACTTTGAACTTATCTAGCATGATGAGCTTCAGATGCAATCTGGTGAGCATTCCTAGGAATTTTGCAATTTTCAAGACTATTACAGTTACTACAATTTTGAGTAAGTTCGTTAATAATGAAATACATTTAAAACATAAGTCCCTATATTGAATTTATTGATAATTACAAAAAAAAGGCAATGATAAGTTTAATATGTTTTAATTTCTGTGTTTTAACAATAATAAGTAACTTTGCTTATTATAAGTTTTTAAATTTAAATAAATTGTTTTTAAAAACAAAAGAAAACTATTAAGTAAAAATGAATCACCTTTTTAATTTAATTTACTGTTGATACTATTTAATTTAAATTTTAAAATACTTTTTGTTCCTTTTTCAAGCACATTTTTTGTAAAACTAATTTACAAAAAGTTGTTGTCAATTCGTTTTAACTTAGTAGTTATTTGTGTAATTTCTGCTCAACCTTGTTCCATAGCAAGAATTTTCTTTTACTGCAAATTTCATTGTCAATAAGCACTAAAGCATGCTTTAGAATTTCATATTGTAATAGTCTGTCAATAACATATCGTAGATTGCTGGAGTTGGATTCAATACATTTTACAGTGTCAATGCAATACGAATGCGAGCTCCTTGTCGCCGTTCTGATATCTCACCACATTTTCCAAGCCGTGTCCTGTTTTGACACTATTAAATATACATTTATGGGACTCGATTTGGCTGATATTAAAGGGACCTTAAGCAGCATAGACCATATATTGAATGCGTGCGTTGCAATAAATTTTATATAAATTTGACAAAATGAATCAAAACAATAAGCTACAGTACTAGCGAGAAAATGCAAGGACACGCTCGAAAGGCGAAACAATTGCAGCACGCGGCAGGACACAAAACCGACGACAGCCAAGACAATGAACTAAGTACTCGAGTGGACAATGGACCTAGCCTGACTTGATAAGAATAAGAAACGCCGGCCAGGCAGGCGGCTGCACGACGAGCTCAGCCTGCTGCATGCAGCACCTGGTGTTTGCTGCTTGCACGATGGCCAGCAGCTTAAGCCGGCAAGGACGATGGCGAAGACGTTGATGCGGTACAAGACGAACCGGTACAGTTTGGCAAAAATAAAAAATACACAAAAACGCTGCAAGATGCAACTGCGCACGTGCTGTGCAAGCCATTGCAAGGATTGTCATCTCTAGCCGCCTTAATTGTGTCCTTTAACTGACTCTCATACTTACTGCTTCAAGTACAACAAATAAAAATCTACACACAGAGAAAAATCATTGTAAAACGTATAATGTACTCTTTTATTCTGATAATTATTCGATTTTCTGTTAGAAGTTTATTCTAAAATTTTCATTTTCAAAACTTTCGCATTCGATTAAATGGGTCAGCTTATTAATACAATATTTGATTCAAATACTTTTCGTACTGAATTTTAATATTAACATTTTTTTTTTAAATCTGGGATATCTTAATACCAAGAAAAACGTTCCCGATTTTCTTATGTTTTATTCACTGGCTTGCTTCTACTAGAAATGTTAGTAAGATAATTTAAATAGTTAAAAATGCTAGGTAAAGAATGTAAATTAAATAGTTAAATATTTAACGAATACGAAATATGATGTCACATTAATTTTAGTATGAATAAATTTCAAGTCGAAATTTCAACGCGACTAATTTTTAAACCAAACATTTTCATATTTGATTTTAAAACTTAAATCAGCATCCAAAGAAAATGTTTTGATTTTACGTTGCATTTCGTATTATTATAAACGTAAATTTAATGTCAGTACATATTTAATTTATAAATCCCGACATTTTCTAAAATAAACAAAAAATTATTTTAATATTGAATATTTTGTTTTGATGCAGAAATATTTTTTCGATTACAGTTTTAATTCTAAATTCTTACAGCTTGTCGTTAGATACCCTGAACACTTGAAATGGGTTAAAAGGGTATACTGACCATGCGTAAATTTATGAACAGGCAGATGGAAACAGTTTCAACCACATAACATATAGATATTATTGATCAGCATCAACACCCGACTCGATATTGCCATGTCCGTCTGTCCGTCCGTCTGTATGTATGAACGCGTCGATCTCAGCGAACGTAAGTGCTTGAAGTTATGATTTTGAATATGAGCTATCCCAAACCATAAATAGGCCATATAAACATTCAAAGTGTAGAGTTCGGGGTATCTTCTATTCGAGCTTTCTCGACTAAAGTCTTCTTACTTGGTAAATTTATAATAAAATACGATTCGAAACCTAAATAATATATGTTGGAAAACCGAAAAACCCTTTCTATGTTACAAGGCAGTTTTCCTTAAGTGCTGCCGTTTTTTTGAGTGTATGTACAATGTAGAGAACTGTAACTAAGTATGCGTCAGTTGCAGCCAGCACATCCCACATCGAAAGAAAATGGGAACGGCTCAATTAAGCGTCAAATTAAATTTTGGTAACACATTGCAGACCAGCAACCCTTCTGGCATCTTCGGCGGCTGCTGTCTCTAGCCGTCTGCCACTGCTGGTCAGTCCACGTCCAGGTGGTAAATCCCTAACCCGGCTTCGATAATTACGCCATTCGCCGCCGCCGTTTGACTGGCTTTGACTTGAACTCAAAACTCAAAACACAAAAACCCAAACACACAACACACAAACCCGATACCGAACTCGAACCCTTCGGCAACTGTTTCAATTTCAACTCTTTGCTTGGCGTCTGCTGCTATAATTCGATGGCATCTGTAACCGAGTGTTTTCCTTATTTTTTTAAGTCTGTTGTCTCTTTGCGTTTTTAGCCACGTAGATTTTCAACAACGTCGTTCATTAGGGCGTCCTTTTTTTCGGACTCTTGGCCCTCACTATTTTTGGCAGTTGGTCATTACGCATGCACTGGCAGATGCTCTTGCTTCTCTGTTTTTTATCCATTCGTAGAAGGGTCAACTGTCCGATGGATGCCGCTGGCTGCCGCCTGTAAACAACACCTTTGATTTTGAGCTGAGGCTGGCAGCCCAATTGAATTCCTTGTAGCTGGTCTGTTGTTTCTTATTTCTGCTCCTGCTCCTGCTGATTGGCTGCAGTTAGAAGGGTTTGCATTTTGTCCTGCAGGTTACTCTGTTCTTGATGAGTTTGTGTAGATAAGCAGCAAACTCTTGGACAGGCTGCCAGCCAAATTAATAAATATAAAACTTGCAGCCGTTCTTAGCTTTGATGTCAATTTGGTTAACAAAGTATTAAATCGATGAAGCGAACTTTTAAGCTGCAGTTTTATTAACAGGCCATACGGCTGAGCAACATAAATAAGTTTGGTTCTCTTTGCCGAAAGTGACTGAAGAGCACACTTTCCTTAAAAATAAATACTCAAACCCAAGTGTGAAGGCCTTAGCTGTTTACGAAAAAATAATTATATAAAAATAAATTATTTAGAACATAAAAAGATTGCAGTTCACAAGTAATTAAAAAAAAGTGAAAAACTTTAAATATAAACACTTAAATTAAATTCAGAAGTATCTTTCAAGAGTTCCCAAATCAGCCATTTTAAGCCATTCTTTGAATCTCATTCAGATTTGGGTTATTATAAAAACTTTCTTTCAAATTTTATTGAAACTTAAAAAGCTGGTTAGAATTAAATTAATTTGAGTCACTTGTTCTATTATAAGCTTCAATGTTTCTTTATGAAACTTTATCAAAAGCATAACGCGTTTAATGAGGGATTCATAGTCAAATACTTTTTGTTTAGAATATATGTTTACCTTGCTACTGAATTTATGTTTTGCACACAAAAGAGATTCTTTAATCTTTTGCATATTTATTTAAGTCACTATTTGTAATAGTTTCAGTATTTTTCTTTGAGCTTCACATTGCAAATTGAAGGCAGCTCTGCAAATAGTAATATTTCGCACAAATCCTTTGTAAAAACAGAGACCGTATAAATCACTTACGTAAAACAAGGACAATTTGCAAGAAGCTGTCAGCAGGCGACAAAGCAAAGGAAAAACAATTCAGCAGAGAATTTACAGGAAAAACTAACAATGATAAGACGAGCGTAAGGAGTCAGTCGGAAGCCAGGATATCTTCAAGCATGCAGACAGATAGAAAGGCAAATCAAACAACTGTCCACTGGCATATGGCAAAGACGATATTCGTTTTACAGTTTTCTATAGAAATTGTATGGAACTCAAACCTCGGCAGTCTGTTGGTCAAGCATCAGTGGCATCCGACGCCGTCCAATGCAACCGATGCGTTGACGTTATGCACTTTAAGTGGCCTGGTCTCCTTCTTGGACCCAGCGCCTTCTGCAACGCCGCATGAGTTGTCGTATCATTTATCCTTATCCCAACAAAAAAAAGGACATCCAGACAGACAGACAAGGACACTGAGCAACCGAATCACAGTAACTGTGTTGTAGGTGTTGCTTGGCACAACCCACCCAAGCGTCGTGTCTGGTGCGTTTGCCTGAAGGTCCTGTTTCGTTCCCGTTTCCGTCTCTGTCTGCCTGACGATCATGCTGTGGTGCCGTTTACATTTGTCATTTTTGTGGTTTTCGCTCGGCTGCCTATTGTTCGGCTCATCACTTCTCTTGGCATCTTTTGCTGCGGCTGCCGCATAAATTGTTTTCGTATTACTTTCAATAATTTCTTGCAATTGTTCAACGAGATTTTTTGCTGTCTTTTGATTGTAGTTAAGTTTCCCTTCCTTTCAGTAGTATCGAACGTTGCAAACGCTGCTCATTTGCGGTACAATTTGTGAAAATCCCTGGAAAACTATCTGCAGCCAATTCTAAGCTACTTTGCACAAGAAACTGAGGCTATAAAACTAATCGTAGATCCGCGCCTATTAAAGTAAAGATTTTTTCATTCCATGAATGCAACACGAAACTTTTTAGAAAAAAAGAGTCTTAGACACCAACTTCACGAATCTCTCAATTCCTTGAATATGACAAAGAGTTTATCGATCAGGATGAAGTGAATCGTCAAACTCAAATTAATCCCCTTAAATGCTCGCATCTGATATTTTTAGTAAAATGGGGTCCTGATTATGCATATCACCATCTTAATCAATTAAGTCTTCATAATGTGTGCAATCAAAATTGTGTATTTTTTATTTACCCTAAGTTTGATTGGATCACATAGCTTTTCACGAAGGTACAGTTCTTCTTCATGCTACTTTATTTTATTTTATTGTGATGATGGGATCATCATATATAATTTTTTCTATTTATTCATGCACTTGAGAAGTGAATAGTAATTTAATTAAGTATATAGTATATCCTTGATATGCATCGCAAGCTGAGTCAATATAGCTATGTCCTTGTTTCAACTTTCAACTTTTTTTTGTTGCAGTTAGACCATTTGTCAAAATCTGTCAGGGCGGACAACGATAACATAAAGCTGTCATACAAATGCAAGATCTTTAAAAAGATATTACTATGAATAACATGTTGGCTTTGCAGGTGTATATAATATTCTGCATGCCCAATATAGCTTATTTAACAATTTTCAAATACACGCTGTTTTTAAATTTTTTAAAAAATAATAATAATTTTATATTAAAACAAAAATCATTTTGGCTGATCATCAAAACTGGGCATATTTATTTATTATTAAGGTTAAATTAGTTTAAAAACTAAGTTAACTGTTGGGTAAAGCGCTGGTTGCGTGACCTTCGGCTTTGGGTGCTGTCAGATATGTACATACTTAATCTATATTAACATTTATTGCATTTAAATTTTTATTATTTAGATTATTAACTATATATGTACTCTATTTACATATTGGAATGCTTTGGACGTACTCAATTTTGGTAAGTTCTATATGGTGTAAGCATATGATGTTGATTTTTATGTTGGTGGTATATGTTGGATATTTTAAGGATAAGTTGGTTGGCTTAAGGTTGCAGAGGAGGTCTAGAGGATTCGTATTGTGGAATGTTTAAGTGCTGCACATGAAATTAGAAGGTGCGGAATAGTAGGAATGTTGCTGTTATGGCAGAAAGTGCAGGATGGTGGTATGTTGAAGTTGAGGTAGTGTTGATGTGTAAGTCTTGTGAGTCCTAGTCGTAGTCTGATGATTTTAATTTGGTCGAGTCTGCTTAGTTTCATTTGTGTGTTGTTTATGTAGTCAAAGGTTGTTTGGGTTTGTTGTACGGTACCATTGGCTGCCCTTTAGCCATATTATAATTATGTTAACTGACTATTTGTACACCTACAAATAACTATTTAAATTTTTAACCCCGTTAACCTACTACCCCGTTCTCACATTCACATACTTTATTAGATGCGCAGATGATGATTTTAATCATTTACACAGAACTTAAAGAGGGTACAGTTATATTTTAAGATTGGTTATGAGTTATTTCTGCTTTGACTTGAATCAATTTGCAAACCCATAAACATTTCCTAATTTTTCAAATAGGCCGAATTAAGATGCAACCCCTTTGAGTTGTTTTGCACATCTTGGTTTTTACTTCTCTTGGCATACCTTTTAAATTACCATTTAGTAATTGCCCGGAGCAAAGCGAAAAATAGAACATATTGCTGAAAAGCTCTTAGCAGGCGCATAATGTTTTGTTGGCCTGACCCCGCCAGCCAACCACCAGCGGTCAGAAGACAGGCAGGGACAGGCAGGGACAGGCACTGTGAAACTGGGAACTTGGTACAGAGACAACAACAGTTGGTGTCTGACAGCAACTTGACGACGACGACGATGAGAGTTGGAGTTCGACTTTAAAATTGTGTATTTTTTTTGTAGTTGGAGCAACCTGCCAGTGTCTGTTTTGTGTTGTGTGTGTGTGAAATTGGCAATGCGCAGGCGCGCCGGGGCAACAATTTCATATATAATGATAATAATGATGGCGATAATAGGCTAAAATTAGTTAAACACGAATTATAACAAAAAACCGACAAGGCAACACAAAACAAAAACAAGAAAAAGGGTTTGAATATTGCGAGGGAGCGCGACAAGATAGAAAGAGAGTGAAAGAGAGAGAAAGAGAGTGAGGGAGACTGAGATAAGCACTCAACTATTTCCTTTAGCGAGTTAAGTGCCCCCAGCTGTTGTTGTTTAGCTGCTGGCGAGATTGGCAGTGCGCAATTACTCGACTTGGCCAAAAGTAAAATATATGTATATGTATAAAGTTGGCCAACTAATTTGTCTCAGGTGGCGCGCCAGCCAGCATGAAAACGGAGAAAATTTATAGGAATTTTAGTGATCGGTCATACAGCAAATTGTGTTCCATCTGGCAGTGTGATTGAACTAGTACAACAACATTAACTGTGGATAAGGTATATTTTATAAAACACTTATTACTGAGCAAAGTAATTCGCTTCGTTTAACATAACGAGCAGCTCAAACATTCAAACACATAAATAGATTACAAAAAACAAGTAGTCGAATGCAACTGACTGTGGAATACTCTGATGAAAATGTATTAAAAAAGGCTGATTAAAAGTCTGTGTCATCCGAATTTTCGATACAGATCGTTGGAGGATGTCATTAGCTATACTGCCACCAAATTTTGGCGACTCTAGCTCAACAAGTTACAAGGCTCTAGTCGAGAAAGCTCGACAAGGAGATACCCTAAGCCCTGGACATAACGCCCAAGCGGACAAAGCCCAAATTTGCAATGAAAATGTCGTGTGTGTTCAAGCGGGTTAGCGAACGGTTTTAAATCAGAATTCGGTCAACTAGATAATATTTTTTGATGTGTTAGCTATATAAAATGCATTTTATTTTTAGGGCAGCAGGCAATTCAGAAAATATATCTAGAAAGCAAAGTGTAGTTAGAAATTTTAAAATTCAGTCAAGCCAGTTCATTGTGGGTGGAGCTATAATAAGTTATAACAATTGGGAGTCGCGTGAGTGGAACTAAAATGTTTCTTTTAAAGAAGATGAACAGGACAAAGTCTATCAGATCCGCTTGAATATATGTATATATACATATAATTTTTGTTTTTAGCCACTTATCGATAGCATGTGTAAATTGAAAATCGGGAGAGTAATCGATAATTAAAACAAACTTGATCTTTTCTGGCTTTGGAAAGCTTATTCTCAAATCTAGTGTCATAAGCTGACCGACAAACATACGGTCATGGTCAAATCGACTCGGCTGTTGATACTGATCAAGAATATAAATACTTTATGGGGTCAGAGATGCTTCCTTCTGTCTGTTGCATACATTTACACAAAGCCATTATACCCTTTTTCTTTGTGACGTCATTAGATTTCTTCCTACCAAATTTGGTGACTCGAGCTTGAAAACTGTCAAAGATATAGGCGATTGCGGTTTTACAAGGCGGAGGGGAGACTGGAGCGGCGTGGCCTAGACATTTTGATCCTGCTTTTTGTGGGACGCTATCACCTATCTTCGCACCAAATTTGGTGGCTCTAACTTAAAAACTGTGAAAGTTACAGGTGCTACCAGCATATAGTCAAAAATATTTATAAGTTTCAAGTCCTAGCTTCAACCGACAGCATGCCAGACATTGCACAAAACCAAAACACTCTTTACTATCAGCATCAGTGTATACTTACATTTATTTTTCGACCATAGATTGTCGCATAGTCGTTAAGCCATTTATAGCTACTAGCTGCATTTACGACTTAGTGGTTTGGTTATAAGTATATTCTGACCATTTTATTTGTCACCCGAACTTTGAAGGTGCCGACGAGAGTCAAACTGTTAGTGTTTAATGAGTTAGCTCAGCATTTAGACGGGTTTAAGTAAATGGAGTGACCACACACAATTAAACCTAAATCATTGTTACTAACAGAAGCAGCCCACAGATACACTATTAATTCTTGACCATGAACATAATTTATAAATTGCACTTGACGACCACCCAAGCTATTTTTAAAGAACAATTATACCAAATGAGATGATAATAGATAAATTTTTAATATTTTAACGAATGCGACGTGCATGCAGTTCAATTATGCTACAATAAACAACAAAATTGAAAAAGATACATAACAGCTGTCTTAAGATTATTTAAATGGAATCTGATCCAGATATGATCCGCCTTGCAGGATATTAAATGTTTGAAGAAAATGTAGCTTAGGAAGCTGTCAGTCTTTTAGTGTGGTTGACATAGCAATTAAGGTTTCATCCATACATAATCCACTTAGATAATGATAGAGGCGTTCTTTATATATACAGTACGACCTCGGTTAACGCAACCTATTAAAATATGGCCAGTTGCGAAAACTGAGGTGAAATTTTCTGGTGGCCCGAGACCTTTTGAATATAAAGATGCCTTCGCTTACCTTTAAAATTAAGTTAAATCGAATAAGACTGTATTTAAAGCAATGATGATTGAGAAATTGGAGTCTGTACTTTTTTACTATTTCTATAGAAATAGGCAAATTACGCACTTTTTGTTTTAGAAACCAACAATTTCTCCATATTATAATATTCGCAAGTTCTTATTGCAACACGCTTTCCTGGCCCGGATTCCACATTTGTGATAACCTTTCTTAGGGCAGAGTCATTACGTTTAATCATAGTTATTGAGGATTTATACACTTTATATTCCTGGCAAATCGATTTAATAGCAATGCCACTGTCCAGTTTTTCTAGGATTCCACATTTTTGGGCTATTTTAAGTTTATTAACATGTTTATATACTGTTTATATATGTCGGGAGAGCCCGACTAGATGGTACCCTGAACCCAGTTGCATTAAATATATTTAATTTATATAAGACTTTGGTATACTGACTTAACTTCAATCGATTAAATTCGATATCTCCGGTGTTTCTTAACCCACTTGGATATTGCCATGTCCGTCTGTCCGTCCGTCTGTCCGTCTGTCCGTCTGCCCGTCTGTCCGTCTGTATGAACGCGTGGATCTCAGAGACTACGAGAGCTAGAGACTTCAGATTTTGTATATAAGTTCTCCTACACCATGAGCAGAAAAAGTTTGCTTCAAATTATCAATAACTATTCTGGTTTCCGATAAACACATGGAATCGATAACAAAAAATATCGAATTTGGAAAATGTAAAAATGAGGTTTGAAATAATGGGTAACGATACAACTTTTCTGAAAATTTCGTCCAAATCGGTTAAGAAACACCGGAGATATCGAGCTTAATCGATTGAAGTTAAGTCAGAATACCAAAGTCTTATATAAATTTAATATGTTTGTTGCAAATGGGTTCAGGGTATCTTCTAGTCGGGCTCTCCCGACTAGAGCCTTCTTACTTGTTTTAAGTTGCGTTTACAGAGATTAAGAGAGAGTCAAGAATTCGAGGGTTGCGTTAACCGAGGTCGTACTGTATATGTATATACAATATATAAATATGTAAGTTAAAGCTAAAAGTACCGAACTCTTCTTTGACACGGTGTAAACGTTCCTTAGAAAAGCTTTGAAAAAAGTGTACAAAAACACGTTAGACATATGGTAAATTGAAGCCAAAAATCACGTACATAAGAAGTAATAATGAAATCCATGCTTCATAAGTAATTATAAACATAAACAATTAATTTTATCAAAAACCCAATAAAATAGTTTTACAGTGAAAATTAAATCTATAAGATTGAAATTGAATTTGAATTTATAAATGCAATTCAATTTTCGAACTATTTTTCGCTACAAGTTGATAATTTTTTCTTTTTTTTTTACAATAGGCTTCAAATCTCACCAAAAACAATAAAATGCAATTGTTTTCAACGTGGAGATAACAAAATTCCGTGCTAGAAAAATAAATTCATGTAAATATAATGCATTTAATAAATTTTTTCTCAATGTATACAAATTAAGTGCGAAATAAAAAGAAACATATATTAACGAACAAAAAAATTTATTCATGCATCGGCCGGGAATCGAACCCGGGCCGCCCGCGTGGCAGGCGAGCATTCTACCACTGAACCACCGATGCTGAGTTAAACAGAGAAGCGGATTAACCAATAAGTGAATTAATGTCAAGCTTATGCATGTTTTGCCATTCCTTTATAATTGATTGGTGCTATCTTTAAAGCAAATACAGTTATATTTACTATAATTATTTTTAAATGTAACGCATTAATTTGATTTATTTTGTTCTAATATCACTATTTTATTCATGCAGAAGAAGAAAAAAGGAATTAGTGCTCTCACTAAATGTATCTTAAAGACTGAGTAAATTTAGTGTTCGAAAGTTCACTTCTCAATTATATTACTGCATTCAAATAGTACACAAGGCTTACAAAGTTTTTAATTTTTTATTAAAACTAAATATTTAGCTAAACTTAACAATCTGAATGCAAATAAAGAATTTTTTAAATTTTTTCATTTCTAATTATTTGGTTGTTACTTCTGTGGTAAATTTTCAAGTTGAAATCCATCTATTGTTTACTGTATTTTAAGTTGTACGCCTTGTACTTGACCCAAATGCATATCAAATGTGCAGTAGTATCCTTATTGTATCTGCAGCTGATCGCACATTATGCCCCCGGCTACTATTATATGAGTATCTTAGCTATCACAATTGCCTATCCATATCAATTTCCCGCAAGATGCAAAATAACAAACAAAGAGAAAGAAACCACTCAAGGAACCTCTCAAGCGTAGAATACATGCAGCTTAAACTGAATTGAAATATTACATGATGGATAACCAATCAAGCGATTATCCTTATAATTATGATGGACTACTTACACGACTCCTGTCTCAAAATGTTTCTGCTCCACTATCGTTCCTATCGCTGATGATCGCTGATCGCTGATCGACCACAAAATGCAATAAACGGAAGGCAACACGCAGTCGAGAATTTGACTGACAGTTACAGCTTCATTTTTCGGCTCACAAAAAGGCCCAAATGCGAAACGTATAGCATTGTCTATAAAACAGAGGAGCTGTTCAGAAGCTACAACTATGCCATTCTTTTCACATTGACGACAGCATTATTGACGCATTTGGGCAAAAGATAGCAGCAGAAGGGGCATGGCATGGATCTCATCTGCTGGATTCGCTACGCTTAAGGGTGGAACAACAGACCAGAAACAATGAGGGATCTTTTGTCTGACTTCTTGGCCATTGTTGAGTGAGCTGATATCTAACATACTACAACTGGTGAGTACAGCTTGACTATTATCTTTGTGGTCTAATAAAGGAAGATTTGTAGCCAGACTTTTATGTTTTTTGTCTCAATTGAAGACAGCAGGCCTTTTAAACGTTTTCATTGCACAATATTAGTCAAAAGCATATTTAAATTTAATGATCATATATTTGGTAACTGCTTCACTCAACTAATAAAACTCACAGCCCACTTAATGAAGCACAAAAAGGATAATCGCAGCCATAAAACCTAGTCATAAAACTCAAACGCTGAAACGCTTCTTTCCGCCTTTCTGTTTCGGATCCCAGACAGATGCAACAGCGGAAGGATACGCAACAGTTTTATTGCACTTTTAAGCAAATAGTTTTTCGTTTTTTCGGAACGCATCGATAAGCATGGCATATACTACATATATGTAAGTGTACATTTATAACATTTATGATATCACACAAGCACTGTTTCACTTTGAGAATCGCGCGTGCCTGAGTCTCGTTTATCTTTGGAACAGCTGCCACAACGAATTGCGAGTTCGATAAGAGAACCTTACGTCGATATTTTACCTTCCAATATCTTTGGCTTGGCATTTATTTGCTTAGATTCGGTTTCGCTTCTGATATCTTATCTGACCCGCTTGACGGCTTATCAGCCGTTTGATACTTAGTTCTGTTCGGTACTTAGCATTGAGTTTGATCGGGGTATCGGGTGTAGGAGGCTTCTTCTTCTCGGTACCTGACTGCCTTCAAACTGAACTTAACCCCATTATTACTTGGAAATTTTATTTGTCTGAAAATATTCGGTGAGCTTAGCACGCGCCAAAATAAAAAAAAGATTAAAAGCAGGCCGTATAAAACAAAATTCTTCTCTTTGTTTAAGCTGTGTCAATATTATTTGGGGCTCCATCGATTGGGGTGGCTTTTTATGTAACGACAGTTTTGTGAAAAAATTGATTTAAAAAAATTCTATACAAATTTAATATTATATATAATATATAAGGGAAATGTACCAATGGTGGACACTGTGCCTAAGTCAAACTCCCCGTCAATTTTGGTGAGTTTTGTTGTCAGCGTGCTCTTATTACTGTCATCGATAGCTCTCAGTGTCGGCTTGCTTATTTATGAAGTATACAGGTGTTTATACGTAGTTTTGGTTGCTCCAGAGAAAAAAATTAAAATATCGATTTTTCGATGTAAATTCTGTAATTTTTCAACGCATTTGTAATTGAATTATTCCAAGATTCAGCAAAGGTAAATATATTATACAATAATTACTTATATACAGATCTCTCAAAATTACGTTTGTTCCTAAGTTGGACACCATTGATGTTCCTATATTGGATACACCCTAGAATAAAGTGTTATTTACATTTTCAATATTTTCATTAATTTTTTATTTTACTTTTCTGTAATTTTTAATTCAAAATGAGTCCTCAAACGATTGTCGAAATCGCCAAGAAGAAAGTGACACCGGCGAAATAAAAAACAAAAACTGCAATCAAAATTATGAAAATTATTATTGAACAAACTTTCCAACGATAACAACAGTTAAGCTTTATGTTAATTTCTGGCAGTTTTATTTCAAAAAACGAAAGGGGTGTCCACCATTGAAACATTTCCCTCAGTATTTGTAAGACTATTATGCAGCCAGAACAAAAATGATTATATATATTGATAAATTGTTCTACGTTCTTTTAATTATTAAAGTTTATCATAATGACTAAATGACATTCAGCAATGTCAGATTGCAATGACTTTTCTGTTCACCACTCTTAAGAACACACACAGAAGCAGGTACAGTGGGTAACATTACAATTCAGGTACAGTTTCATTACGCAGGCGGAGTTTCGTACATTGATTACTCGAGAGTAGAACGAAAATAATAACAACCAGAAACGCCAAAGCCAATAAAAATAAAGAAGTCAACAACATCATCGGAGTGTGGAACTGTGCAACATAATAAGCCCGCATAAATACAAATTAAAGTGCAGGCAACTTACGTTTAATATATGCAACCACGACAACAAGAGCAGCAGCAACAACAACAACAACAGTAGCGACAATAATAAATGAAATAAAAGAGAAAGATATAGCATAAAAATTAAATTTGTCGCGTGTTTGCCGCCTGCCTGCTGCTGACGAAGTTAACCAAAAACAGCAACTGATGGAGGAGTTCCATTCGTTGTAGTAGTTGGAGTCGAAAGAAGACCATAGCCAGAAAGATGGCAAACCAAGTTAAAGCCAACTCAAGCCAAAGCTAAAACGTCTGCTGGGCCCAGCATTCATTGCTAATCATGGTAATTATGGCAATGAAAAAGTTGCCCAGGCAGCTAACCAGAAGAAGAGAAGTTCCACAAATTGAAAAAAATGGCAAGTCTTTTAGACATAGCTAATACCCTGTACCTAGATTAGCCAATAACTTGCTAGTTAAAGTTTTATTAGCTACACTTTTATAATTTTAGTAAATTTATTAACTAGTTAACAAGAATCCAAAAAAATTATTCCATTATCCACATACATAAAGTTCAATGTGTTTGCAGTATTCATAAATAACTGTGACATCTCAGTATTCATTTTAAAGAACATAATATTTTCATATTTTTATTTTATTAAACATTTGAAGTGTAAATAAGTTGGTATAGTTAAAGTATTTGTTTTGGAACTCCACTCTTAGTAGATTTTTTTATTTAAAAAATATTATAGAAAGATATGAAATCAACGCATTAGAAAATTAAATTTAACAATAGGAATTAAAAGGTTTATAAATATAATCTTCTGAATTAATTTTTAAAGCTTCAACACTGATATAAAAGTTGTTCTTTGGGATCAAGTTGTAATGCTGATATCGAAAATGCTAAACAATTATTAAATTTACAGGGTAAAACACGAATTGAAAACCCAACTGGGGTGCACTTTTTATTGTGTGTGTTGTTGTCGCTGTTGTTGTTGTCCCTGATAAATAATAAAAGAGAGAGATAAAACAGTAAATACACCTGTTGGCAGCAGTTGATGTTTACTGTGTGGCTCTGCTTCTTCTTCTTCTTCTTTTTTTCTGCTGTCTAGATGTTTATGTGACTGACTTGTGCCTGCGCATGCGCAAAAGTTTCTGCTGGTGCTGCCAGAAAACGGAAGTTTGTTGGCATCAACACAAGCACCGGATGCAGCTTGCCTTGTGCTGTTGACCACGTTTGGCAGGACAACACAACAGCTACACATTTATTTTTTGTTGTTGCTGTTTTTTGTTGCTTTATTTGCTTTTTTGGTACAACAGGTTGCTCTTCTGGCTTAGCGTCAGAGAAGTGGAAAAGCTTTGTGAAATTATTTTCGGGGCAAGAGTTATTTAAATGATTACCCCTCTGGAAACCCGTTTGCTTATCTCCTTTTTGCAAACCCCAAAAAGTTTTCATTATGCTTAATCTACTCTTTGGCAGCTGCCTTTTCAGTTCTCATCATCTTTGCCCTGGACTTTCCATTAACTTGCGAGTTATCTCTTTAATACATTTAGCAAAGTGTATAAGTATCTGATTTTTCATTATCGCCTTTAATATTCATTAAAAACTACAAAATGCACAGGAAGCTACTGTGAGAAATTATTTTATTTTTTGGGGGAGAAAAACTCGTAAAAGGCTTAAGCAGTTGACAAAGGTATTCCATTAATAAATTAATTTAGGTCACTGATTAAATTGTAGCCATAACTTATGCAACTTTGACATTAAGATATGGCGACTACTATTACTCCGATTTTGGAAATAATTAATGCAGTTTTAAACAATAATTTGTTCATTTTTTGATTCATTTAAGTTTGATTGTCTAACAAAATGTTTAGAATAGAGAAATGAGAAAAAGCTGCAAAAATAAGACTATTTAGACTAAAAAAGAATAATTTAGATTTCAAACTTTTTGTAGTGGAGATGTTAAAGATGACTTAGGCACTTTTGGTGGTTTGCTGTAGATGTTCACTTTATTGTATATACTTACATACGTAGTCAGTTGTGTTTTGTAGTAGTTTTCCTTTGGATATAAGCACTTTTTGTGCTTTGGAGCTCTTCTGTTCTTGTCTAAAGTCTATGTTAGTTTAATGTTAAGCTAACATTAAAAGAGCATTTTAATCGTAATGTCTTAGCTTATCATAAAACTAAGACAGGTCAGAATTCATGGTTCTGAGTTAATTAGATATCAATGAATTCTGGCATCAACAAAAACAAAGCAACAATAAAAACTTAAACTCTTATATATCTTTTCATTTAAACAACAAACTCAATTAAATAACATATTATTCTGTGCGATTTTCCATTACAAAGCAAATCTTTTGGCATGTTAAAGTACTGCTATTATGAAAATTGAATTTCTTATCGCTTCGGCAAGGACAAAGTTTATTTACAAAGCAATTAGAAATGAGGAATTTTTTCCCATGTTTGTTCAGCTAATTGCCAAAATGTTAAACGCTGCAAAGCGGAACTTATGTAAACAACATTAGCAAAGGCCAATTTGCTGATATGACGACGATGTCTAGACAGGCAGCCAGGTCAAAGTCAGGGTCAGAATAAATACAATAAAGTTTGTTATTTTTTTCTTTTGTTTTTTAGCCTCTGCACCTGCAGCGCCTTACAAATTAATCACTATAGCATTAAGGCCAGAGGAGTGTGCCTTAAACGCCCCCAAATGATACAAAATTGCGGCGAAAAAGCGAGTTGGTAGACAAGAATACAATAATGATTGTGCAGAATATATACGAACATAGTTTGACTACCAAATCGGCCGGCCGGCACTCACTTTGTCGGCATGTATTAAACTCAGCAGGCTTTCGACATGCCGCTGCCAAGGACTTACCGATCCTGTTGTCTATCCAGACAAATGTGAGTCAAATCGCATTTACTGCATTGCAATATTTAAAAACACGTCAGGACAACGCAGCTACGTGTCCTTTTTGGTGGGTGTGTTGCACATTGGGTTTTTTGTTTTTCTGTTTTCTTCATCTTTTGCTTGGTATTTTGGAAATGCCCACAATGTGTTTGGGAAATTTATCAGGCACTAGAGTACAGTTGCGAGGAGAGAACTGAACATGTGTTTTACAAAGGATGGTAATTGTCATATCCTTCAAGCGATAAGATACTTTGCACTATATATGTACTTGAACCACTGTTACTGTTATGGCATATGCTTTAAACATTCTTCTACATACATACAGCCACTTAAGCAGATCCTTAGAGCAACTGTCTTTTGACATTTTAGGCAAGTATTTCGGCCAGCGAATGGAGTGAACGTTATACATAGTTGTTGTACAAACATAGATACAAACATTATCGATTCAACAAATTTTGTCTACAGATTATTAAACAAATAAAGTGGGTTGGAAAATTATTCATAGCTTTGTACTTTTGACAAATTTATACTGACAAAAACATTTTAAAAGTGTCTAATATTGAAGAAAAAAGCCCAACACGAGGCAAAAGGCTAGTAGTGATGGAAGCATATTCTGATATCAAATGTTTTGGCGAGGAATACAAGATTAAATAAATGAACCATTTTGAAACACAAAGCTAGTTTGACATTCGGCAGAGCGCAAAATGTTATTTCGAGCTACAAATAACATAAAACTTTTAGCAAAAGCCGAACTTCGTTTTTATTTTAAAATATTTTAATTTTTTAAGCTGCGTTTTTATTTTAAAATGAATTAATTCTTTGTCACTCAATTCAATATCAGATCATTTGTGTTTAAAATATGCTTTCGTCACTAACCTTTTACCTCGTGTAGAAGTTTTTATACCTCTGATACCGAAAGTACAAATTATATTGGTTTCGGCAATGTCAGTCTGCCTTTTTAACAGCTTGAGTCACCAAATTTAATGGACAGATAGCTGAAAAATTTTCCCAAAGATTTGCATAAAAACTCACTTCTTTTAAAATGATTTTTTTATATAAATGGCAAATTTTTATTATGATATTGATCAACCTACTAGATGGTAACAAGAGTAATAAAATATTACTATCATATATGTTGACAACCATTAGTTCATAGGTAATTTGTGTGGAGACGCTTCAATCTTCTGCGAGTTGTGTTTGACGCTAAGTTGTTAGGCAAAGGATTGACATGATTGTTAAGTCGGTCATTGTACCAACTTGGAAGTCTTTTAATTTATTCTAAAGCTGTTTGCAAAATGAGCACCAGAGATTTCTCGGAGTATTTTGATCTGTAGGATTTATACCGCTGTAATTCAAGACAGCAGTGCTCCAAAACTGTATACAATATGTCCTCGATGGCATTTTTATGCATTTTTATCCAGTTGAGTTTTTTCTTCTTGGATCAACCCTTCGCTGTGTTTGCGCCAGGTCAGCTCCCTGTCTAGTTATACACCAAGCTAGCGAACGTGGTTTTCCTGTATTACCATGTTGTTGAGTTGAATCATTGAATAACCTAATTTTCTAAGTGTAAATGTGCATTGTCGAGAATTGTTTCCATTGACACAAATGTTCAACCAATTAGCCCAAGAACTAAACACATTTTAGAAATTTTGTGTTAGGGCTGCAGTACTAGTGCTAGATAAGTTTTATCTGCCTATATGGAAAATAATGTGTTTTCTTATATTCTTTCACTTCAAAATGTTTTGCAAAAGGTTATTTAAATTTTGTAACGGCTGTCAATAGTCAACGTATGTTAAACCATGTTTACGTATACTGTAAATAGTCTATGGGATAATATTTACATATGATTTTAGTTATGGAGCTTAAAACGAATCATACATTAGATAGTGAACTCGTAGTGGGGTTACTTGAAAGTGACAGAAATATTGTTAACTTATATCATTTTCATCGCCAAGTGTTTACTTCCCACGCAAAAGTAAATTTCCGTTTGCATAAGATCCAAAATCAAAGGCACAATTGAACAATCAAAAAAATTCCCACCAAGCAACCGAAGATTATGCAATGCACCTGATACACCCTCGCATAGCAATTTTGGCAAGTCCTGAGGGAAACGATACCTAAGGGTGCCTATGTCTGGTTAAAGGATGCGTCGCATCCGTTCTCAGGCCGCAGGCAGATTTCCGATAACATTTGTTTCAACTGCTGCCAATTTAAAACTCCGAAAACCGTTTTCAATTTCTAACAAACGCTGCGAAAGGATTATGGACTAGAAATTGGCACTTAACCAGCTGTTGCGAGCAAAAGAAAGAAATGTGGAAATCTCACACGGAAGTAAATGTCAAAATTAAAAACAAATCTCAAAGATACTTCGAGATGAACAGCAGCTGCTTCAGCCTCCACTTCGCGTTGAGCTGCCTGGGAAAAAGCTGATTGTAAAGAAACGCATATCCTAGTCAAAAGTACCTGCTGCATTCAAAATGTGTGAGTGTGTGTGTGGGAAGCACACATGTCCTTTGCACTGCTGTTCTCATTTACTTTCAACCACAGATTTCGTGTACGGTTGGTTTTTCTTTTCCTTTTTGTTTTGCATGAAATCAAACATAACATTTTTATTTCGATTCGTGTGTTTTGTTACATTTGCATCCTGTGGGAAACATTTCCAGGTTGCCCCGAAAAAAAATATTTTCTGTCTGCTGATCATGAGAAATTTTGTTGGTGTCCACCTGCCCCAGGACTGATAGATTGTATCTTAGGTTCGGCATTAAGACAATAAAATCTTATTCAGAAAGAACTCTAAAGAAAATGTTATATACAAACAAGAATAAAATCAATAAAAATAATAATAATAAAAAGTGTAAAAATTGTATATTAAAGCTTGCAATATTACCTTTTCAAAAAATGATATACTTAAAGGTTTTATTTCAAACTAAAGGGAAACATACATAAGGAAAAAAAGGTCAAATCTTGCCTTACTTTAATATTTGGTATTTTTATATATGTAACTAAAAAATTATCTATTTAAAAAAAGGGGTATTTTATATTTGTTGTGATAACCATTATATTATATGGAATCGCTTAAGCTTTTTGCCAAATATTTTAGAATTTTTTGGGTATATTCACGGCCAGGTTTAGCCCACTCTTCCTGAAGCCGTTCTCTTAATAAAATTTGGCGATTTTTCCACCCGGCAGTCCAATTCACTCCACAAATTTTCAATAAGATTTAGAACTGGCAATTGGGGCGGCGTTTCCAAAAAATTCTTAAATATATATGTACATACAAAAAAATAAATAAAGTATTCAGTACGCCCTCAGTCAATGCAATGTTTAAGGCAAAACCTTCATTCTATGAATTTCAGACAGAGTTTAAGCAACTTAACTCAACTTTCTATGCAAATATCATTTATGTTTCCGCTTTAAGTGGTTTTTGTTTTTTGCTTTCTTCTCTTTCTAAAAAAATTTAGTTTTGGGTTTCCCCTTTTCGAGTCATACAAGTAAATTTGACACGTTACCTGTACTCATTTCTTTGTAATTCACATCGGTTTTGTTTTGAAAGCTGCTAAAATGCCAGTTGATTTCGTGAGACTGCAGTGCATTACCATGTAAATGGCAAGAAATTGCAGTCCAAAATCTTACAGTACTTTAAACATTAAATTGTATAAGAACATAATCATTAATCTTTGATTCAAATTAAAATGTTTAGAAAGGGAAATTTAAACTCAGTTTCCACAAAAACCTTGCTCAATTCCTATTAGATGCCTAAAGCGAGGCCGTACTGTAACTAATCAAAATAGAATTCAAGCTCTAAACAATACCAAACATACCTTCTATGCTAAATAGCTAAGAAGGTAAGCAGTGTAAATAGAAAAAAACCGTTTTCAATGCAAAACTACAAACATTAATAATTATAACGATTGAACAAAATAATATTTAAATTATGTAAGTCAATTAAAACAATACGCAGTTTTCAAGACAAAATAAGTAATATTTCCCAATTTGGAATAAGTCAGTTAAATCCAGTATTCGCGCGATGGGCAACTTAAAGCAGTTGAGGCACTTGACTGTAATCCCATTCGAATATTTCCAATAGATTTGATGCGAGAAACATCCGGCAAGGACTCGAGAGAGAGAGAGATAAAAAGGAAAGGCACTTGTTGTTATTGTTTTTATTTGGCATTGCATGTCCTTCTGGCGACATCCGACATCCTTATTTGCATGGCGTGGGCAAGAGCGCAGGAAATGTCCGCGCAGCGCAACGCAACGCAACTGCAAAAGCTGGCCGGAGGCAGCAAAAACAAGAGCTACACCAACAACTACCTGCTGCTGTTATTGTCATTGTTGTTGTTGTGCTTGTTGTTGTCGTCGTCCTTCGCGCAAAACCGGAAGTTGTCAAGGCTCAAGGTGCAAGCCAACAAGCAACAAGAAGCAGCAGCAGCATGTGGATTATGGATGCACACACAGAGCACAAAAAATAGAGCGACAGAGAGAAAAAGAAGGAAAGAGACGGTGCCAGGGACACAAACAGACTCAAAGACTCAAGGATGGAACTTACGCGTAATTTGATTCGCGCTCATAGAAACATACATATTTATAAGAAAAAGGATCTGTTGATTCTACACCCGCACTTTCAGTCTGAGCTCCTCACTCAATCATCCAGGAAGGAAGGAAGGAAGGAAGTGGCCCACGAAATTCCCACGAACTGAAACTTCGGTTCACGTTAAAGGTTCTTTAGATCGCTGCTTCCGGTTTCAGTTGTTTACGCGAATTTTTACGCATTCGCCTTCGCGAGTATGGTTTTTTTTTTTACTTATGAATGAAATGCCAAACAAGTTATGCGAGTTTCATAACAGGATGTTTACCGGGATCCCCATCAGCTGTCTCAGCTCATCTCGGACAAGGACATCATGTGCTTGAATTCTTGGAATCATTTGAATAGCGTCCAGATAATTTGAGCACAAATTCCTGGAACCAAAGCTGAACTTTTTTTTTGTTCTTGGAGCAAAGATTTCTCCAAGGAGTAAAGCGAAGAAAGTTTGCAGTATGAGCTTTAAAAAATAATAATAATAATAATTCATCATTGAAAATACTTTTACTTAAATTAAGAAACCTAAAAATTAAAATTTCTTAGTACAATTATTCGCATTCTAAATCATAATGCAAAGAATCAATATATTTTTAATACTTTAATTGGTTTAGGACCAGCAGATCTTGATATTTCGTTTAATGAAAAATATACCTTATTTTAAAAATCTTTTAAATAGTTATATTTTCAGAATATTTATTTTAATTCATTTATGACAAATTTAATGAAAATTCCTAGAAAAATATAAAAAATTAAAATAAAATAAAAATATTGGGAATATTTTTAAAACAATTTTTGAACGATTATCAGATTTATTTACTTAAATTTCTAAAAAACAGGATACATTAGAAATAATTTTTAATTTAACAAAAGTTAATATATTTCAATTTCCGTTATTATTTTTAATGATCGAGCACAACAACAGGTTGCAAATCAAAAGCAATGAACAAAACAGAAAAACATTATTTAAAGCGGCTGCATCTTCCTTACACCATAGAAATATCTTGAGTTATAAGCTGCAATCCCACCCCAACCCGTTGCCATGCCCCCCGATTTCTGGCTGAATGTCACAGCCACGCGCCTAACTTTCAAGTTTCTTCAATTTTCAACTTGCAACGCATCGAAGCAAGTAAGCAGCAAAACTTAAAGTACTCTTGCAAAGTGAAAGATGTTGCAAGCACTATTGCAGAAGGGGTAGTCGTGAGCAGTGGTGTGGTAGGCGTGGGAGGGGGGGAGGAACTGTCAAGAGTTGCTGCCAGATCGCCAATGCGTGTGGAGTGCATGAACCCAATTTCTTCTTCCTTTTGACTGTGTGTTTTGTGCAGTTTTTTTTTCTTTTTTCTTCTCGACTCTTCTGCTTATTATTCAAAACGGCAAGGCGCCCTTTGATAACGCAAGGTGGAGAGGCGGAGAGGGAGACATGGAGAGAGCCTCTTGGTAAGGATGATGTATGTTGCGCTTTCAATTTGGAGCAGCAGGACATCTGTTTTGGCCCAGCGGCTAACTTTTGGCTACCTGCTTGGGCACAAAAAAAAAAAAACAAAACCGAAACATAAACGCAACAGAAACCGGTTTACAGGTGCTAACTTGACTCCACTGCGATCTGGGGGCTTACTGGACGCAAGTGGAGCCTGTGATTTTGCCCCACAGCCCGCAGCTTTCGGGCGGCCATAAATTTGTGTTTAATTTAAAAACTTTTCACTCTTCGCGCTCGCAATTTTACAGCCTAATTTATGGCGCGCGAAGAAAAAAAGAAGTGTTTATTTAAATATTGAATATTCCCAGAGAGAGCGAGAGAGAGAGACACGTTCATATCCAAGAATCCAACAATTCTCATCCACAGCCAAGTCCTCCTCAATCTCTCTTCCAACAGTGAACACTGAACAGTGAGGTGAAATTTTTTACTTGGGTGTTGACTTGATTACTTTTTTTTTTGCTTGCGTGCTTTATTCGCCCCTTTTCTTTCCTTTGCCTTCATTCAATATGCAAATACGTTTTCTTGGCCCCCCCAAACAACAATAATTGAGCAGCGACATGCAAATTAATGAAGACCGATTTTTATGTATACAAATTTCAACAGCTTTATTTAACCTGTCTGCATTTTTTGGATATCGAACTACATCGAGCTGGGTGAGCACAGATTTCTTGGCAATTTATCAGAAGAACATAACGCCAATATGATTTACAATGTTTGCTAATGCAAATTGGGATTCATTTGTCTTTTTCGATTTTCGGGAACTTCACTTTACTAAAAGTTACTGAAAAAAAAAATAAAATTCTCTCGGCCAAAAGAACTAACTGAAACCCAAGGCGTACCAAGAATATAAATGAAATTATTGTCGAACTTCCTTAATGGTTTTTTGACTCAACCAAATTTTAGTGTTCTTAAAACAAATTCGAGACATATAGAATTTACTTGTTTGGAGGATATTTTTTAATATTTCTTTAATAATCGGTGTTATAAACATACATTGATAATAAGTTAATTTGTCAAGCTAGTTAGTCTGAAACTAAGAAACATAAAAACAAATATGAAAAGTTTTATGAAAAGTGGGAATCATGTTATATTACATTTTTATATTATTTTTTAAGCGTCTTGGCTCAAAAATATTTGTGATTTAAAGATAAGTACTAAAACATGTCGTTAAACTACAATATTCCAATGTTAGTTATCTAAGTTCCACTAGCAAGAAGACTCCTCAGGCAACGCACTAGAAGACACCAACGACTTGCTCAACAGGATCATATTTTATTTTTACACTTTACACTTTTTACACTACAAACACTTTTATATTATACAAATACAGTAAAACCTTGATAGTGTGAACAAGAAGAGATTCAAAACTTTGAAATTTGTTCACACAATCCAGTTTGTTCACACTATCGAGGTTTTTCTATTTTGTTAATAAATTGATATTTATGAATACTAAATACATACTTAAATAAATCATTTAATTTGCAGGTTTTATTCAAACTAAAAATAAAAATAAAGTTAATTTCGATAAAAATTTATTAAAAACAACTTCGTATCTGTGAACAAATATTTTGTAACCTGGATGGTATGAACAAAATTTTTTGTTCACACTATCCCGGTTTTACTGTATCTACATAAATAAGTTACTTGGCACATGTATTTTGAGGTTTCACTTAAGTTGTTAAAATTATAATAACAGAAAAATTGGAAGGAAAATAAATAATAAATAAAGAAGCTATCACAGCTCTTAACTTATGTCTTATATCAAAGCTTTGTATTCCAGTATTGCCTTTGTTTTAATTTTCATTTACATTCAATTTGCTTTCCTATATTTTTGGAAATATATTTTTTTGAGCGCCAAAAAAACTGGCCCAAAACCCTTTCACATGCAAATTGTGTGCTATAAAAGAAAAAAACCAAAAAATCCTTTTATGCGGAGTTCCTGTGGCTTATTTATCTTGCTTTTCTAGAACACGAAAACAATCAATTATAAAAAAAACAACCCTTTGATAGACAAAGGATTTTAAAAATATAAGAAAAAACTCGTACATTGGCTTATTTTAGCGAATTGCGCTGGTAAAATTTGCAAGGAAAGGTAATATTAAATTTAAAAAAAAAATGTTTACTACCTATTACTTACTACTATTGTAAATATTTCTTTAACATTTTGGATTTGAATGCATTCACTTTTCATTTGCTTCTATAAAATAAAACCTCGATTGACCGCTTTAATGGACAGCGCATCAATGTTGCTGAAACATTTCGCTCGCTTTGCAACATTTACCAGAAACACGCTAAATAAGCACACAAAACGCGTTTTGCTCAGCTGCTGAAACACACACACCAGTTGTCTCGTTTCGACGCGCAAGCGTACCCAGCTTATCGCTCACGTACAGCAATGTAAGAAGAGGGATGACCACGAAAAGTGTATGTGTGTATGCAGACTTTTTATTGTTTTTGTTGTTGCTGCTTCGCTGCAATTGTGCTCTTTCTTGCGCTCGCTCTCGCGCTCTCACAGCGTGGCTGGTAAAAACAAATTTGAAAAATAAAACATTTTCTGCTTTCATTCTGTTTTGGATTCTTGCGCTGTGCGGTTCGCTGCGGCTGCTTCGTTGTCTTGTCGCCAATTCGCTCTGTGGCTCTTACGTCGTGCACATCGTTCGGTCGTGTCGCGCGTCGCTTTTGAAATTTTTGTAGCCCACAACATAAGCAGCAAATGCAACTGCTAATGCGAACGCACAAATTTCAATTAAATGTGCAACAACAAATTAGAATATGAATTAAAATGCATGTTAAGTGTGTTCTAACGAAGATAATTATAAAAAGCTGCCAATTTTGAAATTCTTATATCAAATCCAAAATTTGTTTGGTAGCCAAGCAAAGCAAACAAATCAAAAAATAAAAAGAGTGCATGAACCAATTGTGTTTTTATATGTTTTTTTTTAAAAAAGCATCAACCTAAAGGCAAATACAATTTTTGCATGTGTATGTGTGTGTCCATACGTAAATGGCTCGGTTGGTTGAGTGCGATTTTTAAATAGCAAAATTTACTAGCGGCATTTCGGTGCCCTCACCCTTGATCCCGCCCCGTCGTGCGTGAGAATTAGAAAAAAAAAAAAAATAAATAAAAAATTATCAAAAAGCTAAAACACAACAACAAAATTAAAATGTGGCGCGTGCACGTGTAACAAAAAAATAAATATAAAAAGCACTCAAAAACAACAAAATGCACACAACAACAACAACAAATTGCCAAAGCATGTGCCGCAGTTAGCTGCAAAAGAGAATTGCCAATAAATACAATAAACGATTACTATATTTTATGTTGTAATTGAGTGTGAGTGTGAAGCAGCAACAACAACAACAACATAGCCGCCCCACAAGGATTATTACACTTAAAATAACACACACAACAGCACTTTGCTGTTCTTTTTTTTACAAGCAAAATCAACAATTTCAACAGCAATAAACATGCATTGGATTAAATGTTTATTAACCGCATTTATTTGCTTCACAGTCATTGTGCAGGTAAGCTTTCCTTCGCTTCTTTACGCTATTATTTTTCCTTCCTCCCTTTCGCTACAGTTGAGTGATTCGTAGGACCAGCAACTTGTTGTTGCTTTTTTTTCTTCGTTGTGTTTTATGTATTTTTGGTGATTCTTGCTGCACACATGCGCGCCCTGCCTGCGTTTTGCAGCTGTCGAATTTGCATGTGCGAGTGTGTGTAAAAAAAAGCGATCCAGCTTTAAGCGTTGCCAGGCCGGTGAAAATCAGGATGTGTAGAAATTTTAGCAGTTTTTTGATAAACGTGTTATCAACGTATGTAGTAAAAAATTTATAAAAAACAACAAAATTGTTAATTAAAAAATTAAATATAAATTCTCACATAACACACACAAATACTTACTGTTGAATATTCGTTAATTATCTTGAAATTAGTTGATTGGCAAATTTAAAAATAATTGATTTATAAACAAAAATATATCAAACAAACTATCTTATAATTCTTCATTTATTATGAAGTTTATAAATGATCGAAAGAAGAATTTTAATAATCAATAAGTTTAACAATTTATGTCAGCTTGCTTTTTATTTTTTAAATGTTATTTATCAGGAGATGCTTAGTGATTCGCTTCTAGTTCTGAAAACAGTTGAGGAACTTCTTTACTTTCTTAGCACCCTTAGCACTCTCTTAGATGAAAACTACTTTGTTTTTGATAAGCAAACAGGTTCATGCCAAAAATTCAACCATATCCACATAGGCTCGGAAAAATATTACCACCAACGGCGCATGCTTCAGAAAGGCAAAAAAAAAAATAAATCGAGAAGCTGCTCGATTTCAATATGAAACTTGAATGCACAAAAAAGCATGCGCAAATGGGCAACATCTGCCTGTCTGTCAACATTATTTTTATATCCTGAACCCATGAAATGGATAAAAAGGGGTATAATGGTTTTGTGCAAATGTATGTAACAGTCAAAAAGGAAGCATAAAGTATATATATTTTCTTGATCAGCAACAACAGTTGAGTTAATTTGTATGAACGCTGGAGACTATAAAAGCTAGAGACTCCAGATTTGGAACATTAACTCTTCTTACAAATTATCGATAACTCTTCTGGTTTCCAATAACAACAATATTTTGAACTTGTATCAGCGCAGTATTACATTAACTTTCTGTATACGCGTACACAAATGCATACAAACAATGACTGGCGTAGTGTCTAAGAGTTCGGGGTATCTCTTAGTCGAGGTTACTCGACTAGAGGTTTCTTACTTGCTGTTTTTGCATGCGTCTTTTTTTACATGAGCGTTTTTGGCTACACTTTGCGTAGGTCAACGTCAACGTCAACGTCGACACATGCGCAGCTCTCTTTATACTTTTTTTGTTTTGTCTCTTTCATTGATCTTTAACGCCAGCATCCCCTGAACATTGCATGTGGCTGTGCTTCACTTCTTTTCCCTCTCTTTCCCTTTTAGTTAGCAGCGCAGCTTTGGAACGTTGCGTGCTTTACTTTTGCTCTTGGTTTTTTTTCCTCCATTTAGTTGCTAATTTTAACAGCACTCGAAAAGTAGCTTGAAACCTCCTGCGGTCTTGAGTTTGGACCAGCTCAAAATGCAGCTGTTGTTATCGGCCCAAGACTTTTAATTTGCATATTTAAAGCGATCTGCCAGCAAAAAAAAAAAAATTACGTTTGGTATTAGACATTGATCATTGAAAGCTCCCCCTGTCTCCATCTCTCTTACTAAAGCACATTATTTTTTCTCACATTTTGCGTTTTAATTTCACTTAACTTAATAAGTTAACCGTACTTTTTGTTTGCTATGTATATGTTTATCATATACTAAACATGCCGTAATTGTTGTTGTTGTTGTTGTTGCGTCTGCCCCTCTTTTTTGTTCTTATTCTGTTTTGCATCTCGTGCAATTTTCATATTAACATTAAGACAGCGCAAAGAATGAATGAATGAACGACTGAATGACGCTTCATCATCTTTGTCTCTGTCTCTCCCTCTCTCTCTCTCTCTCTCTTCCTCAGTTGCGCACTTAATAACATAATTAATTGCAATTTAGAAACCAGAGTGCGAGAGGGATAGAGGTGGAAGCTGCTAACTCCCACACACAAATAGATGCTTTTTCACTTGCGCTTATAACTGTTTCCCAAGCCCGTTGTTTTAACGGTTGATTGTGATGATGAATTTAAATGATTAATAAACAATGTAGCCGAAGCCAAAGGGCACTCCAACTGTTTCTCCCTCCATCTTCTTCTTTTTTCTCCCGTTTACACATACATATACAAATAATATAACAGCATAACCTTAACCCAACACCTGTACGAAAAGTGCGGCAGGGAATAAAAAAAATACCAGAAAATGCGTGCGTTGTGTGTGTGTGTGTGTGTGTGTTTGTGTGCGTGTTGTAACCTACAATGTTCAAACTGTCAGTCAGTCAGTCAGTCAACGTAAGTTGACGTGAAAGACACTGAGTACAAATGGCAAAGAAAAAAATATATGTAAAAAATTAAGTGCTTGGGGGTGGGGAGGGTGCTCTAACTAGTCACGTCAAGCCTGAGTGATCACAGTAAAAGAAAAGAAAGAAAGAAGAAGAATAACGTTCATATATACACTGTATAAATTTAGCGTAGCTCGTAAAAAAAGCAACAGCTAGCTGAGCAAACTTAGTCAAGCAAAAGCAAAAGGTAAACAATGCAACGCACTATTTTCCAACACTTTAAACAAGTGTCTCAGACTTGGGATAGCTGGACAAAGCTAAAAGCTTTCAAGCTCTTCTCAACATTTTCGGTTTTTGTTTCCTCTTCTTATTTATGTGTGTTCCCAAAAGGTCTTCAAGCGTAATTAAGTTCATAGTTGAGGGCAAAACAAGAAAAACTAAAAACAAAAGAACTTTAACAATATAAATTTACATTTTTATATATATTTATTACTTTATGCATTGAAATTTTCCATAAATGGGAAATAAAAGCAAAATTATGTGCATTAACACAAAATTCACCTGCTTGGGAAATTATTGTTAAACTGTCCGAAAAAAATAAAAAGTTGTGAAAAAAAACCGCATTTGTACGTTAAAACGGTGTCAAATTGTTTGTGCAAAATTGTTTGTGGTTTCTGTCACATAGCACATCATCTTAAATCTTGCAACGCTTTGTTTTTCTTCCCACCACCAAACACGTGGACGTTTTTGTGTGTGTGTGTAAGTGTAAATGTAAATGCTTTGCTGTTATGCAAATTGATTTGCTTTTGTACATGTTTTGACAACTGCCTGCGCCTTTGTTTGCTTCTTCTTTCTCCCCAACATTGTTGGTTAGATGGAGCAATAGCTGTATAAGCTTTCCTTGCCATGCTGCACTTGCTTCGATTAACCTTCCGTCCGCTTTTCTAACATTGCTTTATTGCGAGCTTTTATTTATTTTCTTATATATGTACATACATATATGTATGTACATATTAAGTCAGATTCATTCGCCGCTGCCTCGTGTCTGTCTCGCATCAGCAACGCATCGTTGCTGATCATCTATTAATTCTTTTTTTGTGCACTACTCTTCTTCAAAGCGCCGTTGAAAACAAGTTTTTCTCTCTTAGTAGCTCTCGCAGCAGCAGCAGCAGCTGCCAGCTGCACTTCATAAGCTCAACAGCAGCGAAAAAAACAAAAAAAAAATAGCAACAAAAACACGCCATCCAATTCACTTTTAAGTCACGTTTTGCTCTTTTTGCGCTTTGGCTGCTGCGCTGCTGCAGGCAGCCGAATGCAGCTCCCCAAAAAACACCAGCTGACAACAACAAACACTAAACTGTTATAGCCTATGAGGCTTTTGCGCTCTGTGTGAGAGATTCTGTTACTCTCTTCCGCTCTCTGCCGCTCTCTTGCTCTTTTCAATATGGCTGGCTCTGCACTGCATGCACTGCCGCTTCTTCACCTGGTGCTCGTTATTATTGTAGTAGTAGTTGTTGTTGCTGCTTACACCTTTTGCTTCTGTCGCAACGTCGGGCCGTCACTTCGTCGCTCGATCGTTCGTTCGCTCTTTCGTTCGTTCGTTTGTTCGTTTTAACCATCAATGTTGACCGGCAAAATCGTATGCCGTGGGAAACAATTCGGTTTTACTTGTACATTTTTTTTTTTTCATCGTTTTTGCTTTACCAGCCTGTTGCCGACGTCGTCGTCGTCGTCGTCGTCGTAGTCGCTGCTGCTGCTTCTTTTTGTGCTGCTCTTTTGCGTCCGTTTTGCCGTGTGTTGTTTTGTTTTAAGTTTTTTTCTCTTCTTTTTAGTAGTTTTGTTGTTGCTGTTGTTGTTGGCCCGCTGCTTATTAATACAAGTTTTGTTGTACGTCGTCGTCACTACTTGCGTTAGTCTGCGCGTTCGTTGCTTAAGTCTTTCGTTTTGCGTGTATCTTGGGCGTTTTTGTTGTTTTTGTTTTTAACCATTTGCCTTAGATTTTTATGGATTTTTAATGCACTTTTTACCAACTGCATTTACTATTTCCAGAGTAATAATCAATAATTTCCCTTACACATTCACTCTACATAGCTCTTTGAATGCTCTCACAATTACAATTACCAAGGCGTGCGATAAATGTTAGCGCCAGCCAAGTCGAGCCACAAATGCTGAGCCCCATTAAATGTTAGTTAAGCAGCTTTGCTACAGTTTTTCATCATCATCATCGCCCTTTTCATTGTGCTCGCATTGTGCCACGCTTTAATTTTATTTTTTCTTTCTTTCTTTGTTGATGGGGCCCCCAACGGATTACACCTGTGCTCTTGATGGGAGCTGGGTTGCAGGGGGGGGAGGAGTTCATTACTTACACAGCATCTTAAAAAGAAGGTGGAACAGAGATGATACGACGAGATGAAAAGAGACAACATCCGACGCACTTCTGCTTAATTGAGCAATTAAACACCCATGTTCACCCCATACAAACAGCAACAACAAAAACAACAAATAAAAAACTTCCCAAGCCAAAGACATGTGGAGCAACAATCCGACTAGCTCCGTCTTTTGCTCTGAGCTCATATGTCTTCTTAACAATTAAATTGTCATTTTAACAAGCTGCTTCACTTGTTGTTGTTAAAATGTTAATTGCCGAACAGTTATAGAAAACAGGCCAAAACCATAGCCAACAACAACAACAACAGCAATCAGAGCAATAACTCTCAAAATCTTCTACTTTTGGTCATTGCCTTTTTTTTTTGTTGTTGTTGTTGTATTGAGGAGTTTTCCCATTTATGGTTATGGCCTATGTGAAGTCATAATTAAATCTAAAGTGCAACAATGCCATAAACGCAACGCACAAACATAATTTCCCTTAAGGGAGTTTTAATAAAATAAAGCTATTAACACGAGCTGACATATTTTTGTCTACATTTATTCCACACCTAACGCCGTAAAGAACAAAAGCGAATTAATTGAGAAGTTTATGACGATGTCAATCGACAAATGAAACCAAATTTGCAAATCTAAATATGCAAATATATACATATTCAACAGCAACAAAAACAACAAAGACGGCGGCGCTTCAAAAATGAATCGAAGTTGAAACGAAACGCTATAAAACTTAACTTAACGTAACGAAATTTGGACTCAGTTTACCTTAACGTAACCCAAATCTAAGTCAAGCAACAGACGCTACATGAAAAATAATTCGACCGCTTGCTGTGCATATGTTGTAGTTGTTGTTGCCTGTGGTTCTTGACTCTTAATATTTCATAAGCCCGTTTTGTCCTTTGCATGGGTCGCCACGCAAAATTCCACAAATTGCAGTTCTCTTTGTTTTTGATTTTCGGTTAAATACCATAGTGAAAGATTTATTGTATTGCATTGCTGCGGCATTCTTGATTCTTTTATACGATGAATTGACTTTTAATTTGATTATACTAATGTCTCTCTCTCTCTCTCTCTTTCTCTCACACACACAGGTTCACAGTTCCGGCAATTTTGAATTGCGTCTTAAATACTTTAGCAACGACAATGGCCGAGACAATGAGGGCCATTGCTGTAACGGAGAATCGGATGCAACGACAGGCAAATGCATTGGCACATGCAAGACGAGATTTCGTGTCTGTTTGAAGCACTATCAGGCGACAATAGACACAACGTCGCAGTGTACGTATGGGGATGTTGTGACGCCGATACTCGGCGAGAACTCCTTCAATCTGTCAGATGCGCAGAGTTTGCAAAAAAAGGGATTCACCAATCCCATACAGTTTGCCTTCAATTTTGCCTGGCCGGTAAGTAAAACGCACAGAGATAACTTTGTTTACATGTATGTATGTAGTATGTAGGATCCCTCCCATCTATATTTAGACAGGCCCCCAACCACATATTTTTGTTTCCCCAACTGGGTGAGTCAGTCACTCAGTCAGTCAAAAAGTATATATAGTATACATATCTTTCTTAACTCACAAGTAATTTCTTTTTAAAATATTTTTTTATCTTATGTTAGCTGCATCTTTTGCTAATTTGTTTGTGGCGCTTTTTATAGCACGAACTGCAACTGCAACGTCGTGAGGCAAGGCGACTGTGCGTCGCACTTATTTCCGCCTGTAGAGTTCTAGCTCTTCACTCACTCTCTCTCTCTTTCTGTTTGTCCTTGTCAAGGGTTGTTGGCGCAAACATCTGTCGACTATTAAAAAAAAAATAAACTCTATATATATGCGCTGAAAAGAACGCGTGCGCCACACCACCAGCGACAATTTCCAGCTCGCTGACTACGGCGGGGTTTTTAGTTTCAGTTACTGCTGCTTCTTTTTCCTGTTCGACTATCGAGGTTGGTTTTATCAACCCCTGGAACAATATTCAGACGAACGTTACTTTTTCTTAGTCTCTCGATCTCCCTCTCTCTCTCACTCTCTTTGTGTCTCTGTTTTTGACTTTTGGCCAGCTTTTGCAGATTTCTTTTGCCAAGCCCTTACTCCCAACTATCTTTCCCTTAGATTAGAATTTTCATCCTATGCGCACGTGTCTACAATTTTAAGTAGTATTTCCACTCTAAACGAATTCTTTCTTTATGTTATTCTTATGCTATTTTATTTTCAATGCTCCAGTGACCAAGCATGCTATGAATTCCCTAAGTTATATAACGAGTATCATACGACGACCGACAACTATTCGCTACTTACTTCAATGATGATGGCTCGCGCTACGTTTTAAGCCCAACCAGCTACGATCTGAGTGAATATTATTATATTCACCCCACATATTTGTTTGAGCGAGTTGCCCGCTTCTATTTTGTAACGTATTTTTGGTCGCTTTGTCAGCACTGCGCCCGCAGCGTGCGGCTTACTTAAGGGGTGGATTTCTCCGCTCCCTTCTCCCGTCACTGTATATACACTTTACTTCATAATTGTTTGCGCATGTGCAGCGTCACTATTATTATCATTATTATACACTTACACACAGGCACATAAAGTGGCAAAGTCATGCTAGGCCGATCCAGTGAGAGCGAGAGAGAATATATATTATGTAGCTAGACTTATCGGCACACGTGAAATGTGTAAATTTTGCATACATTTTAGAAGCAGCTGCAGGCAAAGTGAAAAATTGCATAAATAAAAATATGCAAATTACGCATTTGCAACATTTGCAATTAGTGACTAGTTGGAATGAATCAGAAAATATGCAGCACGTGCCACAAATAGTAGAAAAAAAGATAAGTCAAATATATCCCAAAAAGCTGTTGGCTATTAAAAAGTCAAATATCCCAATAGAGGGAAATTTATGCAAGGCGAAACTGACTATTTCTGTCTGTGTATTTTTTGTTTGTTTGCGAATTCCAACTTCAAATATTTCTAGGTCAAACTATAAACTTAATTATAGTTAGCGACTAGACGTTGCCTCTGCAACCGAGTCGAGGCGAGTCGAGTCGAGTCGGCGGCGGTATCAACTAATTTAATGTTGCACTTAATTAAAAGAGTGGCACGGGGCATGTTGCATACGCATGCCGCATGACAATTCGCCAGAGAGATGATCCCCTCTCTGGTGGAAGGTAGGAGGTTGCCGCCCTCCCTTTTCAGCTGCTATTGCTGCTAAAAATAGTCAACGACAAATTTAATGTTCTCTCTCTCATCCTCCTCAAAGTTGTTTGTGGCTGTTGCTGCTGCTGCTGAACTTTGTTACTTTTGTCTGTCGATCCGTTCATATCCTCCCCTACCTCCCTTACTCCCCTCTGTCAGCGCATGTCTTGTGTCTTGTCTTGTCTTGCCACTCCTACTACCTCCGCTTGCGCCCTATGCATTTGGCATGCTGCACTTCACCCTATGCAGCAGATATTGACGTTGATATACAGCGCCGTTGCACGCGATACAAGTTCGTGTGTATCTGTGTCTTGTATGTTTGTCTGTCGCTCATTTATTTTTGGAGCTCATACATATTGTAAGTTGTATATATATTAAACCGTGAACAGTTTGACAAAAAAATGTTTTGACAAAAGGCAAAAAAAAAAAAAAAACTAAATTTGTATTTTTGTGGTTTTCAAATCTAGTTTATTTATTGAATTTTATTCATGCAATTTTATTTATTTTATGTGTTCGCTGCCTCTTTATAACAACTCATAAATTGTCGCCAGAGTCAGAAAATAGTTTTCTACCTAGTTTAATGTCACTTGCAGACAAAACAAAACTTTGCACACAAAAAATGAGCAAATGAATGTTTTTTGCAGCGCTTCATTTACCATTGTTAATGGCTGATGATCTATGCACAGTATATCTGTAAACATATATGTATATATGCTTGTACCTATGCCTTGTCTGATTTATTTCCTGTCGTGCCCATCAACTGTGTGTATGTTTTTTAAAGTCTGGCCACACCAATAAATACAAAATTCGCTTTAGCTTCAGCTGTTTATGCAATCAATCGGCAAACTCTTGTAGCTTATCAACTAAATTAATTCTACATCTGCCGCCCACACGCACTCACACACTCACACACACAACAAACAACAAACACAACAACAACAAAAGTAATGCAGCAATCGAAAGTTAGTTACAAAAATTAGTCATTTACATGCAACTCGAACTCGAATTCGAACTGAAACTTGTATACGCAATTCCAACACACACGCCCATTAAAGTAGCCAAGTTAGCGTTAGTTTTTAGAGCCGCCTCTGCAAATATCTTGTCAATATACATACAAAAATGTATGTGTATATGCATTTTGGATTTTGTGTCATCTCCGCCGGTTTTTTTGTGCCCTCACTCCTCCTCCTTCTCCTTCATGCATTTGTAATCAAGTGTGAATTGAGGGCGCTGCCAGTTTGCCAGCTTGCCAGTTTGCCAACTGCAGTGCATTTGAATTACAAATGTGCATTGCGTGTGTATGTGTACTAGTGTATTAGTATTGGTATTAAAGTTGTTGTCGCAGTCATGTGGGCGTCTTTGGAGCATGGCCCGCTGTCATAATCTGTTTATAATGAGGCTTTACTGTGGGCTGTGGGATTTGTAAGAGCTTTCAGAGAGCGAGCTATTAGCCATCAAGTTAGTTATGTGCCCAGATCATATCTATATAAGTGCGAGAAAGATTTTCGTTTAGCCCAACAAAAGTCACACAAAACTATTTACTTCCCGTTTTGATAAGAAGAGCTCCAGTCTTCTTCTTACTGGCTAACAATTGATTAACTTTCTCTTTTTTTCCTACATTTCAGGGCACATTCACGCTGATCATTGAGGCCTGGCACGATACGAACAACAGCGCCAATTCTCGTTTAAACAGTAAGTACAAAAACAAACAACCGTTTAATAACTTCCTTCCTTCAAAAATATCCTGTGGTGACGAAAGTTTTAATTTTTTTGCTTAATTGCTTCCTTGGCGTCACTTTATACATACATATATTCATAGCTTCCTGCGTGATCGAAAGCTGTCCAAAAATTGTTTATACAAGGATCATATCGATCGAATGTATCCCCGAAAGAAAGAGAGACACCTGATACCAAAACTCAAATTTCTAGTTTCGCTAACAGCGCAACTAACCAAAGTTCAACACTTGTGTGTGTATAAGATTTCCGGCACATTGAGTGGTTTTAAATAACAGCTAAGAGTTTTTCGAGCGTCAGGCTAAGCATACCGGTTGGTGGTTCCTTTTTTTTTAGGGTTAGGGATAAACCACCGCAAACTTGTCGCCTTTTGTTGTTTGCTCGCCTTCGAAGTTCGAACGGAAGTGTGCTGAGGTCGGGCCGACGTCCGACCGTCCTTCTGTCTGACTGTCTGTTGTTTTATTTACTTGAATGCAATTTAGTTTTAAGCTTGGCTTGTGTCTGCTTGTTGTTTGGTTGTTGGGTTTTTTTTTTTCTTAATCACGAACTTTTAGTTTCTAGTCAAAGGATTGGAACAATGCGACATGATCGCTGATCCATCCGCCCGATAAGGACCACACATGAGAGTGTTTTCTGAGCTTACAACAAGTCCTCTGTGTGGCCCATGGACACATTCAAGGACACTGTACAACATTTTCCCTCTCTCCAATGATTGATCTTTCCACATTTTTTATCCCAGCAATAGCAAGTTTTTGGTTTTTTGTTTTTCGAGAAAGACAGTTTTCCCACACACAATGTTTGTCTACCTGCTCAGAATCCGTTTCAGCTTCAGCTGTTTGATACCTGCACATTTCTAGGCATTTCTTTTACTTCATGAAGATTGATAAATGTTCACATGAATTGTTTTTTAACTACAACTAGGCACACAATTGTCTTTGTTCAAATATCCAGGTTGGCCTAGTCCCTTAAGGAATTTTAATTGTTTAGTTCGTTTCTCTCTTGCTTTCCTTAAACTGGTATCCTGCTGTGATCTTAGGGATCTTAACAGCTAACTCTTAAGTACTAGGCGGTCTCAGACCCAACAGATCTTTATCGACTAGGTCTTTTTCTCTTTACATTTTCAATTTTGCACAGATTTCTAGTCGCTGTACTCGCTTGTCAAGGATTAATTTCATTATTTAAAAGTTGTTGTTGGCGAACGATCTCCCGCATACTTGACGCACGTTGCATGGTTGCATAGCAAGTTTACGCCTGTCTCGAGTGCGTTGCATTGCCAACAAGTTTACCAGCTCTTTTTTATTTTCTTTTTGTTTTGTTATATTCATTTAACATAAATTACATACAAACAAAAAAAGAAGGAACAAGACAAGCAGAGAAAGAAACCTGCAGCAGCCACAAGATCCTAAAGAGGGGGTTTGTGTGTGGGGGGAGGGAAGTCGAATGTTTGCGACCTTTTCGCCAGTTGTTTGCCTGCAGGCAAGAGGCCAGCAGTTGAATGTCTGCCTGCAGCAGCATCAAACCCAGAAGAAGATACACACAAACACACACACACTCACACACATAAAGCTTGACCGACGACCGACGACCGCCTTCCTTGAGCCAGGTTCCTTCCTTTTTGGGCCAGGTTCGAGGCGACGCGTCGGGTTTGGCGTCGTGTGCAAGGTGATTCTTGGCTTGATGCGTCGAAATCTTTCAACTCATGCTCTTAAGATTTTCGCTGGCGTTCTTCTTCTCCGTCGTCGTCGTCGTCGTCTTCTTCTTTTCGCTGTTTTTTTTTTTCTTTTTCACCTATCCCTGCCTACCAATTAATCTCTGCCAATGCCAAAGTTGTTAGTTGCATGTTGTTGTTGTTGTTGGCCGATGTTGTTAAAATGCTTATCTTTTAATTTTAACTCATTGGATCAAGCAGCAGCCCAGCAACAGTCGCAGCATCGAGAGTCCCTGGGTCTCTCTTCTTTTGCCACAGAAAACACAAAACTTGTTACCGTCGTCGCCGCCGCCGCCGCCGCCGTCGTCGTCTTCGTTTTCTTCTTCTTTACGTCGTCGTGTGTCTTGATAAAATGGTATTTTACAAATTCCTTTAGAAGAAGTCAGCGCGACTGCGACTAAATATTTGCAGTTGTTGAGGCCTTACACTTAAGCCTTGTCTCTGTCAGAGTCAAGTTTAAAGATTCAGTTGTTGCCTGATGCTAAATTTGTTGCACACACAAATTTCAGGTCATTTGTTCAAACACAAAACGATGTGCAAAGCGTTTTAGAGGTAACAAAAAAAACCCCAAAGAAAAAATGGTAAAAAATGTCTAAGGATTTTGTTAGAAATTTCCCCATGTTGTTTAGGGATGTTGGTAAAATTTCCTCTCGTAAAACTACCTAAATGGGAATCTTTATCGATTTAAATGTTCCTACTTGGTAAATACTTGGGATATTTGCGTTTTTGTCTATTTTCGCACTAAGCGGATCGTTAATCATGTCATTAAAATCAACTATTGCAATTATTTCGAAAGTTGTTGCACGCAACTTTTCACAAAACATCTTCTTTTTACTTCTTTTTGCATGTGTCATTTTTATAGATAATTAAAAAATGCCGTTTTGCGTCGATATGTTTGTGTGTATTTATTTATTTTGACTATTTGTTTGCACACATTCATTTGGCCAACTGGCCAAACTGGACGCCAAAAAACTTGCAGTCAAATTGTGCGTCTCGCTTGAAGCGTTGCCGGTGCACGTCGCCTAATAACCTGTCATGCCACAAATCCACTGTTGCATGCATGTACTGTGTGTGTGTGTGTGTGTGTTGCAAATGTAAATAAAACCAGCAACACACACAATATTCAATTCTTCGTTTGTTTGTTAATTTTTTTTAGTTTTGCTTTGCCTTACGCCAAACTTTTTTGAGGAATGTTGTTGCTTGGCGCGAGTTTTGCATTGAGCGTTTTTCCATGTTGCCACGTCAGGTGAAGCACACGAATTGCAACTTGCAACTGACTTAGAATTTTGTATTTATGCAATAAAAACACACATACTAGCTCACAGTTATATATACTTTTGGTATGCTTGATAATTAATTAGTTGATATTTTCAATATGGATATTTTGCGTACACATTTTTTGGCAGCAACCAGTTATTTGGTGCCACTTGTCAATTGCAGCAAGTTATTTATTGACACAGCAATATATATTTTTTATTTTTTTTGCTATCCATATTCGTATCTCAGCAGAGTTGCCTTAAAGCAAATTCTATAACATGCTTCCAATTCATGTCCTTACTGTGTAACTACATATATACTATACTAATTTCTACTCCCACTTTCACTAATTACTTAACTATCTTTCTTTGTTGATCAGTTTGAAGCGGGAAAAAAACTTTTGCTTTTGCTTTTGCAAAAAAAAATATGTTCTTTGCATTTGGCATTTAGAGGTTTATGCAGCATTTTTTATTCAAGCGTTTTGTGGTTTTTTTGTTGTTGTTGTTGTTGTTGTTGTCTTCTCTCAAACCTCTTGGCCCGCTTTGAGCTTCTCGAGCTTAGGTTCGACTTGGCTGCATGCAATTCGAATAGTCATGCACCTGCAATTTACTTTATAGACCATGGCATAATGTGGCTATATAAAACAGCTATGTATATGTGCACACACACACACACACACACACACACACACATATACAAACATGTTTACCATCCAATAGTTTCTCGAAAAATAAATGTAAGACCGGTCCGCTTGGAACAGCTGAAAATGCAACTGACGCTCAGTTGGTCGTGTGTGTTGCATGGCTGACTGGCGGCTTGCCTGCCTGCAAAAATACCAAGAGTACTAACCCCTTGCCTTGCCTTGCCTGGCCGCATACCTTGCCGCACTGTGGCAGCAGCACTTGACTTGTGCGCCTGCGCAACGACTGTGACAAGCGCAAGTTGCAAGTTTTTAGTTTTTGAAGTTTTCGAGTCTTATAAGATTTGTAAATGTACGTTTCAATCTCTCTCCCGAAATTCCTCGGCGCCAGCTTCTCCAAGTTCTCAAATCCGTAATCTTGAATTCAATTAATCTTCATTAAGGCCTCTCTCTATTTTCTCACACATCTTTACTTATCTTTATTGTTTGCTGTATTTCTTTTTCAGATCTGCTCATCCAACGGCTGTCGGTGCAACAAGTTCTCGAGGTCTCATCCGAATGGAAAACGAACAAATCCGAATCGCAGCACACCTCACTCGAATACGATTTTCGTGTCACTTGCGATCCGCATTATTATGGCTCGGGTTGTGCGAATCTCTGTCGACCCCGCGATGATCAGTTCGGGCATTACACATGCTCCGAAACTGGTGAAATTGTCTGCCTCACCGGCTGGCAGGGCACATATTGCGAGAAACGTAAGTACATACAGTGCATTATTTCGTGCAGCCATCAAAAGAAGTTCCAAATGCCTGAACCACGCAAACTATATGGTACATATATATCTTTTATTGAGCTAGAGTCGAGATAAGTTTTTGGGTAGCTAAATTTTCGAAGCCTTGAAGGCTTTGCCGCAAAAAATTTTAACATTCTTTTCGATGAAGCTGTTGGTCGTGTTTGTTGTTATTATTGTTGTTGCTTTTGTCAAGTGGACAACAACGTGGCGCGTTTCTTGTGCCGCACTTCAGCGCGCAACTCTCATTATTATTGAAAATCACTTGCTTGTCAAATCAAATGAGATGATTGTACACAAAAAGAAATAAATAAATGTGAGAGGCATCCTAAGAAGTATGGATGACGAGGGAGGGTGGGAAGAGGTGGGGGTAGGGGGTACGCAAGGGAGACACGAGGAGCTGCTAACGAATTAAAAGTGTAATTATTTTCAATGCGTAGCTCTGACGATGATTTGACGAAAATCAAAAATCAAACAAGAAAAAAAAGCCACGCAAAGTATTTGAATACCAAAATTCAAATATCCCAAAATGTGGAAAAAAATCAAAAAGACAAACAAATAAATTAAAAATCAATGATTTTATATGGATTTTGTAGTTGTTGGTTTGGGGAAAAATCATTTGTCATTTTGGGGCATGGGGCAGAACAAACAAAATGCGCAACAAAACGTCGTAACGAACTAAAAACAACAAAAAGAGAAGAAAATAAGAAAGAAATCACTGAGGAAGCCGAAAGAAGCAAAACAAAAAAAAAAACAAAAACAAAACTCGGACAGGGCCCTTTTTTGTAGTAGCCCATAGGTAGCTACCTATGCAGCAGAGAGGAAGGGGGCTAACACACACATTCGCATATGTTTTGAGGCACTGTGAATCAGAGCACACAAAACTCAAACTGAAGAGCACAAAAATCTTCCCACGCCAAGTGCAAAGAGGGCCCCTTCCAGGTTCCATATAGTAGTATAATATTCAAGGTGTGGTGTTTATGTGGACACACACACACACACACACACACACACATGTATATATACGCATACAGCAAACAGCTTCTTGATCATCATGATGTAGCGTCCTCCGTTGTTTCGTGGTTGACGTCGCATTTTGAGTATCTTCTACAACTTCTTCTACTTCGTCTTCGTCTTCGTCTGCATGCCACACATTGCTGAGGACGAGACCAGAGCTTCCTTTAGGGCCTGGCTACGGCTGATTACACCTTAAATGTGGTCCGAGTGCTGCGATCTGTCTGCTTCTTTTTTTTCGGGGCATATAATTTATTTGTGTCCTTCTGCTTCTGCCGGTTGAGCAAGTTGCCAAAACAGCAGCAGCAGCTGCTGCTGCCTCTTCCGCTCTTGTTGCTGTTGTCGTTGTTGTTGTTGTTGTTGTTTGCTATACTTTATTTTAAAGTTAAATGCGCCGAAAATGAGCTTAAATTAAGGCACACACACACACACACACACACAGTTGTGCGAAAATTATTTTCCAGCAGCAGCATCAGCAGCAACAAATAAAAAGGCAAAACGTGCAACAACATCGAGTTGCTCATGTGGAAGTGGACTGTGTGCCTTTTATTAAATTGCCCCAAAAGGTTTGCAACTTGGTTTTTTTGAATGAAGCTTCGATCGCATCGAATGCGTGCGTGTTTGTGTGTTTGCACATACATACATACGTATGTATGTAATTTCAAGGAAATGAGCTATTTGGCCAAAAGTGTTTTTTCTTTCGTTTCGCTGTTTTATGAATGGTTCCAGGTGCAATGGCAGCTGTGGGTGTGCAGTTGTATCATATACAAATATACATTTGTGATCTGTGAGATACTTAATTATGCTTCATACTCATCAGCTTAAGTTTAAAAGATTCTAGTGCAGCTAAAAGTTTATTTTACATTTAAACTGTGAGATAGTTTTGTCTTAAAATTGCATTATTAAGTGCATATTAGACTTTTGAACGTTAAACATTCCCACAGACATATATGTACATACATACATAGCCTTAAGCCTTTGTGTCCAACTAAGTGAAAGTAAATACCAGACTTGGATACACTGAGTCAGAATCATTAGGTCCAAATCCATGAGATACATTTGCGTCATACGCTCGCAGGCGTGTGAACACAACAATAACACAAACACAAACATAGCCCATCAAGAACGTAAAGCGAGAACGCGAGCACGTTTAAAATAGCCACGAAACGATTCTTTCCAATACCCAAGACCCCGGCTACCAGCTAACAACAACAAGAACAACAACAACAACTATCACCATCAGCTTACAACAACGACAAACTCACTTTCAGTCGCTGCCGGGAAAAACAATTTCAAGTGGTAGACTTTGCTTTGCTCCAGACTCAGCATCCATCTTCTTCTACTTCGTCGTCTTCTTGCTGTTCTTTTGTGGCCATGTAATAAAAATCATTGCCAATTGCCAATATTACGGCTTATATATATTATCTGCGTGCGGGGGAATTAAAAGCGCATACCATCAGCGGCATCGGCAGCATCAGCAGCAGAAATAGCATCATCATCTATCTATGTGTGTGAGCAGGAGCCAGGAGCCGGGAGCCGGGAGAGCGAACACGTTTTAGTGATTTTCTAGCAATTTTCCCTCCTGTGCTGAATGAAATGAAACTGTTCAAGTGTTGAGCCGAGTTGAGCTGTTGTTGGCCAGTTTAAAGAGGAGCTTGCCTTATTTTGCGCAATCTTCACGACTTTTCCTCCTTCTTGAACAAAAGCGGGCGGCAGAGCCAAACAACTCCCCTACTTCCTGCCTGGGCCCAGCCCCAGCCCCAGCCTAAGTCTTCCAGCCCCGAAAGAAACATGTTTGCCACATTCTTGGCCCAGCTTCAGATACTAACTTCAGCTCATCTTCTCGCTCTCTCTTTATCTCTCTCTCTCTCTCTCTCTATCTATCTATCTCGTTCGCTCTCTTCAATTCACAATCGAAGTTTTCGTCGAACCTTTTGGAGCTTGGGAATCGGTTTTTGGTGCCGATGTTTCGTATTTTTGTTGTTGCTTTATGATGTTGCAGCTCTTTGCGGCCATGGGATTATTTCATTTTGTGGTGTTTCCTTTTGGACCTGGCCTGGCGCATATTAGAAACAAGTTATTCCTGCTGCCCCTGAAGAATGGGCCGAGGGACGGGCAGTAAACACAACAGTTTGAGAGTCATTGGCGTTGTTTATTTTTATTTTTATTATTATTTATTTTTTTTTGGCCCATGATTCATTTTTGCCAAACACACAAATAGAAGAAGAAAAATACATTTCAAACGTTTTTTTTTCGTAGTTTTTAAAATGTTTTTAGTTTTTAATAGTTGTTTAAGTGTGTTTAGGTTTGTCGTTAAGGGGGTTTTTGCCCCAGACGCGTGAAAAAGAAAGTTTCTGTCCATCAATAAAAATTGCCTCAAATCTTCTTCTTCGCTTTTGTCTTTGTTTCTTTGTTTGATGAGTTTCGGGGGTATATCAATGTGGGCTGTGGCTCTAACGTGTGTGTGTGTGTGTGGGTGTAAATGCGCATTGTGGTTGTGGCAGGTAGTTGAGAAAGTGGTTGCCATTTGATTAAATTAAAATATATATATTGCTTTTGTTGATTTTTTATACATATCAATTAACAATATTTTTCTTATTCCTTCTTTTTCTTGCAGCCAAATGCGCCAAAGGTTGTGTCCATGGTCAATGCGATAAGCCGAACCAATGCATGTAAGTAGATAAACAAAACTCTTTAAATAACTTTAATTTATATGGCTTAGGATCAGCTACAAACAAATGAATATTAGCTGATTAAGCTTAAGTTTGGCAAGATGAGCTTTTGTTATTTTTTTTTTATTGTTTGCTGCAGTTTTTTTTTTGTTTGTCCCCCGCTGTCAACAAACAACAACAACAATAATTGTCATTGGACACACCTTTTGCAGTGTTATTTCACTGTTTGTTGTTGTTGTTGTTAGCTGGTTTGTTTTTTGCCGAGTGCTACCAACTTTGGTAAAGGGCAAAAGCAATAGCTACAAAAAATGCAACTAGCAAAGCCGTTTAGTGCACGTTTTGTGCGATCGACCACAAGAAATTCTTTTGGCTTTGGCTCTTTGTCTGTTTGTCTTTTTGTCTTTTTGTCGGGAGTGCATTGGCTGTCATTTGATTGTCGAGGTTTTGCATTACAATTATTTGAGTGGCTGCTTAAAAAAAATAATCAAGTAGAAGCAATACAAACAAATAAGCAAAAATACATGCATATAAAATTGAATTACAAAGTTTTCCCACATTTTTCATAGGGCAAAAGCAACAACAGTCAACAACAACAACAACAACAATGACATAGCAAGGTGTAAGCCAACACTTTTGACGACGCTGGCAAATATTTTATGCATGAAATTTCAAGCTCAAATCTCATAGAGTAGCTAGTTCCTCTTCCTCCTCCTCACCTCCTCCTCCTCCTCATTGTCCTCCACCTCTCTGGAGCAAGCAGCTGTTGTTGATTGGCCATGCCAGCATTGCCAGCTTAAAGTGCAGAAAGCTAATTGCGCCGTTGTTTGTTTAGATTATTTCTTTCATTTTTGATTTTGAACAGGATGTTGCTCATTATTTATGCATTGCTGGCCAATAAAGTTCGATTGTACCAGTTCCCAGTCAGTCTCGAAAACGGAAATCAAACATTTTGTGGTTCAATAATTGTGCCAAAAACCAAAATACCCATAAATATGTAGATGTAGATACATTCACATTACCATCGCATCGACAACCACGAATGTTATTGTTGTGATTTTGCGATGAAATGTTTGTGTTATAAATAGGGCCTCAACGCGTTTTGATTGTTGTTTGTGTAAGAAACCGCAAAATACGTTACGCTCAAGAATGCGTGTGCCACTCAAAGCCAAAGCCAAAGCCAAAGCCAAATCAAAAACCCAACACCAAAAATCAAAGCCATTGAAAATTAAAGTGCTTTTTGTGCTGTGCTGTGCTGCGCTGCTCTGCGTAATGGTGGGAATATTTTAATAATTCTAAGCGCGCGCACAATATCACTTAACAAATACAGCTGGCAGGTTGGCAACGCTGTGTTGTGTTAACCGTCGCGACATTTTTGCTTCTGCACACACACACACACGCACGCACACACTGACGCATACCAATTACCGCTTGCCTTGTTATGACGCCCCCTCGCCTTTGCGTCTAGCGTCTGCTTTGAATTGTGGGTGAAGGATTTTTTTCTTTGTTTCATTTGCTTTTTGCATATTAATCGATTGTGCATTTGTGGCCACAATGAGACGCGCGTGCGTGCGTGCGTTCGTTCGTTCGTTCGTTCGTTTGTGAGTTTGTCAAATCAAATTGGATCGCGCTGCAAGTAAAATAAATTAATTTAATGCCTGCACAAGATCGTGAGAAATGCAAATTGTATGTCTCATTTTTGTTTTTGTCTGTGCGGATATGTGTGCACTCGAAAATAAATACAACGACGCATCATTTTATTGTTTTGACTTTTAAGTTGACATGCCTTTCCGTTCATTTCGACTTTTCCTGTCAAGCTGACGTCTTTGGAGCAGTTTTGTAATTGCGCTTGGCTAGGAGGATGGGCGAGGGGAACAGTTAAAGTAACAGTAACAGTAAAAGAGCAGACTTGTCGTAGTGAGTTGCCCTTTTTATTTTATTTTTTTTCTACTTACTCAACCAAGCGTTGCTGCACCCACACACAAGCAATTACCTCCATGTGTACTTGTACATATGTATTGATTTATTTTAAAGATATATGTATGTGTGAACGATTTGCTAAACAGGTGATGCGCTCTGCCTTCGTCTTTTTCTTTGCTTTCCTTCTTGCTGAAAAACTTCAAAAGTAAACCAGCGCCCCAAGCGCAATAGCCGTGTCCGTGTCCGTGTCCGTCATGTCCAACAATCATCATCCGCTGTTTTTGCCTTTGCACACATTTGCATATTTCATTGATCATTTTTATTGCTATTTCTGTCTCTACTTTGTGCAACGACGCGACGTATTCGTTCTGGCATTCGACACATGTACATGTGCATGATCGATAGACGATAAGTTGCTAATGACTAGTTTACAACAATGTTATCGATCAGCCGCAAAGTATTGCATTCAAGTCATATCTTATACACATTATATTTTAGTTGTAACTCGGAAGCCAATTAATTGTATATATGTACTTTTATTCGATTTACAGTTGTCAAAAGGGCTGGCAAGGACCGTTGTGCGATGAGTGTGCCCCTTATCCAAGTTGCGTGCATGGAACATGCAACAAGCCATGGGATTGCATATGCAACGAAGGCTGGGGTGGAATCTTCTGCAATCAGGATCTCAACTATTGCACCAATCATCGTCCTTGCCTAAATGGAGGCATCTGCTTTAACACCGGCCAAGAACTCTACACATGCAAATGTGCACCTGGCTACAGTGGTAATGATTGCCAGACAGAGATCAGCTCGTGTGACTCGGATGTGAATCCTTGCCAGAATGGCGGCACCTGTGTGGACGAGGCAACGCAGCGAGGCTACAAGTGTGTCTGTCCTAAGGGCTGGAATGGTCGCATGTGCGAGGAGAAGCTATTGACCTGTGCCGATAAGCCTTGTCATCAGGGCAGATGCCGCAACACGAGCAGTCACAATAGCAAGCAGGGGTTTCAGTGTGATTGCCCAACGGGCTACAGTGGACCCACCTGCGATCTTCATCTGGACAACTGTAATCCCAATCCGTGCCAGAATGGCGCCAGTTGCCAGCCAAATGGTAAATGCATCTGCAACGATGGATATACGGGCGCCAAGTGTGAACAGAACATTGACGATTGTGCGGGCCATAAATGCCAAAACGGTGGCACCTGCATCGATATGTTGAATCAATATCGCTGCCAATGCGTACCCGGTTTCCATGGACCTCGATGCAGCAGCAAAGTCGATCTCTGTCTGACCAAACCTTGCGCCAATGGCGGCACTTGCACCAATCTCAACAATGACTATCAGTGCTCGTGTCGTGCGGGTTTCACCGGCAAGGATTGTTCCATTGACATCGATGAGTGCGGCAGCATGCCTTGCCACAATGGTGGCACTTGCATGAATCGCGTCAATAGCTTTGAATGTGTGTGTGCCAACGGCTTCCAGGGTCGTCAGTGCGATGATGAACCCTACGATTCGGTTACCTACGACGCCCATCAATATGGAGCCACAACACAAGCGAGAGCCGATGGCCTGACCAATGCCCAGGTGGTGCTCATTGCTATCTTCTCTGTTGCCATGCCTCTGGTCGCTGTAATCGCTGCCTGCGTTGTCTTCTGCATGAAAAGAAAGCGAAAGCGTGCCCAAGAAAAGGATGATGCCGAGGCGCGTAAACAAAACGAGCAGAATGCAGTTGCCACTTTGCATCACAATGGCAGCGGAGTCGGTGTGGGAGTCGGAGTCGGTGGCCTTCCAACTGGAACATTGGGTGTTAAGAGAGGCAGCAGCGGTGGATTGACCTTCGATAACAGCAATCCGAACATCATTAAGAACACGTGGGACAAGTCAGTCAATAATATTTGTGCTTCGGCCGCAGCAGCAGCAGCAGCGGCAGCAGCAGCCGACGAATGCCGCATGTATTCCGGTGCATTGGCCAATTATGCCGCTGCAGCGGATAATAATGCGAATTCGGAGTTTTGCGGCGTTGGCCAACTAGCGCCGCTGCAGCGAGCCAAATCGCAAAAACAGCTCAACACAGATCCAACGATTATGCATCGTGCTTCCCAGCTGTTATCAGCGGGCGCTGGTGTTGCAGCAGCAGCAGCAGCGGCGGCAGCAGCAGCATCAGCAGCAGCTGCTGCCGGCTCCACCAAAGAGTACAGCGCATCGGGGGGCGCTGGAACCAATGTCAGCAGCGAGGGCAAAGGTAAACGCATTTCGGTGCTTGGGGAGGGCTCGTACTGCAGCCAGCGTTGGCCATCTTTGGCGGCGGCAGGTGTTGCAGGTGCATGCTCCTCACAGCTAATGGCAGCTGCTTCGGCGACGGGCAGCGGTGCGACGCAGCAGCAGCGCACAGTGGTCTGCGGTACGCCGCATATGTAAAAAAGAAAAACACAAAAAAACAATAACAAAAACAAAACTAAGACTGGACTGGGAGAGGAAGAAATCGAGAGAGACGCCAAATGATTTTGAGCCATTTGTTGGCTTTGTTGTTGATTGAAGCAGTGCAGTCGTCAAAATTGTAACAGGCTTAACATCACTTCACTTTTACTTCTATACTGTAATTATTTTAAGTTATTTCGCATGGACTGACGTAAGCATAAAGTTCTTCTCAATTGTACATAAAAATTGTATTTCAAGTATAAACATAAAAAAGAAAATAAACCTACGACTTTGACTTAATCTCTTCACACACACACACACACACACACACACACACGCATAAACACATATACTTGACCATTATCAAAAAACAAGGCGCTAGGCTATGCGACAAAGCACAAGCAGCTAAATATCAAATCTACACTGGACGAAATCAAAAACTCTATATACTGACGTTTTGCATGTTACTGAAAAATCTGCTTCAATTATTATTATTATAATTATACTACTTCTACATAGTTGCGATAAATTGTAAATATTACCTAACGCAAAGAACTCTTAAGATCTAATTAGCAATAACAGTTAGTTTTTAGGTAATTAAACACAAATCAAATCCTCATTGACTCATTGACGCTGCATAGTCGGTTGGTCGACTCTACTTGTCGATGCAAAGTAAAGCGCTAGCATTTTGTATATAGTAGTTATAGTTAACTCTGATATACGACAAAAAAAAAAAACAAAAATAAAAAAAAAACACAAAAAATTGACTATCTCGCGCTCTACTTTTAGTGTCTAAAGTATATGCATAAACTAAATTTAACATCTAGCTTAATTATACTATTATCTTAAAAGCCCTACACAGACAAACAAGCGAAGACAAACAAAACATTTAGTGATTCTATTATAAGTATTTACACACTATATACACACATAGAATTTTAATTTATACACTTTTTTTTTAATTTTTCGGCTTTTTTTAAATTTATATATTTTTGAAGCAATTATAAAAAAGAAATCTACATTATTTATAGAAATGTATTGAATTTATAAAACATAAGCAAACAACAAAATTAAATGAAATATACAAAAACAAAATTCCTTTGCGTGCGGATGTTTAAAAATCTTCAAAACAGTAAATAGTCTTACAATTACTTTTTGTTACTTAACGACATAAACACACAAAAAATAAATTACAAATTGTTAACATTTAATTTTGATCTCAAAACCATTAAACAAACAATGTGTAGTATGAAAGTATGAAGCAACGAGTGTTTGCGAAATTCCAAAATATATCAAAATTAAATCTTCACAAAAAACGGACTTAAAAAACTTACAGTTAAATTGCAAATGGTTCCTCGTTAGTGTAAAACTAGTTGTAAATGTGCTAAACAAAAACAAACTATATATGCGGCAAAACAATGATGAATATATGTATAAATATATATATATATATATTTTTCTAAAACATTTGCTTACTTAAAACAGAAAACTCTAGACAGAAAGATCAGCGCTCATCAATATTAATCTCAACCAATATTGTACATATTAAACTTAAAGCTCTCTCTATAAAACATTTTGTTATCTACGCTCATACTTTATATATGCTTAGATTAGACCGTCTATATATATACACATATATATATTTTTTTATAAATATTTAATTTTTTTAAATAGTCGTTTTTAGTAATTTATATTTTTATTGCAAAAAGAAAACCCTAAAAAAAAACAAACACACGCGTCAGATTGTTTAAAGTACATACGAACTTAAATACATATATTTATACAACATGAAATATATATATAAAAAAAATAGTAGTTACATACATACAATTGTAATTTAGTGTTGTACTTAATTTAGTCTAAACAATTTTATGGAATTTTAGTAATTAAAAAAATGAATTGAAAACTGCAAAAAAAAAAACAAGCCACGAAAAACGAACAAACAAAATGCAAAAGAAAAAAATATGAAAAAAAAAACAATAAAAATTTGTATGAATGAATTCTAACAAAATTTGCTTTCTTATTTTGGGTAATGGTTCAAGGAAAACAAATGAGAAATGCTCCACTGTGGCTAATTGGGAGTTGGCAATTCTGTCCACGAGCTTTCACTGCATCAAAGATGGCGTCCAAATTGAAAATTAAACGCATTTTAAGTGTTGTACAACGCAAGCCTGCCAACAAAAAAGAAGTGCTTGGCATCTTGCTAGCTAATATTGATAAATAAATCGCAACATTAACGACAACTGCGCAAAACGGAGTCGCAATTAGAAAGCGCAACTAATACAAAAATCCAACGAATGTGACAAACGCTTGTTTTAAGAATAAAAAATTCATTTTAAATACATTTCCTTACCGCAATAATGCATTAAATATGTAACTTAAAATTTCTAATGAGGAGTGGTGTGTGAATAAATAAGTAACATATTTACTTACATTTATATACATTTTTATGACCATGTACAAAACTGCATGCTTATTAACATATCAGAGAATATTAAAACAATTTTGTTGTTGTTGTCTGCATTCGTTCTGTTTTCTCGTGAGATGAGCACATTGAGACGAAGCCTTTAAGAATCTATAAAATGATAAGCGTACAAGCAATTTTAAAGAGATTGTAAAGAAAATATATCAGATTTTATTAAGGGACTCAACCCACTAATTCAAGCACTTTCCTAGTCAAGCTTTTCCGAAGAAAAATTTAAAATTTTGTACAGCCAGATACGCAAATATGGCCCACGGTATCGTCACCTTTTGCCGGCTTAACAATCACACAATAATACAATCGTACACAGGCTGGGTCTGTTGGGTCTTGGCTGCTGGTGCTGCAGTCATTGCAACTGCAAGATGCCGCTGTAACAAAACATTAACAATAAATTCTCGCATGCCATTGTGAAATTCTCACAATAATCATAAATAATACTTTATTTTTACTTCTTAAACGGCGCTGCTTGTGCGCTGTTAATGAAGTTGCTCAAGGAAGAATATGCGTATGCGTATGCTATTGCCTTTTTGGTCTGGGAGCCGCTTTATATCTTTTTGTGGCCTGTCAACATGGGCCACAAATATCATAGCTATTGCCATATACTCATAGCCATATTGTGGTCATATAGATGCGCGAGAGACTCAAGACTTGAGAGACGCGAGACTCGTCCAGCCGCTTAATTAAGCAACTTTTAACTTGCCAACACACAAAGTGGCAAGTCATTTGGACAGTGGGCAGTAAATATGAATGTGTGTGTGTGTATGAGTGTGAAGAGTCACTAGCATATCATTTACAAAACAATTACGCATACGCCAGATGAGCGGCAAGATGCATCAGCAAACGGTCCACTTAAATGCTAAATCATTAAAATGCAGTATGAAAATATTATGTTAGGATGTGGGACACTCGACACTTAACCACCGCTGGGCTCGACTGATGTGGAGCCGTGACAATGCTCATTCAACATTTCACGGGCCCATGAACTTTGTTTGTTTACCAACTTGGTTTACTCCACATTAAGTCATTTCATGGCCCGTGTGGTCGACGTCGCTCGACGCCTCTATCACTGGGCACCTAATTGTGTTTATGTAGGCGTCCAGTTCGGTCCATCATGAAGTGCCAGAGTAAACTCCAAATTAACTCATTGAAAGCGCTTTTCAATTGTGTTTAGACAAACAACAGCAATAGGGACAGGGGTTGACAATAATAATGCTCGTTCTGTCAACAGCCAAATGGGAAGTTTCCAAAAAGAATCCCAAAAAATTTCTCAATTTTATGCTTTTGTCTGCTCCTCAGAAAACCAGTTGAAAAATGTTTGCCTCAATTCTCATAATCCCCGAAACCCAAACCAAACCAAACCAAAAGGCGAACAACAACAAAAACAACTGCAGTACGACTAGAACTCTGTGTTCTTGTTCTCATTCTTGTCTTTTAAGCTTGTTTCGTACATACAAGTTTTGTAGTCGCGTTTTGTATTGTGTTTTTTTTTTTTTAGGCCATCGTGCATTCATTGTCCGCGGCTAATCGCTATAAAAGATCTCGCTTTTCATCTTCGTGACGCTCAACTGCGTTGTTGATCTTGAAAATTTGCTCTAAACGAGCGCCAACAACAGCAGATACAACAACAACAACAGATGCCAGATTCGAAATCAAAATATGTAGTAGTAAACTGAGCAATCGCATTGTTGGATTTAAATGTGATTAGTGCACATGATCGGAAATTGTAGCTGCTGCTGAAGGATTGGGATGTAGGCACTGAGAGAAAAACTTTATAGAAATATTCTCCTTGGTTTAAAAATAACCGTATGGGAAACTGAGACCGCTTTCTTACTTGAAAACATTTTTTCAATACATTCCACTAATTAAAGTATTGCACATCTTATTTCTTTAGTATGTTGCTTTTTGTGAGGAGTTATTTGGTTATTTTTCACTATCCATATTTATTTTATTTATTTATTTATTACTCTCCTTATAATTTTTTCCTTTTGTTCTTTTTTCTCGTGTATATTTGTTTAAACAACGTATAATGTACAACATTAAATATGATTTGTTAATGTTTAACATATAAAAATGGATATACAAATTAACAAAAAATTATTTCAAGTTAAAAAATTATAATTACATTTAATATTAAACCAAAGAAAGGCGAGCAGTATTTTTGAAAGAATGGTTTACCTACTCTGAAAACTGTAAAGGGAATACAAACATCCCCAATCTGACGGTGCACGCTACTCGTATTTCAAAATGTGTCTGAAAAAAAAGAGCACACACTCACACACCGCTAACTCATAAGTGCCCCATAACTTAATGAGCTACATTCATTCACTTTTAAAAGTAGAGTCGCAGCTCCAGTTCTATTAAAGATCAGCGCAATGAAGATGACGACGACGACAAACCGAAAATGAGATGAAGAAAAAAAGGTCATCTTATCATAAATAAACTGACATAAAATCAAGAATCAAATTCAAAGCGAAGACAACCCCAAAACTGAGGCAGTCAGCAGTCTGACAATCGGACAGACTGGCAGCCAAGAAAACAACAAATCCGTGGCCAAAAGTACATTGTTGAGAATTACACAATAAATGAAATGCAGACCAATGGAGCGCACTGTCTGAGCTTGAGATCGACAAAGCGACAAACCGACCGACCGACCGACCGACCGACGGACAGACAGATAGACGGACACGGCACGGAAAGACGCCAGACACAAAAAGCGCAGAGAATAATGATTCACTATGGAATTTTATGAGCTGAGAACATTTTCAAACTGCCTGCCTTCAATGCCATGGGATACAACCAATGCAAGTTAGCTTCATAGTGTGAGTCCTAACCAGCTGGAAACTGGCAGCAGTAGTAGCTTAGCAACTGAAGTAGCTCAGTATAAGATTTTGTTCTGTTATCTAGTCGACCCATGCAAATGAAATCGATCAAATATTAAAGTAAACATCTTAGAGATGCAACGAGATAGAGATAGAAAGCCGCTCAACTCCGATCTAATTGAGTGTGAAAAGGTTGAAAGAGCGCTGAGAGCTCCAATGGAGATTATCAGATTATCATATGAACTTTTAGATACGCCAGGGGGAAATGGGAATTCAATTCCATTTGGATTCAGGTAGCGCCGCTGCCATTTAAGACAAATAAATTTAAACTAAACGGACTGAGCAGACATAATGCTGAGCTTCATTTCTATCTACTGCTATAATTTATTTCACATAGCAAACAGAAACAAAACCAAAACCGAATACAAGTCCATTCGAGATAAGTCTGCAGTTTCCTGCACTTTAAATCCATCGTAAAGATTCTTCTCTCCTTGCTTGTGCTGGTCACTGCTCTTTAAGTTTGTCTTCGTTTGTTGTCGCTGCATAATTTGTCGTCAGTTGTGTTTTTGGTGTTTCTTGATTTTATTTTTTTGTTTCGAGCTTCGGTTCTGTTCATGTATCTTGTAGGTACATTTGTAAGCTGTAGTCGCATCAATTCGTTTGAATTTTGTTGGCCAGCGCCAGCCACGGGATCATCGTGTGTGTCTCCCGAACAATTCTACTGCTTCTGCTGCCTCTGCCTCAGATCTGTGCTTCATTTCATTTTATTAATGATGTGGGAACTTCTGTTCGCTAAGCTTCTTTCGAGTCGACGCTGATTTGTGTTTTGAGTTTGTGCTGTCTGTTCGTCTGTTGGCTTGTAATGTGCCCATTTACTTTACATTAATTATGATCAGAGTTTTCATTAATATTGAACCTCACTACACACTCACACAGGCATTTAAAAGATTCTCAGTCACAAGCTCTTTAAACTGCCTGCTGGGTGGAGTTTTGTATTTTTTGCATTATGACCTAATTTGCTGAACTTGACACAAAGTCAAAAAAGCAATTAAAACAATAATTGTTTGGTTCTCATAAAAATATAATGGTTCATTTAAATAAATCTATTTGCAGACGGCAGAAACGACATTCATTCAATTTGGCTTAAAAAACTTCAACTTTGGTTTCAGAAATATGTATATATATATATATATGTATACATATATTTTATAAATTGATATCTCACGGTAAAGTCGTTAATATGTTTAAAATGCTACAAAATACAAACGTATTTTTTTTATCTCAAAAGATAAAGGTAAATAATAACCTCAATTTTGTTTCGATTGTTTAGTTCAGAAACATTTAGTTTAGCTAGACAAATTATATAAAACAAGTACAATGACGGATTGGTTAGATCGACCCATTTTCTTATAGGGCAAATACTTTTTAAATTTTTGATCAAACAATACAAAATATTGAAACTTTTAATGAACAAACAGAAGATGAAAGAATGTTAGTTTCAATATTTAGCGAGAAAAGAAAACGAAAAACTATTTTCGATTTGTTTTACTTACCTTTGGCAAACAGAACCAAGGAAAAAAGTTAACCAAAGAGAATACACATTGAAAAACTTAAAAATAAATCAAGCACATGCCACATGGCGCAGACAAAGAGTGCGGAGCGGTGAAATGGAAACTTGGCTCGAAGCGCTATAGTACTCATAATCATATTGATGTATTACAATAGTTGGTGGAAGTGCACGGATCGTCTCGCGGCTGTAAAAAGGCAGCTATAAAAACTACAAAACATTACTGAGACACCAAGCGAACAACATGAGTTACAAACCAAATGAGTTATAAGTGTGTTTGTGTTGTTCTCGTTATTGTTATTCTTGTTGTGTGTGTTGCTGTTGTTGTTGTGTGAAGTCTTACCTGAATCCGACAAGATTGACATGCGTACGCGCTGGAGTCGGAGATGGAGTTGAAGTTTGAGTATAAGTTTTTCCCCATCCCATGTGGATGGATCCACGAAAACAATGCCCGAGCCGAGTCGAGAGTGACTGCTAACGATGTGGCCATTGAGGCCATACACTATATAAATAATGGAAATGCATACTAATTAAATTGTGAGAACTTTGTCTTTGCCTGAGATCTTTTTCTTCTTCTTCAGCTAATACCCGCTCAATGATTTGCACTCCACACTATCTTGGGATTGCATCGGTCTTCAACTGATGTTGCGTGAACTCCTCAACAAGTTGCCAATTATCACCAGCTGGCCAATGGTGTGTGAGAGTGTTTTTGTCACTCTAATTGAAAACGCCAATATTCTGTTTATTCAAATACCTGTCAGACCAACAGCTTACCTGTTGCTTGTATGTCTTTTCTAATTATCTAATATATTCTGACACTTATCGTGTTTTTAATGAGTTGCTTGTTATCGATTATAAAGTTTTGTTTTGAATTTTAACAATGAAACTGATTAGAGCCAATTATCATCATCGATATTTCAACACAATCCAACAGACCTAACAACATTTGATATAATCGAACTATCCACATTTGAAACATAAGCCAATTGTGCCGCACAATGCCTACACACAAACAGTTAGACAAACACTACGCAGATCTGAACCTTAATTGAGTATCACGAACTGTTAACAGTGCAGCAGCAACGACTTTGATCACAACAAAGACAACAACTTTATAACATTAAGTTGCAAATCTGCTCAGGAATAGAATTTCTTCTTGTTTCCACTTCAAGCATCCACCTTTCATCGAATATTCCTTACCCAACCTCTACTTTATTCTATTTTCTATGTGTCTCTAATTGCTAAAGTCCAAAAAAACAAATCGAAAGAAACAGAAGTGAACACCAAACACAGAAAATGTGAACAATTGAACAAGTTGCCGGCCTTTGGGCGTCTGTTGATGGAAGGAAGCTGGATCGCTTCTTAAGATGCTTTTTTGCTTTGTCAGGCGGTCCAATAGTACAATAGTAAATACACATGCACTTACTTACTAGGAACTAGTTACTCCTTGCAACTCTGACAACTTTAAATGCGCGCACAATAGAATCGAAAAAAAGAAAAAAACACGTCGAACAATTGCGGTACTCGTACTCAGATCATTGCCAGTCCGTGTGACCGCTTTATACGCCTCTTGTTGCGGGTTGTTCAGTTTGGAAAATGTCCAAACATTGTCGGAAATTTGTTAACTTTAATTTCTGTTGCATTTGGACAGGCTGGCCGAACAGCGGTTTGCCAGAAATATAAGGCTTGCGGATGATTTTTTTTCAAACAAAACCAATGAAAGTCGCGGGTGTTGTGCCATTTCTTTTCGATTCAATGCTGAACTGGTCCTTGTTGTTGTTGTAGCTGTCTCTGTTGGCTAATCGAAATTATGACAATCCTGGCAATAGCAATAACGGTTCTTAGCTGCCATTTGGAGTTGCCGTAAATTTGTTTGTCAACTTGTTCGACAGCCTCAGCCAAATCGATTGTTAAGTCTAGCTATTAGTTGTCATATCAGGTTCTCTTTGTTGCTTCGTGGGTTTGGGTATTTTATGCTTATTTTGTGAAAGGTAATTATCAATAACAATTTGGAGACTCGGTGGAAATTTGTTCTTTGAATGAGGAAAATGATAATATTGTTAAAAAAAAAATAATAACATAGAAAACCCTTTTTGATTTTTTGAATTTATCAACTGATTCTAGTTAATGTGGGTGCGCTGAAATCAAATCCGAAGTACGAAGTATTATTTTTGTTCCACGCTCTAAAAAATTCTTATCATTTAACCTCGAAGCTAACACTTCAGACGCTTGTTTTGATAAGGCTAAATCTCGAATTAAGTTATTCAACTCGCATTGATTAAAACATTGCGAAATAATTTCTTTGTCTTCGAAAACAATGTCACAATCATTTGGATCATTAGCTGTATTATGTTTAGAACTTAGCTCTAAAGAATCATCTATTTTTGGAATGGGATCGTCTTCTGAATGAAGAAAGGACGGTAATGACGGTAAATCGGGATACTGCCATTTGTTACGATTTTTCATATTGATACCGCAATACTTACAACACAGAAGTAAAAGTAGTCCATATGCTTTTTGGACTCTCTCCAAATCATCGGCACACAAAATTTAAGCCTATTTCGTTTTCCTAGTGTTTATCTTGGTTACCAAGATCAACTCAAAAATAATCTAAATACGATTCTTAACACATTCCGAAATAGGTTTAAGGTTTACTTTAATGGTGTACTCTCCACAAATACAAGAATTAATCAAAAATAAAATCAATTGCCGTTAATTAGCTAGCAATTATACAAAAAATAATATTTTCGGAGAATGTTTTTATGTACCTATACAGTACAGCTATATGGAATTTTCAAAATCAGCGCTTGAAATACATTAATAATCTGTTGACTTATTCAGAGATTCAAATAACTTTTTTAATTTTGTTGGGCTGTCATTCTATTTGTTCTATGACATAATATATATATGTTTAAAGTTCATATTGATAAGCATTGCTTAATTGGTCTAATAAAATTTGTGTGCATATTATTAAGATTTCCAAACCAAATACGACGTCAAGTATACGACGCGTCGTCTAGAAAAAATAAGAAGAATCAAACAGAATTTTCGATAGATAAAAAATAGAACGAGGTACTAAAAACTCTCTTATGACAGCTATGAGACCAAAACTGAGTAAGTTGTAGTCCATAAACGGAAGCAAGAGCTCATCAAAGGCGAGCCAAACAAAGTGGCTTTCAGCATAGGTGACATTTTTCGAATATCCAGAGAAGTACTACATATAATATAAAACGAAATGTTTCGTTGCATACGGTGGGACAAAGGCTTTCTCAGCCATTGGAAACTAGTTATTTTGTTGTAGACGAGGCGACACACACAAATCAATTTAACGAAGCAATAGCCCAGTTCGAGTTTTGAGTTGAGTTGAAGTTCGGTTCAGCTCTTCAGATCAGGTTCAGATGCTGGGCAACATCAATTGCAATCGCAATCGCAATCATTCTGTTCATTCACTATTAGACTGTAAGAGACTGGAACAAAGGCAGAATACAGCCAACTTGCAACTTGCAACTTGCAACTGGCGGCGGCGTCGACTTGGACTTCCTGTTGTCGCGTCATTATTGTCCATCATCATTTCCATTCGTAATGAGGCGCTGGCTACTAAAAGTTGAAGTTGATCTGCAGTTCATTTAGATGCCGCCACAAGAGGAACAACACATAGCGGGGGCTGTTTTTGGCCCTGCACGATTCTGATCAGCCACCGGATCAGCTGTGTGACAATTTTTTGTGCTTCGTGCCGAGTATCCAACACAACAGCAAAACTTGGCATTATACAAAGCCCAAAGAGCTAGAGCTAGAGCTAAAGCTATAGCTAGAGCTAGAGCTAGAGCCAGAAGCAGTACCTGTAGTCAGCTTTATGTACAACATTTACTATGTTTGCTGACATTCTTGGCGTAATTCTTCAATTTCAATTGCATTCTACGATACTACGAGCTTCAGCTTTAAGTTCTTCTCGATTCTCTACCAGTTCTTTTGTTTGCCTTGTTTTTGTATCGTCTTTTTGCTGTGTTTGTGATTGGCGTTCTTTTTATCCCATCCATTGCTAACAATTGTCGCGACATTTTTCTAGGTAAAACTCAAGATCAATTGGCGACACGCTTCTTCTTGGCAGCCAAACCCAGTCAGCCACTGCGTGAGTTGCAGCTCTACTGCCAGTCCAAGTACGTGTCCAGCTCCAAGACCCTGTTTCTATCATTGTATTTGTCTCTGTCTCGCAGTTGCATCCTCAGTTCCTACTCGCATCTGTTGTCACATTGTTCTGGGCAGATAAAAGTGTTTATCATGTTTGCAATTATATGCTAAAATTGTAATTGCAAATGTTTGCCTAAGCTGAAAAGGGCTTGACTTTCAGATAGGCCCTCAGTCATCGGTCATCAGCATCAGCAGCAGTTGCATGTGAAACCGCTGCAGCAAGTGGGGTTCACTTTGAAGTGTTTCGTTTGCTTAAATAGATTTCTTAAACGGTCTTCCACTGAACATATTTACCATTTCAATGCTGAGAACCGGATGTGAAAGACTTTGACTTGACCATTGGCTCACTACATTCACATATACACAATTATGTATCTACATATACATATATACCAGAGGTGTGAATGCCACGGAAGCATCGAGTGTTTAGAGAGTTCGCTTATCCACTTAACGGTTGATGGAGTGAATCATAAGAAGAAGTATGCATCAGAGCTTTGCTTTAGTTGTTACTTGAGCTTTAAGTTTTGTGCCCTGGCATAACATCTCCTTAAACTTTAACTAAGGAATACAAAAAGTTACAGCTAAATATGTGATTTTTGTTTAAACAAAAGATATTGAAAAATATATAAATCTGTAGACTTTTTTTTCCAGTTTAATTCCAAAGATAAATCAAAAGAAGAGAACATAACTTTAAACTTAACTTAATTAGTGCTTGATATTGGTTATTTGGATGTTATGATAACCAAACATGAATATTATCAGAGATATCAAGAAACCCACCCACATCGCCATCTTTCCCAAAGAAGAAACATTTTTGATAATTTCTCTTGTAATTTTGATTATGGAGTTGAATTAAATGCGCCCACCTGAAAGTGAGGCTCGAACATCATCATGAAAGCAAGCGTGTGGAGATGAAGGAACGGTCATAAATGTACCAACTGACCTCAGCTGAATCAACACTCCATCAAAACCTCAGCACTTAAAAAGCCCATGTGAAGACAACGCTTATGATGATGCTGATGTCGGCTACAAGACCAAGACCAAGACCATCCAGTCCAGTCGAGTCTAGTCCCGTCTCGTCCAAGCATAATGCACCATTCGAAGTGCAGCTAATTTAAGGAAATGCCTACTCAACCCAACACTAACATCAACACCAACACCAACATCAACATCACCATCACCATCAGCGGCACGAATGCGGCGCTACGAGACCTGCACCTGAACCTGTTGTTTTGGAGTTGAGAGCTGAGAGGCTTTTGGCATTGTGTGCATGTGTCTCTGAAACCTACACCAATATGGAGGCGTTTGCTGCAGCGACGCGTGACATCCACTTTTGGTTGTCAAGCAAATTACATACATATATGATTTTTATGTGACAAATGAGCTTAAGATCTTGTTGTTGTTGTCGTTGATGGGACAGTTCGGTTTGTGAGTTTTGGGGATTGCTTTGGTTTTCGTTTTGGCTTGCTTCGTTTCGGTCTAAAGATGGAAGCGTGAGAATGTGCATGATCACGTGGGTCACGTGTGAAATGTTTGTCCGTGTCAATAAATATGTTGCATATTGTTATTGTTAGCTGTGTGCTGAAAGTTAACGCAACAGATTTCAATAGTAAATAAGTGAAAAGCAAATCGCACGCCAAACCTCAAAATATGAGACTACAAGTAGATGCTTTGTTGTTCTTATTTAAGTTTGTCTACCATCTGCTATCAAACTAGAATTTATGATTGTAAAATGAGTTATTCAAGACGCAATCCTGTCTAAATTGCTTTTTTCAACATTTCTCATTTTTTCGGTGAATCTTTTAATTGAAAAATATCAACAACCAAAATTAACCATAAATAATATTAAAAGTACAAATATTAAATCAACATAACTGGTTGATGTTGATTTATAACTATCCAATTACCAATGTCACGCACCCATCTTTAGTTAGCTTCTAACCGTCTTTCGTCACACTCACGCACATTGACCCGCTGACACATATCGTGGTAGTATGTGTGCGTGTTTTAAAGCTGTTTCATCTGCTTTTCGAATATTGTTTTTATGATTTGTCGTCAATTTGCATATGAATTGGTGAACGTGAGTGACGCCCTCGCGCTTCTTGTTTCCGCCTTATTGGAAAACTTTTGGTTATTATAAACAGGAAAGTGAGAGTTAAGGTCTTGTCTTGATGTCTTGGTGTCATCAGCTGCCTTATTGTGGTCGCATTGATTTATGTCTCGACCAAGTTGTCTTTTTATAACGTGTTAACTCCCAAGTAGGTGTCTATCTCATTTGGCAGTAACATGCAACTGGGCATTCCAACTATGATTTCACTGCATTAAAATAGCAACGAGCTGCGTGAGTGCATTCAAAGTATGTATTCCCCCAACCATTGTCATAAGCAACCGCAACAATTGAGCTACACAAAAATGCCTGGCTAACATACATACAAAGGAGGGCAGAAGAGGGAGGGCACAGAAAACTTGATGCAATCGTTAAATTTGGCAAATATGGTTAAAGCGACAGTTTGACTCAGTTTTCTCAGTTTCGGTATCTAAGTAGCTTGTCGTCGCTATGCAGCAACATGCTTTAGCCAAAGTATCTGAAACTTCAGGTATCTGTATTTAAGTATCTGCAATAGAACCTGTCACGTTGGCATGTCAAAATACCTCTTCAAAGTTTACGTCAATAGAACATCGATCACAGTTAAAGTTTGTTAAAATTTATTGCTTGACATACAGAAAATCAATGTTACGGTAAATACCACTTCGAAATGTTTTTTGCTTGCATTTATACTTTAATACAGAAATTAAAGCGTATATTGGTTTTGGCAATGTCCTTCATGCTGTCACTCGGTCTGACCGTCTGTCTTTCCGTATGAGCGCGAGTTAGTTAGGATGATAGCTGATGACACATTAAAAAGATCTGCACTTTGGCAGGTTACGCCCACCCCAGCTTTTAAAACTCGAAAATTCTTATATATATCTCCCACAGCTTTTAAGCCATACAATTTTGTTAGGAACGCAGCTCGCTACTGCCCCCAAAGGGTTATATCACAAGTGTTTGATGGCCATGCCCACCCCAGACAAACTATTTGCTACTGTATGTCAGAGTATTTCACAGTCGTTTGCACCCGACTACAACGTTAACTCTTGTTATTTCTGATAAATGTGTTTTTTGTTCTTATTGAAGTGTGATATTGTCATGCAAAATATACAATGTTTTAAAAATGTTCTTTAAATCTGGATAAGAGTTAAAAAAATACAAGTGAAAACTTGAAAGGTTTGCAATGTCCGTCATGCTGACCTTCCGGCCGTCATGGTGTCTGTTTGTCTGCCGGTCTGTAAAACGCAACAAACTCTGCAAATATTTTTGTACATGGGCGGGTCAGATTCAACGTCATGATAGGTGCAACGCCTACTGAGGGGCTGGGAAATCGATAAAACCGATAGCTGAAAATCGATAAAAGAAACCATATATTTCCCACATTCCTACAGCAAGAGTTAGCAAATTTGGTGAGAAGATAGCTAGCTACTGATGTCCCTAAAAAAATTCATCAAAACTTGTAAAATTTCTCAAATCATCAACACTTTTTAAGCAAGATTCACCAAATTTGGTGGCATTATAGCTGGTGACGTCTCCCAAAGATTTGATTCATCCTCAACCCATCAGAAAACATTTATAGTGGTTTTGTGAAAATTTCCTTCGCGTCGATCTCGGAGACTATAAAAGCTAGAGACTTGAGATTTTGGATTAAAGTTCGTGTATATCACGTGCAGGCCAAGTTTGTTTCAAAGACTCGATACATTTTCCCGTTCCGATCAACAGTGATCATCTGCACAAACTTCATGTAAATCGGTAGAGAAACACTGGAGTTATAGAAAATTGAAGATAAGTCACGCATTCAGTAACGCAGTATTGCATGCATTTCTGTATATCCTGCAAAACACACACACACACACACATACATGCAAACAATGACTGTACAAGTAGTGCCTAGGATTCAGGGTATTTCCTAGTCGAGCTTTCTTACTGGTTTCAAAAATAAATAAGGATAACATTTTTCCCATATACTCCAATCATCAACATACATCAAAAACATTCGGTTCAGGCTACCTTGCGACAATCATTGTAAAACCATCTAGAAGCAAAGCTTATCTAATGTTTTCTTTGCCAGAGACGCATTTTTTGACCTCCGGCTCTGTGCACGTAGCTTATTTCAGCGTTGACATCAAAATTCCAAATGCTGGATTTTTTTTTGAATCTATCTACTTGTTAGTTAGAGCCAACTCATTAACCCGAACAAGTTGGCGATGCCATGGCCATAAACAACAATTTATCTACCGAGGAGGCGACTCTATCAACAGAGCCAACTATGCAGAAATTCCATATGGGACATTATTCTCATAACCATATAGCTGGGCAATGTGCTTGGCTTCAAGAGCCTATTAGCTTAGCCAATATACGCATGTACTTCAAAGTGCAGGCCATGGCTGACTGTATGGCTGGCTGGAGGATGGCTGACCATAAATCACAGTGACGACGATGCGACTAATTAAAAAATCGACACGCTAAACCGGCAAAAGACAAAATTAACATTTGCTCAAATGCACAGGGACACAGTAGGGGGCCACGGGGACTTGGAACACGGAACTTGGCAAACACCCGCCGTCAGACATCAAGTCAGATGGGATTCACTATTGGTTTCGAATAGAGGAAACCGGGGCAGGGGATATTGAATCAATCGCATCTTCTGCCTTTGCCTTTGTCTTACTGTTTGTCTCTCTTTTTTATTGTTCTTTCTGTTTGTGTGCTTATTTATTTTTCATTTGTTTATGGGACTTACAACGTCTCTGATGAGTGGCTTGTGGCGGCGATTCGCCAGTTCATATTATCGACAATAATGTCAACAAGTTTTCTTGCGTAAGTTAAACGCTCTTTCTCTGGAACACACGGAGTTGCTCAGAATTCTCGGATGCTGTTATGCTAGCTTATGATGAATCTGAAGTTGCCAGAGATCAACTTTGTTTTCGTGCAGGTGATCAATTTTTGCGATCAACTGCCTGCAACCGGAAAGAACGAATCGAAATTGAGTGCAATTTAAGCGCCTAAAGAACACTGCCAAAAAAAGTCGGCGCAACCGACTGTGAAATACTCTGATATCAGCATTAAAGCATGTGGTAAAATTTTGTTTGCAAACTTTTAAAACATAGTTTCTTTGGAGGAGATGAAAAACTATTTTTCCTCTGAATTTCGTGACTTTAGCTTCAAAGGTAAGCTTGAAGAACTAGTAGCAGTATCTTAATATCATATAGCTTGCAGCACCGCCACACATGCTACCTCTCCCTCACATTAAAATAAGTATGTCGCATTTAACTGGTGTCTTTCTTATCCTCTTTGCCTCAGGCCCATTATCTTTGGCAAAGACGGGAACGGACGTCATCAACGCATTGTGCCGATGGCATTAATTCGATAATGCATAAAAATAAGGAATACGCTTCATTGGACTCTAATTGCTAAACGCAAACAGAAACAGCAAGAACAACAACAACAACAATATTAAGAGCAATAAAAACAACAACAACTTGTACACACATTGTGAAGATGACAACGACAGTTGTTGGGTTCTCAAGCTGGCCAAAAGCTGACTGGGCTGTTTGTGTTGCAAGTGCATATGATGGAGGGAGGCCCTTGGCTTAGAGCAGGCGACGGGCAGATGATCGGCTGCGACTGCCCCAACAACGTTGCGTGTAATTAAAACGCAAACTTGTACCGAGCCCAGGCCTGAACGGTCTGACTTGGTCCGACTCTGTCCAGAACGATGCAACGTGCCAAGTAGGTGAAAGACGACTTAGCTTGTCGGGCGCAGGCTGATTTCTTGAAAGATTTGTAAACGTAAACTTTCGAAAAAGAAGAAATAAACCAGAAGTAAATATCGACAAACATCGTCTCTCCCTCTCTCTCCCCTGGTCGGAAAAAATTAAGAAAAACTTAAATGAGTTAAAAATTCCACACAACTGCGTGAGAAGTCGTCGCCGCCACGTCGCAATTCGACGTTAAGCAGCAACATTCGAAACTGCAGTTGAAGCTGAAGCTTGCAACCCGGAGTCAATATTATAGTATTGATTTTGGTTTGCGGTTGGTTTATGCATTGGCTTAAACGACCGAAAGATCCCAGCAAAACCAAAGAAACAACAAAAAAACGTTGCATTTTATTGATCGCCGCTTGGCGATTATTGTTTAAACTGTTTTCAATGCGTTTACTTTGTGTAAATATTATTTTTTCAATTTATGAGCCACGTACAAACAGACACACAGCCCGAATGAAGATGCAGAAGATGCCATCATGCTTGATGCCTCCCCATTTCACTCCTCTACACTCTTCCCCGCGACTGACTGACAGACAGTTTGTTGAATTGCGTTGGCGCGCAGACAAATATCAATTGGAAATCCCATGAATCGAAATTGAAAATCCTCAAGATACAAAATGAAATGGTCATCATTAAAATTATGCCTTCCCTCTTCCACTCTCTCTCTCTATCTCCCTCTCTCTCATTTTCTTCCTATTTCTGTTCACGCTCCTTGTTGTATTGCTTCTTGAAATATGCCGAAATATTTTAATGTTATTTATTTAATATCATTTAACGGCAGTTTCAACAAAATTAAACGGAATTGGCATTTTGGCGTGCGAAAATGAATTAATAATACTGTTTTTGTATTATCCACATGTTATATTTGTAGGTCTTGCCTTAATGTTTTCATGTTAAAAATCTGTCAAATCGCCAAAATATTGAGTATCGAGTTTTCAAAAAATCTGCCTGATATACAAATAAGGAATGTCTATATAATTCGCAGGCAGTCTGAAATTGGTCAAGGCTCAGTGAAAAACGAGTTTGCACTGTTGATGAGATGTTATCAAACTCCATGTGATTAATTCTACTGTTCTCTGCCGAATCAAGCTTTAACTTCTTCTTCTCTCCCTTAAATCGCAAATGTCCTATTCACCAGTTGGTTTGGGTGGTCGACAAGCTCAGCACTTTAAGGTATCTGTCAATGTCTTCATAACGTCTGCAAAATGCAGCTCCGAATTTTTTCAAAGAGTAACCTATATGCCAAATCTCTAGCCGAGTGCCAGTATAGCTTTGTATACAATCACATTGCTTGTAAGCGATAGTTTCTCCTGGTTTGAAAGAGCCCTCCCTCACGCCATTGCCTTGATACGCCCAACTACCTCTGTTAGTAAGCTCACCAAGCCACAAAGCAGCAGATGGAAAATACAGCAGATAACTCAATTTATAATATCTAAAAGATAGACATACATAGTATGTACATTGATACAACATGCACAGCATGACAATTTTGCTTTGTATAACAAACATTTGTAGACAAGCGCCATCTAACGCTCATGATTTAAGTGAAAATGGAGCCAATAGCCGATGCTGTAGCAGGAGCTGGAGTCATCTCCAGCCAGGAGGCACTGCGTGCAATTCTGTGGGCATGCTGGGTGCGACGTCTGTGCGACAAGCTGCCAAAAGATCAAACGCTGTCGTAGCAGCCGGCAAGATGGGAATTTGCAGGAAGTGAAGCGCATGAAGCCTGCTACTGCAACGAGAAGAGCCTGGATGTTGCTGCTGGAAATGAAAATGGTGATGCGGGCGCGCACACTCACGTCTTAGCCATTTTTGTTAATGTCCAATTGAAGTTGGCCAAAAGAAGACACGTTTTAAAGTGCCAGGCATCTGTAATCATAATTATCATTATGATGTTGCAACATTTGGCACGCACACACTTACTCACTCATTCAGTCAGTCATTCATTTAATCAGTCAGTCAGTCAGTCAGGCTGTCAGGTAAGATAAATGTATGACCATAAAGCTTTGATCTAATTAATAGGCTACATAGTTTTTTGCACCTGCGTTTTGCTGCGTGGAAATTTGTTAAGTTTTACTTTCAGTTTTCCCAATCACCGTCTCCATCGCTCACATATTCACGCTGATTCACAATTTATATGGCAAAACACGATCGGTACATGCATAGAGTGTACGTGCGTTTCGGGTCCACGTTCATGTCCAGTTCCAGCTTCGTTATTAATTTGTATGATATAATCGCTTCGGAGAGGCGTGTTGCCTCCATTCGCGCCATGTTCAAAAATTAGTTGCCGTTTGGTTTGATTGGTTGGAAAACCATATGAAATGTTAAAACATTATTAAAGTCATGCAGCGTGTTTTGATTGCCACCAATAAGCTTTATTGAAATATAGTTGTCTTTAATTGCTGCTAATTTAAAAACATTTATAATCGTATAAACGTTGTTTTTGCAACTTAAGTTGAGATCGATAACTATTTTATTAAAAAACTAAAAGAGATAAGAGAAACAATAATAATAATAATAATAATAAACAAATAAAATGAGTGAATGTCATGAGTTTATGTTAATCAACGAGGGAGGAGTCGCTGGCATAATTTGGTGTCTAATGAATCATTTTTGAACTTTTATATGCAATTTAATGAAGATATTACAAAAAGTGTTCACAATTGAGTAAGTACGCGTGTGAACAAAAAATGAGATAAACGAAAAGCCACTTAACGGAGAATTGAGCAAAGGCTTTATCATTGACCAAAGGCTTTTTCATTCACCAAAGGCTTTATCATTGACCATTTTGGTGTGGAAACCGCTAATTGGGTATTCACACCTTTACACATTTGGGGCGGCGTAAATGAGCTAAAAGAAAAAGCGCCACTCCCAAAATAGGCAACTGGTAAGCGCCAACAGGTAAACTACATACTCATACGTAAGATACGCAAAACCAGCTAAGAGTGAAGTTTTAGCCAAGACGGGGGGGTGTGGAGATTGTAGTTCACTTTATGGCCAAGATGGGAAATGGTAACAAAAGCTCGCCTCAGAGTTAACGAAGAGCGAGTGTACGCTAACCCAAAAATAGGCATACCAATGTGTGCGCATGCGCGGAATTTATGGTGACATTTGAGTGATTCGCGCAACGTGTCATGAGCTCGGCTTGGCGAGGATCTCGAGATGAGAGGCAGCATCAACATCATCAGCAGCATCAACAGCAGCAGCAGCATCAGTTTGGTGTAAAAGCCAATTAAATTGGGTAGAGAATTGGAACATTGTGTGGCGACTGTCTGACTTATGGCCCAGGAACATGTAATTGCATTGAAGAAGTCCCAGTTTGCTCCGTTTCAACTGTGCCGATCATCCCAGCTGCTGCTGCTGCTGGTGTGTTCGGCATGTTTAGGGTATTTACTGCACATAAGTGGCACATACGAAATTAGCGTAATTTCCAACAAGCAACGCCGACGCAGCAGACAACTACAACAACTGGACCAAATAAAACAACAAGCGGACAAGTGTCAAAGTGAAAGAGGCAAATTCTCGCACAGGTTGCAATTCTTAAGAAATGCAAAGCATTCACAATCGACTGGTTGGTCGGTTGGTCGCTTGGTCGGTCACACACTTTCTGATCTTTGCATGGCGATAAGAAGGCTCGACCCCTTTTGAGCATATGGTACGCATAACGATTATTCCATATTTACTTATTGTATGTACATACTTATTGTCGAGGTCCCAGGATTCATGCCTCAGACTCAGACTCAGCCCCAGCCCCGACCAAAACTCAAGCTCAGTCACAGACCGAGGTATATTATTTGCGCGATTAAATTGATCGCGGCTGCCTTATTGGTCTGCCTGGTCGTTCCCTGGTCTGTTCTCCTTCAGGCTTTTAATATCAGGTACTGTAACTCCTACTGTGTCTGTGTCTGTGCTTGACTGCAGTTCGAGGCTTCTGCGGCAGTCAACTTCACGCTTCGCTCAAGCATCACCAAATAAATTTCATTGAGCATCCCTGCACAGTGGGCCACATGCCTCGCACACAAATCGGACTATTCAAATTTATTAAGTGGATTAAGTGGATTGAACTAATTTCGTTTTATTTTTTTTTTTTTTTTTTCATAAAATCTGTCTTCCTCTAGTTTATCGTGTATCACAATTTATTGATAACTTAAATTTAAATTGATCAACACTGTATTTCAACGACCAAGATCAACGACCAAATCAACAAACGCCTAAACAAAATTTGTTTGTTTCTATGATTTAAGATCTCAGATCATAATAATAGTTTTTTTTTGTATTCACATAACGCCATAAGCTGTCAACAAAGAACATTGTTTTTACTATGCGAAAGATTACTAAAGAAGAATCTACGAACTTTGAACTATTTGTTGTTTCTAAATTAAATGTTCTCTAAATTTTTATACTCGATACGAATGGTTGAAAGTGTATTAATTTTGTGCACTGTCCTTTATGGTATCTCTCCGTCTATCCATCGGTATGAACGCAACTTTTTTCGACACTCGTAAAGCAAGAGATACATATCAAATACATATCTTTTTTAATGGGCGAGACAGATAAAGTGTCAAGATTGGGTTTCTACACCTACTGAGGAGCTGGGAAATCGAGAAAATAGATAACTGAAAATCGATAAATTCACATACAGCTGGAGCTGCCAAATTTGGTAAGCAGATAGCTTATAAATTTCGCCAAAAATGCATAAAAAATTTACAGGCCACACCCACTGATTCCACCCATCAGATCGGAATAGTTCTTAATTAGCAAATTTGGTGGCAACATAGCTGCCGACAGCCCCCAAGGATCTGTATCGAAAATTTGGATGGCACGTCCACCCATACTACCCAACTTTTTAAAACGGAAATCAGCACATCTTTCACAGTTTTTAAGCTAGAGTAACCAAGATTGGTTCCAATTTAGCTGTTTTTATACAGGTATCTGACTACAACGTTTCACTTGTTTTTTCAGATTTAGATAAGGAGTAAACTGTTCTTAACTGTTGAAAAGGGTTCGCAGTTGTCCCGTTTTTTATTATTGCTGGCCACTGTACGTGGATCAGAATTACTCAACTCTCTGTGTGATCCATGGCGATGCGGTGCTCAAGCTGTAAATAAAAACCTCCTTGCGCTGTGTTGGGTTGCATTCCAAGTACTTTACCTTTACCTTTACTTTTAGGTTTACATTTACCTTTGCTTTTGCCATTGCCATTGCCATTGCCATTGCCATAGCCATTTGCTCTTACCTTAAGGTTTGGCTTAGAGTTTTACCTTGGCATTTAAGTTTTGAGCGTTGAGTGTGCTGCATGCCGCAGCGCATGCTTCATCTGTTGCATGTAGTTACCGCTTTCATGGCTAAGTGGTTGGCTGGACATGGTCATCTTGTTTCTTATGTGTGTGTTTGGGTGCGCAGCCTCCTCCCTCCTTCATTTCCTTTCCTTCTTTCCGCCGTTGTCATCATCCTCCACCGTCAACTCCTTTTGGCTGGTTCCTTTTGCTGTTGCGTGTCACGTACAAGCAATTCGCATGTTTCAAAAATGCTTTAGACATGGCCCTCTGTTGTCTCGGTGCTGGTGGTTTTTTAGGTGGCTTGCACATCGGGCGGATTTTGTTTTTTATTTTTGGTTTTGATAGTCGCCGTCAACTTCGACTCGGCGGTTCTCTGTTCTTGGATCGACTGTGCCTTGCTGTTTAGCGGGGGGATTTGGCTGAAGCACATACTTGAGCGCATACTTAAAAATAAATGTTAATTCTTTTATTTATTTCCATTGTCAGATTAAACAGTTTAAAGGTTACATGCAGCAAGACAAATCCACACAGTGTCCTCCTTCTCCTCCTTCTGTCTGTTGTCTGCTGTCTGCTGTAATGGCTGCTGTTTAAATCAGTCACGATCACATATTGTGCGACGAAGTTGCCATGAAATAATTCACTTAATGACCAGGTCATTGTGCAATAAATATCGAATATACTGGACTTGAGCCGAAGAATTAATACGATACATTCATATACTTTGATAATCCTTTATCAACTGCTTTTACTAGAAGTTGCTTTAGTTCCCCAATGACCTATCTGTATATGGATGTGACCTCTGCAGAGATTTCTTTCGCTTTCCAATTAAACAATCTCTGTTTTGCAGCCGGTTTGACGTACCTGCCAGATTGTGTTACTTCTCGGGCAACTCCCTTGGGGCACAAACACACCCAGCAGCAGCAGCAGCCGCAGCAAGCCCAGCAGCAAAGTTGCATCCAGTACCAGTTCTCACGCTGCGTCTAGTCACCTTTTGGTGACCAGTGGAAACCAGTACACATCAATCTGCTAGTGTCAACACCCCGGCTGGCGACATACGCCAGTTGGCGCTGTCTAGGAGCACAGACAGACAACGGCAACAGTTACCACCAACTGTTACTCCTGTTGACGTGCGATGCCCTAAAAGGATGTTGCACTCCTATTGACTTGTTAATGTGATCACTTTAACTGACCCAAATATAGTCAAACGTTTCAATTTGTGCAACGCTTTTGGGCAATTGATAGCCACGAAGCAGTCAGCCAACAAAAGTCAACCCACAGTCAGTCTAACTTCATCTCCACAGTTTGTCCAAAGTTATCAGAGGCTCGGTAAGAGTCTTAGTCCCAGACACAGGCACAGTTTCAATCGTAGTTCATCGTCACCAGAGGACAAAACGCGTAACGCGGTGCAAAGTGCCTTAGGCCATAGGTCTGTTTGTTTGTGGTAGTCTTTAGTTTTTTGCCAGTTAAGTTGTAGGTTGGTACGCTGGCTGGTAAGTTTCTTGGTTTGGCTGACTCGCTTGTCTTAGATCGTCTGACGCCAGTTGACAGATTGCCCGTAGGCTAAAAGTCGTTGTCTTTGCTACTCGGCGTATTTGGATTTATGTTTTTTTGTTGTTTTGTTATTCGTATTTTGGCCCGGCTGGTGTTGATGAGTCAGTGATATGAGCGTTGTCTTAGCAAATGGATACGACCGAAATTGTACTTAGCTTGAAGCTATCAATTTAAAAAAAAAGGAATTGAAGTCAATATAGACTGATATTTCAATAAAAAGCTTAAGTTAATGCTGGTTTTCACAGTTCACTTTTACTTGATTCAAATTTCACTTTTACAATTTATTGTTTCGAAGAGGGAATTACGTACTTTAGCCAAAATGAGAGAAGAGGTTTCATGGTCTTTCTTTACCCCTGGTAACTTGATCATTCATTTTAATGTGGTCCCTTTGGAATCATTTAGAACTTTGTAAACATAATTTAAAGCAAGGTCTGATATGAACGATTTGTATCCTAAGCAAGACCATAAAATGTTGCATTTCTGATTCCAACTTATTGCCTGTGTTGTTGTATGTTGTATGTGAGGCCACACGCTAAGCCAACAATCATTGATCATTCGTTAAGTTAGCTTACCAGTATTGAAACATTAAAAGGGAACACAGCACGCGGATTCCCAAGGAGAACCAAAGAATGCAAAATGCAAGGGGCAAAAAAAGAAGAAGAACATCATTGAAAACTTCGTTAAAACGCATTTCATTAACCTGCTGCAACAGCGAAAACCAAAAACCAGCCAACTGGCCAGAATGTATGAGAAGTTATAGGCGAACGTGATTCGCAGCATGAGTCTTGGTTAAAGTCTGCTGCAATTTTTGGCCAGCCAGTCCAGTCATTCTGCCTTCCCATTTCTAAGATTATGAAAAGTGCCCTCGTGCAGTTTCTGTTGCTTTTGCTGTTGCGTATGCTCGCATCTTCAAAGACTCAAATCTCGCTGCGAAGATCTCCGACGCAGTCAGTCTGCCATCCAGAAACACAGCAACCCAGACAGAGACAACAACTAAGCAAAACCTTAAACTAAGTGCAACGCTCAGCATGTGCAGTCGTTTCCCAAATGCCGAGTCTTAGCCAGTCCATTTATTGGAGATTTTAAGGGCTTCTCTCAAGTCGATAGAATAACAGTGTTGTAGTCTCTCTTATGCTTGTGTGTATTTGGCTCAAATGCTCTTTGGTATTGTGTGTGTGTGTGTGTGTGTGCACTATAGGTGGTCATTATCACGACTTCGCGTCCTATGGGCCTGAAATGAACTGCATACTATGCTAAAGATGGTTCAAATGATGAAACGTTGCAATCATACAGCCTTTTGCCCTTCTAATATGTGTGGGTTACTTTATGTTGACACTGAGATTGCGTTTATTTGAAAAAAGTTTTCAAAAATACCAAATAAATTTTAAAATCATTCTCTCAAGAGAAGTTAAAAAAATTTCTAACAGTTAAGGAACATAAAATTTAATAAATATAATAAGGACCGTTTGCTGTTATTGTTGTAATTGCTTACTGAATCGAAAACGTGGCAAGTAATCCATTTGGTTTCTTTATTATTGCATCGATAAATGTATGGGAGCAAAAACAGTTCGTGAGTTTGCAACCATACAGTTTTAACATCTGTTGACAAAGAATGACAAAAGCTAACTGGATTATCTTATCGAAAAACTTTTAACCATCAGAATTTTGTCGGTTAACTTTCTCTGTTCGATAACGTCAAACCATATGAGTAATTTCCTTGTATTCATAGAATATCGGTTGTTTAAAATTGAACATGAATAGCAATAAACGAGCCTTAGATAAGTTACTTAAAAACAACTAAAAAAAAATAAAAATTTTTGCTGGGATTTGATAAAGAAGTTAATGGTTACTAACTTAGTCAACTATTTGTGTATAAGTTAAATTCACAAAACACATAGAGAAATATCCTAGCCCATGTTATGGTAGGGTAAACCACGCAAACACATACACACTCAAAATATATTTTTGTTGCGTTTGTTGCTGGCAAAAATCTCAGCACGCAGTGGCATCAACAGGAGGAGCAGAAGCTGCAGCAGAAGCAGGAACAGCAGCCGCGGCCAACCGCATATTCAACTGCTGTTCTACTTAATTTGCCGCTGCGTGCGTTGCCGATTTGGATGAGAATGAGCATGCAGCGCCAAATCATCGCGAAGACAGAGGCAGAGAGAGAGAGAGAGAGAGACTACTCCCTCTCTCTCCTCAGCCTACTCTCACCTGCTGCATCATCTGTTGACCAAAGCAACAACAATTACCGCATTACCGACGCGTTGTTGACTGACTGACTGAGACGGAGGACGAGGACAACGAGGGCATCGTGTTGGTGGTGGTGGCGGTGGCGGTGAAGCTCGAGTGACTTCTGCGCCACTTTTGCGGGCCGCGACTTGGTTTTTACTTATTTGATTTGTTTATGCAGATTAAATGCAAACGATCTTGATAATGACATTAACCGACAGAAGAAGAAGACGACAGCATCAGGGACACGAAATGAGAGACGTTTTGAACTGGAAACTGGAATCGGGACCGGGAACTGCGACTGGATATAAGACTGTGGCTGGCTAGCTGGCTGTGTTGTCTGGATTGTTAACTTGACAGCTTTTGAAGGCAGCTTCGTGAGCTTTGCATCGCAATCGTTATGAGGTGGGAGTCGAACGAGGGGTGAGGAGGATATAAAACATTCACAAGTTGGTCCAGTTGGCCTGACCCAGCGTTTGCTTTTTAAGTCAATTTGCCCCCGAAACACAGAAAAAAAACAAAGAATGCGTCTGAACTTTGGCTGCCTGCGGCTTTATCTTTTGACTACCTGCAGCAATCCTTCCCCACCCTTTCCTTAACCCCAACCCCATGGCAGCTTAGATATCTTGTAGACTAATTAGTTGAAAAACGGATGGCGCTGCGGTCCACAAACAGAAACTGGAGCGCCTGTCAACAAGTCCAACTTCGCTGCTCATTAAAGTCGATGTCGAGATTTTACACCTTACCAACTGATACTGATATTCATTGCACAAGCAAAACACAAGCTCGTAAATTGCAACGTAATTCAATAAGCAGAATGTTTACAATCATTCAAAATCACTTGGATTTTTTGTTTAACAACATTCTTTTCGATTCGAGCATTTAAAATCGGCATAAAATTGGCCAGCTCACAAGAAATTAATAAGCAAACAAGTAAGAAGGCTCTAGTCGAGGAATCTCGGCTAGGAGATACCCTGAACCCGATAACGCGAATAGTCCTTGTTTGCAGGTACATATGTATGTTTGGGTGTGTAAGCGTACGCTTGACTTAACTTCAATCTTCGATATCTCCGGTGTTTCTCAACTGATTTTTATGATGTTTTTACAGTTTTTAAGTTCAATATTTTTTTTGTTATCTATGGCATGTGTGCATCGGAAGTTTCAAGTCTCTAGCTCTTATATTCTCAGAGATCGACGCGCTCGAACAGAGGGACAAACAGAAGGAAATTTGCACAAAACCATCATACTCGTTTCCCATTACATGGGATCAGGGTATACAAACGCAACTTTAAATTGCCAACTTCATAATTTTGTTGGCCAAAATGATGGATAAAAAAAATTAAATGCTTACCATATTTTTATGCTTGATTCATGCGTAAACAGCTTCCGTGGCGTGTTTGGTATTTTTTCTTTTTGTTTTTTTCTTTTTGTTGCTTGATTTCTATTGGAGCGATCCATCGATCCAAAAACCCGATCGATCCGTGTCGTCTGCTGTATTATCATTTAGCGATGTTTTTGCGACTTTTCTTTTACATTTCCGGTGAAGAGTCGAAATTAATCAACAGCTTCATGGCTATCGTGTTCAGTATCATAAGCGAAATAAACTGAAAAAGTCAGCGACCGCATCTGAGACTGTTTATAGCGAGAAGGGGTCCGTCCGCTGTCTTCACGGTCTTTACAGTTCGCATCGATCCAAAAGGAGACTCATCACAATTATCGTCAGCTTCACTTTTATCTTACTTTTTTTCGTTCGGTTTGATTTTGCTTAACTTTTGTTTCTGTTGCCGCTACGTTTAGATGAAAGGATGTGATTTTTATGTGAGGACTTTTGAAAGCTGGACCTAATTATAGGTCCAAGTCGCTTGTTTTTTTTTATTTTTTAAACATTATTTAATGAATTTGCATTTATTATGCAGTTCAGAACAATTGTTGTGCGCTTCATTAAAGCTTTTAATAAGTAAATGTTCTTCAGTATTTATATTATCTCAACTTTAACGCATGTTTAACTTAAATTGAGTCATAACAATTCTGAGTGATTCATACTGCAATGTTTTATGTGAATTTACATTAACATTAGTCTGTCTATGGTATAATGCCAATCATACTCGGGATTCAAGCAAAATTACTTAATAATAATAAGATCAGCATAGAATCAAATGTTGATATGTTTAGCCAAAAAAATAGTATTGACATAAATATTGCTCAAAAATTCTATTGATCAGAACTGTTAACCTAAATTCACGGCCTTAGCCACATTTTTAACATAAACATTTGTCATACTTCAGCGCTCATTTTGAACATTATTGCAATTAAAATAGCTACTTTGTAAAAAAGACACAATTTTAATAGAAAATAGGAGAGAAATAATACTTTTGTTTAAGCACACAGCAACAAAAATTTTCCTTAACATTTCCACTTTTGTAACTCCACTTAAATAAAGCGCAGCTGTGAGTACCACCCGATCTGGCCTATAAGCATGTCAATATTTATGCCCGCACACCAAAAGCGAACAAACGTTAAGCAAAAGCCAAACTCAAAAGTGAAAGCTTCGGGACAAAGTCATTTGAAATCGACTTAATGCTTGCATTTCATCTTCATCTTAGACACAAAAACCAACTGCAAACCGACAACTCGCAGTTATTGAAATTCAATGTAAATCTATGGTGATATGTCATACAGGCGTAGAAAATGCGCCAAAGACAAGCCAAGTGCCGATCTCGACATCCAGTCACAGGCTCCACTGCAGCTCCACTGTGACTTGAAGCTTTGAGCCTGAGTCAGGTGCTCTGTGGCCACGCTTCCCACCGAAGAGTCAAGCAAATTTCAAAACGAAAGGCAATCGCGCACGTCATCGATATTTTGTAAATGCATTAAATATATGTATTTCATTCGAGTTGGCCAAAACCAAACCAAACCGAACCGAACTACCAACAAGCCTGCAACAGGTTACTTTTGCAGATTATTTTTTTGTTTCGTGCCTGTTGCAGTTGCATTGCAAAACTTGTCAAACGCAAACGCAATCGATACGAATATCAATCAAACCCATAGAAAATACAAAAAAAAACAACAAAAACGAATAACGAATAACGAAAAATCAAACTTCTACTCAAAGCTGTTGACAACCGTAAGCAGCAGCGGACAAATAAACGATCCGAAAACGATAAATCGACTATTTATGCATATGATATTCGAAAGATCGCGGCGACTTTAACAACATTAAACAATCCGGAAGCGATAAATATTTTGCTCTGGATTTTGTTTTTCCTTTTTGATTGATTAAAATTATATCTCAACATGTGTAATAATGTTGAGCTTCAAATAGTTGCCTTAATAATTATAAGTATAAACAAAGTATAGTTATTAGTGTTGATTGTGTACTAATTTTTCACAATTATGCAGAATCTAAATCAAACTGTTATTTTTATCTCTAACGCTAACAAATGAACATTTTGTATCCTCATTTTACTTATTAAAAAATATTGCTGAAAACTAAAAAGTCAAAAATTCCTTATTGATACAAATATGTATAAAGAAAGAGTTTTCTCAAAAAAGGGTTCTTCAAGATTAGAAAACTTTGCAAGAGTATTTAATACGCGGCTTATCTCCGAGAACTTTTTATGTTTCTTATCTCGTTTTTATTTGGTTAATCTAAATTTTTTTCTAAAATTCGTTAAAAACTACTTATGACTCAGTTCTGCTCTGGGATTTCTTCCAAGGGTTGAGTTAAGGCTCTTTGTCTTACGGTATTTGTTGTAGCTGCATTTTATTTGGCTATTTTGTATTTTAATTTATATAAATATTGTAAGCGATCTTTGTCTTGGCCTGCGAATGAAACTGGGGCCCCATCGGTCTGATGCTCAGCGTATTTAGGTTTAGTATTTGGGTCAGCTTTGGCTCTTTGTGATTATTACGTTTTGTTATGGCTCAACTGGTATATTTATATTTCGGAGCCGTTGACCGTTTTGTTTCCTGCAGATGCTTCACAAATTAATTATGACAGTTTATTTTTTAATTATTTTAGGTGACTTCAAAGTGGCGCCGCGGGCAACGTTCGTCTTGCGCTAATTATGTTGTGACTCAGTCGGAGATTAAAATTGTATGTTAAAGGAAGTCAAATAAAAGCAAATTGGTAATCTATTATTTGTCTTGCCAAAGAGGAGAATATGCAATGCAAAATGTTGAGTTAAACAAAGCGCTGAATTATAATTATAATAAATAAAATTTAAAAAAAAAAAAACAAATGAAAGGTAGGATAGGCAGATTTTTCAACATAATTGCCTTGTAAATGGAAACAATAATGAGCAAATAAACTTTACATCACGTTCTGCGAAGAAATTGGTTTAAATTAATAAGACTATATCACTCATTGTGTGTTGTTATTTGTTATCGTTTATCTTTAAAATTTTTTAAGATAACTGACAAAGTCTAAAAGCTAAATTTATAAATTTTCCTTAATATTTAAGCATACAATATAGATTTTAAATTAAATTAGAATCTATTATTTTTATTTCTATTTTTGAAACATAGTTAAAATATTATTGTTTAAAATCAAAAATTATACAAATTAAATTTTGGAAGATACAAAATATTTACACAATCTGCTTAAAGTTGCAGCTAGGCACACTTAATATTACTGCATTGAGCAAGGTTTTTGTTTGAAAATGGCTTTGCTGTTAACAGTCGAAGCTCCGAAGAGACAAAATCCATTAAGCGAATTGTTGTTCCGCCCATCATTTTAGCAAATGCATCGCTAATTGCTGGTGCTGCTCCAACTACTATTTCCACAAACTTTCAGTTTCGACGGCGCATTTTGACGAGAGGAGACAAACCATAAACAACAACGACTTGTGACACAAGGCAAACTGAACCTACAAACTTTCATCTTTGGCAAACATTTAACCATCATTTGGCACAAAAACTTATGAACATTGAGTCTTGGGAGTGCATTAAACAAAACTGTTTTTTAGGCACAAAACGAACATTGACGAGCCCTTCAAAGCGATTCAGTTAACAACTAGGAACAACAACCTGTCGTTGCCTTGGGGAGGGCAGGGGCGTACTAATTACACCAGAGGTACTCGAAACAAATTTTTAAGCACATATTTACATGGCGGGGACCAACCTCCGAAATGGCAATGGGCCTCGCATACTTGCCACATAATTTGTACAGCACAAAAATAAAACAAAGCAAAAATCAACAACTAACTAAATACTAAACACTTTATGCACGATAAACAAAGACTGCAGCCTTTTGCTGGGTCTAAAGATGTTGTCGTCAGGCAGTCAGGCAGTGAAGCAGTCAACTAGTCGAGCTATCAACGAAGTCTCATCAACAATAACAATATCGACGCTTTGGCTCTGGAGCTTCATTAACCAGACGAGAGAGGTTGAAGCCGAGTGAAACCTTTTAAAGAGTGAAACCGCGAAGCTCCGAATGCAGTTGACCTCCTTGGTCTGACCCCAGATAGTAACGCCCGCCCAGAGCTCCTCGCAACTATGTATGGCAACATACATACATAACTTAGTACAACATGCTGTCAGATAAGACCCCAAGAGCTAACAATCTGCCGCTCATCTAGGCAAGCCAAGGCACAGACTCAAGCGATATCTCAGGTGCGCAGGGCAGGTGCACAGAAAAAAAAATGCCGTACTTAAAGTAAAATACACTTGAATTTAGTATTCATTTTCTTAAGAAATCTGATAACAATTCTTAAACGTTATTAAATATTTCTTATTACATATAATATATAAGCACAAAACGTTCTTGATATAGGAATAAAGTTCTTGACCAAATCTTAAGAAGTCTTTAAATAATAATGAAACAGTGTACATAATTCAAATTTAAAACCTCGTTAAGAAAATATTTTTAACTTATAATGATAGATAAGACTAAGTAAGAAAATATCTTTACTTCTTAAATATTTGTGAGGTAATAATGACAGATGAGATAAAGTGGACGTAAAAGTGAGCGTGATCACAATAACTCACCAAAATTTCATTAAAATCGGTTTAGTGGTTTCTGAGTCTATAAGCCCACAAACAAACATACTACATTGCCAAAATACTTAAAACCGACAATCCAAGTACGAAAAACTTTAATTATGTATTACCCCAGAAGTTCTAGTCGCGGGTTAAAAGTCCACCAGCTGGTTTTTATAAATGGATGGATACCTTAGGTTATGAGTATATTGGTTTGGTCCAATATCCGTCATGGTGTCTGTCCGCCTGTATGAACGGAACTTTTTTCGACACCCTTCAAACTTTGCAAACATCTCTTTCTATAGACGGAACAGATAAAGTGTCAAGATTGGAATGCTACGCACACTGGGAGGCTGGGTAATCGATAAATTCGATAGCTGAAAATCGATAAATCATCATATAGCTAGAGCTACCAAATTTGGTAAGAAGATAGATTATTAACTCCCCCAAAAAACTGCATCAAAAATTTAATGCCACGCCCATCCATTCCACCACAGGCTCCCTCACAAGTTTTTAAATTATACGAATATATCTTCCACAGTTTTTGAGATAGAGGCACCAAATTTGGTAGGACGTCAAGCCTTCATTAAACTATCTTTGAACGCAGCGTACACCCTTGCCGCTGTCGTTGTTTGCGTCCGTTTGTTTCAATGCTCTGCTTGTGCGTCTAGCTGGTGACAAAACGCAAGTACGCAAAGCTTTGGTCCTTTTTCAAATGCTGACTTAAAAAAAAAAAATAAACAACAAATTTCACTAACGCCGGCTGTCGCAACAACAATTTATACAGAGAAGATCAATGAATAACCAAAGAACACGATGAATGTATATGCAAAAAAATTTTGTTATTCTCTTGCTTTCGGAATGAATATTTAAAACAAAAATTTGCTCTAGGGAGATCAAAAACAAACTAAAGTTCGAGCTACGGCCTAAAAAAAAATTTCGTAATAGAGAAACATTTGCTATAGGGAATAGGAAAATTCGTTATATGGAGAGCAGAACACAATAAAATTCGTTTTCGAAATTAATTCGTTATATAGAAAAATTCGTTATATGGATGATCGTTGCATGGTAGTTCGACAGTCGACACCAAAAAGTTTTGATTCAAGGCTAAAATTCTTGAATTTTTTTCCAGTGTGGTGATGGTGGGGCCGTTAGTTGAATAAGTCGGACCAGCTACTTACCTTAGACATTTTTTTTTGAATTCGACTCGTATCTGAATGTTGCATCTTTTGGCTACACATTTTGCTGATTTAATTTTCATGTTGCTGGCAAACGCTGGCCAACACATCCATCATCCTACCAGCTGACCAGCCCAAGTCCAAAACACTTTTCCCAATCCCCCCTGCTGCAGCTCCACGCTGCTATTGCTGTTGCCAACCAACTTTTCTAGTCAATGTTGCGGCAAAGTGCATAATTGGTTTATTATTTTTATTTTATTTGCTCTACCGCTTCCTGCCATATCGTTCGCATCGCTGAGCACCGAAACCCTCCTAACTAGTTGCAGCTCCCTCCTCTTGGACTCTTCTTCTTCCTATTTGTTGTCCCATCTGTGGGCGCTTTTTGCCCTACCCTATTTCGCTATGCTGCTCGTGGCACTTGATTTTCATTGAAATCGTCGTCTTCGTCATCATCTTCAGCCTGTATGCTTGCGTTTTTTTGTCATCTTTGGAGTGTGTCTCGACTCGTCGCTTTGTGGCGGTTTTGTTTTGTTTTTTTTTTTTTTTTTGCCATCTAGGCGTGATTTACATTTTTTTCTTGACAATTTTTTTTTTTTTTGGTTTTTTCATGATAAAATATTTGTGTCTGCTTTTGGCTTGTGCACCGACTGAGTTTTCCTTTTTATCGTGCCAAGGTGTGCCATCAATTGTGTTTTTGTGTTTTTCCGGCTGATTTTCTATTTGGCTTGTCGCTGCTTATAAAAAGCATTCGCTGCCTGACTGAAAAACGAGAAATGGCTGGCAAAGAAAGCCAATGCATTGCAACTAACCCACTTGTATTTCCACAAGACTGGGCCTAGTCCAATTGTAGCATGCCTTTTGACTAACCTTGAAGTAGTTTGCTATATTTACGAGACATGACTTTAACACAAGAGCCAAGTTATTATATAATTATATTATTATATATATATTTTTACTATACCTGAAATATGATTTAAAAATAAATAAGCAGAAAAAAATATGTGTTGTTTATAGTGTTTAAATTAAATTAAACCAGTTAACTTATTAAATAAAATAAAAACTTGTCGCTAGAAAAATTTTATATACTTACATATATTTATAAAAAGAATGCCCGACATTAAGGCATACTAACTAGATCTCTATACCAAGTTTCATTATTTACAAGCTAAATATTTTTTTTTAATTTATAAATTACTTTTTTAAGGCTCACTTATTTTGTATGATATTACTCATTTGCAGCGTAAAGATTAATTGCTTGTGTTGTAGGTTAAGCGGAGCTTATGTTAAAATACTTACATTTAAAAGGATATGTGAAATGTTCTTCATAAAAAGTGTCTAAAAAGTGTTAAATTGATTTGGCAAATAGTAAATCTGAATAATAATTTCAATATATATATTCCTAAGTTTTTCCATTAAGTGCAAAATAAAACCAATATAAATGAGCTTAAACAAAACCAATAACGATTTTTTAACGATACACTTTATAGACGTTAAAATAATATGCATAATGTTTTTTCATTTCATGTTGTAAATAGCCATTTCATTTTTAGCTGGATAAATTCTGATATAATTTCGGTTTCGTCGTGAATATTTTCCAGTAAGCTAAGCAAATTAATTTTGTTTTTCAGTTATTTTTAGCTTACATTAAAGCGCCTAAGCTGAAACAAATAGAAAAAGAAACTATAAAATTATTTGTTATGCTTGCATAAGCATCTCTAGTTAAGTCCAATCAACGATCGCCAAACATTGCTCATTAAAAATTAAAGTTGCCCACACTGCATTCTAGTAGCTATAGTTATTATAATTGAAACAGACAATACTTACATCACGATAACCTTGAAGCTAAGCCCATAATCAAATGGCCAACACCCACCACAAATGGGGACCACCCAACCTTAGAGCTCGATACGGTTTTAACTTGAGCCAATTAAATACCGGAAGCCTGCAAAATTATTGCATTATATGTTAAGCCCTTAATTATACAGCAAGAGATTCATGAATGAAAGTGAGGGGCCTGTTCTGATGTCAAATGGCCAGAGACTGGATTAGATAGGGTTAGGGTTTGGTTTGTAGGGACATAAATCACACGACGAACAGACGCCAAGCTGGCGCAAAGAGTTTACTTTGAATTTAAAAATCAAAATCTAAATATTAATCAACATAATATTGCAGATGGCTGACTGAGCTGCGGTGTTCCAACCAAAATTAACACCCAGCTAATGCCAAATGCCGACAAAAGATGACGAAAAACGAACAAATGCCGCTGCCAATCTTCAGTTTCAGCTTTGGGTCGCTTTACGCCTCCGATTCCAATTCTGAACGACTCTTGTTCCGACACCCAGCCCCCGTGTCTGTGTTTGTGTTTGTGTGTGTCTTGTTAATTGCGTCTAATAAGCAGTTTGGCGTTGTTCTCACAAAACGCCAACGCCACGGCCATAGCCACAGCCACAGCCATTGCCAGACAACGACTGACCGTTTGAATGAATGAATACCCATGATTAAAGTCGTCCTCATCGTCATCGTCGTCGTCTTTGTCGTGTGTTGTGTGCTCATTTGAATCTGTACGAGCTGCCGCCTGTTAATCTCAAGATCAACACATTGTGCAGTTAGAGCCACGACAGCGGCTTCATAAAACAAATATCGCTTTCGTGTACGCTAACTAGTCGACTCTACCACCATCGCCTTCACCAACATCATCATCATGATCACTTAAGCCTTTGGCTTTTCAGTTTTGTGTGTTTTCCATACTTAATTATGTTGGGTAGCCAGCCAAAAATTCTTATTTCTTATTGATTTTTGGCGTTCAATGCTGTAAATCTCAAAAATCTAATCATGCAATAAATTGGCCAATTGTTTGGCTTGGTCAGCTGGCAGCAAACAATGTCTATTGGAGCTGGTCGAAACGCTTCAGCTAAGCTAAGACCTACCATCTGACAATGAGTTTGGCTGAGTCTTGTTGCCTCTTGTTTGCATATGCTTGATTTATTGTGATTGTTAGTTGAAATTTTAATTAATATTTGCTGTATGTGGTTATTTTTAAGATGGCTTAAAAGGTAGCATTTTTTTTTTAACTTTATCAAATTTGTTAAGTGTGGTAATATGGACATTAAGTTGAAATTACATATCCATGATGATAACTTACATCTACTTTTCGTTCTTACATTTTTTACTTTTCCCTTTACTAAAATATGCATGTTTTTATCTTTTTATGCATATTATTTAAACAATGTCGCAAATTCGATTATATTTCTTTGTAATATTAGTTATGCTAATTTTCATTATTATTTTCATGTGATTTGATATATTTCGGGTTGTTTAATCTGTTGAGATCAGTGCATTTATATGGATTAGATAAAACAAAATATATTTAATTGTTGAATTTTTCTTAAGTCTAAACAAATGCAGATTTTCAAGCATTCTTGATATTTTGCATAGATTCAACTCTAGTCAGAGTCTTGTGGCAATGCTGGCTCTTCTCATTTAATGTTCGTATAAGTAAGCCAAAGTCTAACCTACATTGAGGGAGCATAGACGACGGCCCCACACTTTGCCAAACTCGTTGGCGTGGCCAGCCAGGCGACGACAACTGATTGCCGGCACTAGAAATATCTTGGAATTGCCTGCACTTGTTGCATTTTGTTGCAGTCGCTTTAGACTATTTATACATATAGTTTATTGAGACGGTATCGACTTAAACCCAATGCTGCAAATGTCAACAAGTTGGACGATGACGATGACGATGATATTGATGCCGCCTATTTTATTTCGTTTTGTTGCACTCGTATGCTCAAAATCGATTGGCAACCATTTCTGTGTTTCGACTGTTTGCGATTTGTGCTTCGAAGTCACAGTCAGAGTGGGCCAGCCAACACGTCTGAAAATTATTTTTAAGGTGCGCACTTTTGAGGTTGGTCCTCCTGATTTTCCAAATTCAACGCCTGTTGGTTTACCGTTTTCGTTTGCTGCCGCTGCTGATGCGGCTGCTGTTGCTGAGCGATGAGAGATGAGGTTGCATGCAACAGGCGAGCAACGTCCAAGTCGATGGTTTCAAATGCTTTGAATCATGACTGCCAACTATTGAATATCAACAACGTATTTGGCACAGTGGTTGTCACGTGGCTGTTAAATTCGATATTAATAGCTGATTTAAAAAATGTAATCACAAAATTATATAAAATAAGTTTGTGTCTAGTTTCGTCAAGTCATCGGACCCCTTTCGATATACTTTTATTGAAATACTCATATTGAAAACGCTATTAAGGCTTGACATAATATTAATCTGTAAAAATGTTATAATATATCGGTTACCAAACATGCAGTTGGTCGCTGTTTTCGAACCGAATTTTCCAATACAATTTTAAAATTAGAATATTGCTTGACAATAACTGGTTCCACTGTGCCTCTGTTGCGGCGCGTTCTTTGACAATTTTCAACGCCTTCGTTGAATCGACATCATCGCTGCCTGCATGAGATGGTAACTGTTGCTGTGGTTGTTGGCGGTGGTGCTAAACCTGAAGCTGATGCTGCTGTTTGATGGCTAGAAATCTTTTGGGTTTGAGTTTGGGTGTTCATGGCATGGCTATGGGTTTGTTTTGCCAGCGGCGCGTTTCTGTTGTTGCTGTTGCTGTTACTGGTGCTGATGTTGTTATTGTTGCTGATGATTTTATTATTTTTCAAATGCACTTCCTATGTGGTAAGATTCGATTTGCATTCCAGTTGATGCGCATCACGCTGCTGGGCTGCAATGAATTGCATTTTAATTAGATTCATGATTTCAGGTGGGGCTGGGGCTTCACCTCTCAGAACGAACCCACTGCTTACCGATCATATTATTCTACTAACCTTCTAACTGCGCTGACCTTTTCAGACAAAATATATGTGATGCAACTTGTGCTCTTAACATTCCAATTGAGAGAGTCAGCAACAATTGTTTATTTGTCTGTGCTAGCCACTTAAAAATGTTACTTGTGTCAACACGATGTCAGCCCAAAACAAAATGCCTTCGGGCTGTTCATTAACACCTTTTCAATCGCAATTCAAATATTTCACAGACAGCAAACGAAATTCTATGTGCGGTTTCATTAATTGTGTTTGCCTAATGCCCAATGCCAAGTGGTAATGAGATGGACAGGTCCCCAATAAACAATACTTGTTACAGGTTCTTTGGCCAACCAGTCAGCATAACAAACAAAGACATCAGTGATCCCCGCTCCAAACCCCCCGTGACAGTAAGATCTGTCTTTCTTTCTACATATGCACATTGTACATACATATACATATATACATACTATTACTATATAGTATATACGATTGTAGGCGGTTGGCTTTGGCCGGTTTCCAAATTCAATAACTGAAAATTGTTTCGCTAAGTACTTTTGTCTGTTGCTGCCCAATTGATTTTGATTAGTTGAGTTAGAAGGTTCTCCATTTCTTAACATATCAGTTGGCCAATTGTATTGATATTAAACAGATTTCTGTTTTTAGCTAGTCTCATCAAAAGTTGTTTGTTTTTTATTTCAAATCGATAATTGAATATAGTTATAAAGGGTTATTTATTTATTTATTTATGTTTTTGTTCCTAACGCTACAAGTTTAACAACTTATAATTTAGTGCGCTAGTCATTACAATCTTATAATTCTTTTGTTCGCATTTTTCTATAATTATTATTACTATTATTATTACTTACTATTATTACTATCATTATTATTATAATTATTATTATTAATATTACAGTCCTTCCATAAAAGAACTTCGTAAAAAAAATTTTTTAAAAAAAAAAAAAAAAAAAAAAACTAATTTATTAATTTTTATCATTATTATTATAGTATTATTATTATTATTATTATTATTATTATTATTATTATTATTATTATTATTATTATTATTATTATTATTATTATTATTATTTTATTATTATTATTATTATTTCTAACATTTCCATTAATATTATTATATTTTAAATATATTATTTTTACATTACTTCTCTATAGTGTGCTTTTAACTTATTACTAAATTGAGATGCGTTTCTAATGGTCTTTAATTGAGTAGGTCACTGGTTCCAAAGGCGAACAGCCCAGATGTAAAACTGCCTTTCAGAACTGGCAAGTTTTGTTCTTAAACAAACTATGTTATTGGTTCTCTGGGACGTGCTAAATCTAAGATTGCTAAAAAGATATTCAGGCTGCTTAGTATATATAATCTTATGGAGAAGAATTAAAATCTTATAGTTAATTAGGTTTATTTGCGTGGCTGGTGATGTGTTCGTATCTTTTTAAATTAAATACATAGCGAGCTATGTTATTTAGCGCCACTTTTAATTTATTTTGGCTAGCTAAACTTCCATTGCCAAAAATTTCAATACCATACATTAGTATGGGTGCAACCATTGCTTTTGCTATGGTTGTCTTAATGCTGACTGGCAAGAAGCGTTGGGTTAAGGAAAGTTGCCTTAGGGTACCGTAGACTTTACCAACAGTTTTATTTACATGATCGGTCCAAGGAAGTGTTTTGTTCAATGTTACTCCTAAATTGTCTGTTTTGTCTACATAATTTATTTCAACTCCATCTATATTAAGCTTGTTTAAATTATTTGTGCTCAAAGGTTTCTTATATATTACAAGGCATTTCGATTTTGCCGGATTTAAGGCCAGCCCTTTTTCTCGTGCCCATTTACTAACAGATATTAAACCATTATTACACATATTTATACATTCATTAAGTTGACATAATGGACGACTCACATACATTTGAACATCATCAGCATACATATGGACTTCACATCTAGTCAGGACATCAGGCAAATCATTAACATATATTGTAAAAAGTAGTGGCCCCAGAACCGGAACACCCCGAGCAACAAATCTATGGTCCGATTTATTTTCAGCTACAACAACGGCTTGCCTTCTGTTAGTGAGGTATGAACGTAATAGTTTTGTTGCTGTCGAGGAAAAATTGTACATCTTGTGCAGCTTTGTCAAGAGTATCTCGTGTCAAAAACGTTACTTCACTATTATCCAAGTGTTTTCTTATATCTTCAATTATTTTTATAAGTGCTTCAGTACAGCTTCTGTTTGATCTGAACCCCGATTGTTTTTGGCTTAAAAGTAAATTTAGCTCAAGGAACTTTTTAATTTGTTGTGCAATTAGCTGCTCGAAAACTTTTGACAAGAAGGGCAGTATTGAGATTGGTCTGTATTCATGACCTCCCTTAGGGATTGGGATAACTTTAGCTGCTTTCCACTGGTCGGGAAAAGAACTTGTTGTAATTGCCGTATTTATTATGTGCGTAATATGACTAGTTATATGCGGTAATATTATTTTAAGGAATTTTGGGTTGACGTCATCCAAGCCTATTGCACTAGATTTAATTAATGACATAGCTGACAACACCTCACATGGACCGACACATATAAAATCAGATATGTATTACAGTTAGTCACTGGTACATTTAAATCGACAAATTTGTTATTTAACTCATTTACATCCACCTCACTACACATCTCTACTTTCGCTCTTCCTATCCCTAATTTTTTTATATTTTTCCATTTCTGTACATTTGATATTGCACTTCCAAACCCACTACTAAAATATGCTTGCTTAGCATTATCAATCATTTTACTTACTCTACTTCTACTACTTTTGAAAAGATTATATAGATTGTCAGTTTTATATCGTTTCCACTTTTCATAAGCCTTATTTCTAATTCCTATTGCTCGCTTAATATCACATTTAAACTAAGATTTTTTTGACGAGTTGATAATATGGGTCCGCACTGGTATAAACTTGTCGTATAAAACTCGAATATTGCTTTGCAATTTACCTAATTGAATATCAACGTTGGGTGTTGAGTAAATAATATCCCAGTTGAGGTTACTGCATTCCTCATATAGCCGAAGTAAATCTATATTTTTAAAATCTCTAAATTTTATACTCTGATTATTATAGTTAAGTTTAAGATCATAAATTAGAAAAATTAAGTCATGCTTTGAAAAAGCTGGTGCAGAGATCTGGTCATATAGGAGTATGTTCTCTAGGTTTTGCACAAAAAACACGTCCAGTAGAGTAGCAGCAGTTCGAGTAAAGTGGGTTGGTGTTCTTGAATTGACTAGTTTTAAACCTATTGATTCCATTTCGTTCTGTTAACATGTTACTGTTTAGATCACCAGTCAGGATTACATCAGTATAACGTAAAGTTAAATTAGATATTAATTCTAAGAGATTTGAGTATTCTATATTCTTGTGTGGTCTGTATATACAGCCAATTAGCAGTCTGCTGTCAGGATTTAAATTAGTCATTTCAATAAAAATAAATTCAATTGAACTGCCACTGGGTTGCTTAGAAATAACTTTACAAGTCAATCTCTTTGAGACAAAAATGGCAACTCCGCCAGCATGACCTAAACGATCTGAGCGAAACACATTAAAGCCTTCACATATAATAGACAGATCACTAAATTCAGGGACAAACCATGTTTCAGTCACGCATACAACATCAACCTTAGAATCTACGAACATATAGCGAAACTCTTCTATCTTATTAGCCAAGCTTATAAAGGAGAAAACAAAGTTTTTAGTCTTTTGATTGTAATTTGTTATTGAATCATAAAGTAGGTTATTTAAGGAATAACATATTGGACATATGGCCTCCACGGCTTTGCATACACAAAGCTTTTATTATTTTTGAAATATTGTTCACTAATGAAGACTCGTTATTCTATCGTGTAACGCTCCATTTTTACTAAGCCTAAACTGTCAGCTGTCGATTTACTATTTATTTTTTAGGGCTGTCGACTCTCAACTGCATAAATGGCGGCAATTTTAAATTTTGCGTTAATTTTGGGACACCTTTCATATGTAAGGCTATCAGTAAATATCAGTGATATTCTGGCTTACAGCCACCTAAGTCTTGGCTTAAGTCGAATACTTTTAGACGCAGTGCAGTCATATTTATTAGATTTATTTATGTGTCATATAATTACGGGCGACCTTGTGTCAATCTTTGTATAGCAACTTTGTTGACTCAGTGTTGACCGTTCTCAGATCACAAAGTTAGTTAAAATTTTACAAACATGCCTAGTTAGTTAATACAAATTAAAACTTAAGATAAACTTCAAGTTAAATGGCTTAATGCAAGTGTGGACCGAGTACGCAAATCTAAGAAAGGAAGAAAAGGTTCTTAGACTCATGATCATATAATGCTCATTTATCCTTGGGACACGACCTTTGCACATGCAGCCAAATGGAATTCAATTCAACTCGAAACAAACGAGGCTTTAAGTTGCCTACTGTCTTGGCTTGGATAAAATGTTGTGCAACTATTGATTGTTGTTGTGGCCCATCATTAACCTGCTCTACTTGGGCCAACAGCCACTTGAACCCAACGTGCCCAGCTTGACACCAATTGTTAGCCAGCCAGTCAGCCACCCACTCGACTCGATGAGTAGCCTCCGCCATGTCCATAATGTCTCAATCTCAATAAAGTTTGCCGGCCTAGCGCCATCGAATTCGTGTCATGGCACAAATTTTCAAGTCAAGCAAAAACGGAAGTGTCGGCACAAAACAAAGTGGCCCCAGCCCCCAAGCACTCGATAAGGACTCTGTGGGCCATCTTTACACCCATTGGCGATACACCATAATCTATATATGTATGTACGTAAGTGCATATAGTAAATGCTCCGACCCCCAGGTCTGCATCAGGCAAGGCTGTGTTGTATCCTTGTGAATCAGCACGCCAAAAACTTTTGCCGTTGCCTTTGTTTTGTCACGTCATTGTTATGGAAGCGACAGGCAACACAGGGAACACCGCCTACTCTACCCATCCTGCTTCCCCTACCCCACACCAAACACAATAAACAATGATGCAGTGGCTCACCTTCAGAGGTGGGTTCTGATTGCATTTGGCAAGCTACCAGCTACCAGCCACCAAAATGGTGCCAGCTAAAAAGTTATTTGTTTATTGATTGGCGTCATTTCGTTTTCGTATAATTTAAATTAAAAATTTGTTTGCGCTTTCCTGTTTTATCAAGGACTTGCTGATATAGTTAGCTTTGGTTAGCAGTTGTAGTAGTTACCGCAACTCGATCGAATTTATTGCATTGAGGCTTATGGGTCATATGCATACTATGGCCATATTTTTAAGTGAAAAACGCCTCACTTAACTTGTTCGGCAACTTAGCTCTGTCTAAATGAATGTTTATATCAATTAGCGGGCCCACCTCCTACTCGTTTGCTTTGCTCACTCGTCAATACCCGGCTCCACTTGCTTCGCTCATTTCGTATATTTGCACTTCCCATTATATAATTATAAATAAAAGGCTCAAGAAGTAAGAAAAAGAACAGCTAAAGTGTATATAATGTTTTATATTGATTCTTCATTTACAATGTTTTGAATACCTTTTTCTTTCAGCTTAAAGTTTTTCCTTAAATATTGATATTGCCACATTCAATTGACCATGTGTAATGATCGTTTCCTTGGTTATAGCACAAAGTACTATCTTTTTAAAACTCTGACCCTGAGATTTGTTAATAGGCATAGGAAAAGCAACATGTCTGTGAAATTGTGTTCTCTGCCCACGTCTCCTCGAGTATCGACTTTGATTCGCGATTTGCAAACAGCGGATCTTTTTCTCTCTCCAGTCAAAATTTCACACACCAAGATATTTCACCGGATTATTGTATGATAACAACCAATCTTGTAGCATTACATTATATTGAAGATGCATAACAAAAGGTAATGTAATTATCTGATTTAACAAATACATTTGGAAAATTTGTTTATGAATCAATTTACATTTAATAAATAAAGCTAGAAAATAATCAATTCATAAACGGTTTCTCTTGCACTCTTGGAAAATCGAGAACAACATCAACAACAAACATGCTTCTAGAAACGTTTTAAATGTAATTTACTTTAATTTGTTTAATCTTACCGAATATGAAAAACCATTGCCAAGCGGACGCCTTAGACATTGCGCTCTTGCCGAAAATGATTCGTATGCAGTCTTATGTTAACCGATCAAACTTCGGCTTAGCTTCAAGTGGTATATGCGTTCATATTTTATGAACATTGTTCTTAACTTGGTTTAGTGGAACCAATTTCGTAATATTTGAAAGGACCGCCGTTCGGTTTTTTATACCAAAAATAGAACGAAAAATAAAAAGTACATACTATTAACACTTTTTCTTATTTTTGGTTTTGTTTATTTTAGCTTTGACAAATTCACAACAATTAGATAATAGTATAAGATTTACAGTTTCTAAACAGCAATATATTGTCACTCTCTGGCTGACGTAATTGCACTTTTGAGTCATCGCATTACAACAACAACAACAACAGCAACAACAACAAACAATACATCAGGCAGGTTTTACAGCTTCCGTCAATGTGGTCATTGTATTTACATGTAAGAATGTGTGTATCTTCTATCTTCTGTTTTGCATCGTTTTTTTTTTTTTTTCTTTCATTTGCGAATTGTGGAAAAACTGCAACTTAATTTTTATGACTGTAGTAAAATTGTTGCTTGTGGTTTCTGTCTGCTGTTGCAGTTGATTGTTACTTTTATTATTATTATTTTTGCTTTTTTCTTCTTAGCAAAAACAAAACGAAGTAGCCCTAAGGGGAATACAGCTTCATCATGCGAAAAAGGGAAAAGGGCTATAAAAATGTAGTGGAGAAATGTCAAGTGCAACGACATAAATACATTATTGGCATTCGCTTGAGGAACCGAAGAGGCAACTCAGAGCGGGCGATTGTAGCAAAGTTCTTATTGTAGCGTCGCCATGCTCAAGCTGCCTGCTGGCGAACTTGCAACACTCAATGAATGCATTGCTGTCGTTTTTAATTACGTGCATACATACATACCTATGTATACACTTGCAACGGCAACATTGTGTCACAAAAGTATCTGACAGATACATTGTACGTACAACATGCAAGTACGAGTAAGTACTTTTTGTGTATTAATTGCGCTCGCTTTTAAACTTGACAGACGCGTATGACGTCATGAGCCGCACTGTTGACATTTAAGGCTATCGGGGGTCATTTTGCTATTCATTATATGTTTATTGTACTTAAGTATCAAGCATGTTTCTGAACTTTGCGTTCTTTGTACACTAGTATTCGCCCATTGTCTGCTCAAGTGTTGTGAATGGGTTAGAGGGGGTGTCAGCGGTACTCTAAATTTGGCTCGGGATGTTTGGCGCCAAATGTCAAGGAGCTGTGTGCAAAGCTTTGATCTTGTTTGGCAAGTCATGCTATTTAGTTCACTGACAAGTGCTTGGGGCAAAACAAATTTGCTTTTCTGAGACTTTAACTACTTGTAGCTGAATTTTGTGAAAATTATGCACGTTTTTGTGTCATTATTTGTAGTGAAAATTATGTTATTTTTAGAAAAAGAATTGTTTTAAACGTTCTATTCAAATGTAATATGAGAAAAATCAAACACATATAATTTTCTCATTCCATTGAGTATCCGCCTATCAGGTATATATATATATGTATATACATATATATATTATTACTTAACATATAAAGTCTTACTAACCTACATTTATAACTTTAACTTACCTATTAATTTGGTAATTTTTACTTTATTTTTATTAAATGACGACCGTTTTTAGTTGACAATATATATTTAAATAATTAACGAACATACTTTGAATGTTTCAACGAAAAACTATCAAGTGTTGACCAACTTGACCGGATGTCAAGTTGACAATTTAAGAGCTGCATTTGAAAAAGAGAAACTATTACAATAAGATGTTTAAATTAGAATTGCGAAAGAATCAAAAGGCGCTTCTAATTACTGTCCGACAATGCTAGATAAGCATGTGCGACTTGGTGGGTGTGTGGTTTTGTTTGTAGGTAACATTAAATTTTATACTTTTCTCTATTTTATTGGCAAAACAATCAAGTTCGTATAGGAGCAAATGAGGCAGCTAAAGCGGTAGCGGCCATAAATGAGTCAATGACTGGACAGCGCCGGCAAAGTCTTTCATTGTAGTGCTGAGCAGACCAAAGCCAAAACCAAAACCAAGTTGGTCATGTGGTCCTGGCGGCAGCTCATAAGCCACACATTTAAGCTGCATGAAATAAAGAAACGAGTTAGCCAACAACAACAACAACAACGTCGACCCTGTCGAGATGCTAAAGATTCTGTGGAAATGTTTATTAAAGTCGACGATTTTATGATTATGCCGCACACACAGCACAACAAGAACCTGCCTTAACGCATTGGTAGCTGCTGCTGTTGCATGTGGCAGTTGCGACTGCGTAGGCAATTAATTTGGACAACGTCCACATCGATGAAATGCCATTCATATGGCCTGCCTAACTGCCAGCCAGCATGACTGCCTTTTTCAAAGAAATGCAGAAATGGGTAGTCAAACTTCGACTCTGACTCTGGCTATTCAAATTTCAGTTTCGGTAATTATGTGAAAATGCATTTGTTCGCTCATTGCTTTTCCAGCCACTGCCACTGAAACACCCCTTTGCCAGTTTGAGCCCCATACCGCCCCGAACGCCCGCCCGCCTTCGCAGCCACTGTCAATGCATGTCAACTTATTTTATTTGCAGTCGAGAAGTCTTTGCCGAATGACCGAATGGCCGACTGGCAATTGGTTCCTTTTCTTATGGCCCCCTCCGCTGCCTTTTTGCAATTTGGGTGGTTGTTGTTGACCTGGTGACTGCTGAAGCCGGCTTGGCTAAAATGTGTGCCACTCATTGTTGTTGTCATATTGCTAAATATTGTTGCGCTGCACTTCGGCTACTAAAACTGTTAGTAGAATTGTGTCACTTAGCATATTTGTCTGGGATCCATTCTGTAATTTTCACTGCTGCCCATATCTTGAAGAGTGACGCACTTAAAAATGTACAGCTAACTATTAAATTCTATTGACTCCATTACAACAGTCTTTACTTCGTCTGTATTTAAGTTCCTAGCCAAGTCACAAAACTGCTACGGCTAAAAATAATTTACAGTCGAACTTCCATCTAACGAACTTCCGTATAACGAGATTTTCGATACAACGAAGTCAGAAACAAGAACCCTGCAATTTGGTTCAGTCAAAAACCCATTCTATATAACGAATTTTCTCTATAACGAAGTTTTTTGTTGTCCCCTTGAGATTCGTTATATGAAAGCTTGACTGTATTTTATATCTTAGCGTTGATAAGTGTAAATCAATTTGATATGTATTTTAATAAAATGAGAAAAAATTTTATAGGAATTTTAAACATAAAATATAGCACATGAAGTTTCCATTAAGTTAAATAAATTTTTAATTTTGTGTCAGCGATGTTTAATGGAAATTTACAACAGCAATACCGAAGGTACAAGAGCAAAGCAGTTATGACAAAATTTAATTGTTGAATAAAAACAATTTGATCATAAAACTCATGTATGTTTTTTTAAGCCATTTTCGTGTGACTTTTGTATGACAATTGCGGACTTTGTTTATGCCATCGGCATATCCAGGCAAGTATTTACTTTATTCACCTGTACCAGCTGCATGTACTGCGAGTATGTACGATACGAAGCAAAACACAAGTTGTCACACTTGGCGACAAGCGGAAACATTAATTAACCAAAATACATTTGGCAACATGACGGGCAACAACATGAAAAGCATATCGGGGGGAGAAAGAGAGGGACAGAAAAAGAAATGTTATGAACTATATAGAAAAGCAATGCTCCAGCCAAGTGGCAGAAAACATTTTCACCAATTTCTGCATATTTGCAACGATGTCGAGTCGTTGGCAAACGGCGGCAAATGCAACTGCAACTGCAACTGCAACAGCAACAAATCAAATAAGGAAAAATGTCGCCAAACTTTTCAATTCAACTGTCAATCAGTTTGAGATAGCGGCGGTCTGGAGAGCCAGCGGTAACAATAATGACATTTATGCAAAATAGCCGTCCAAGCATACTCAGCCAGTTTTGACCTGACAGACAGACGGACGAAGAAATGGACGAACAAAGTTGTGAACCGGGGCGAGCCTGGATGCCTTTCCTGGTCACCTTTGCCATAATAATTGCACTTGCATTGCATGCAAATCAAATTGTCATCACGCTGCCATCCTCCAACTGTCTGGCTAGCTGCTCTGTTGGCTGTGTGCTGCAGGGTCCAGCGGCTTGCTTTATTGGCCCCAAAGGAGCCAAGTCCAAACCGACATTGACGATAGTCAAGCCAGTCAGGCAGTCATGCAGTCATGCAGTCAGGGCACCGGCTGAATGATCGATGACAGAGTTTGTGTTTGATTGAAAGCAATTGGTGGCACCGTCACTTGGTCTTGCGTTTGTGATGGGCGCGGATGGCGGCGGCATCGCTTCAGTCCTCAGTTTCAGCTTCAGTCCTCATCTCATACACATTTTATTTGCTCGTTTTTGTGACGAGTGCATTGTTTGCTTTATTGTGTTTTGTGTCTTTTCGGTAGCTCTCAGTGTGCGAAAATTATTGCCACACGCGACTTAGGCGCATAAGCAAAATTTATTGCCTGACAGCCTTTACGTTGGCAATACGTTTATCTTTTTTGCTTTCTTGCTCTTGGCGTGCCTAACGGCAAATTTTGATTCACTGCAGCCATAATCGTTATTTGTTTATTACTACCTAACGCGTATTAGTTACTTATGCACAGCAATTCATAATTTTCTGGATTAATTTATGATAATTTGATCACTATTCTCATTGTCTAAGTTTTGGCGTTACTTAAAATTTTGATATATTAAAAATTTTCTTTTAATGTTAGTTTGGAGTTTATTACGCTTTTTTGGATATGTGCAATTTATATTACTAGTGACAGAAATATAAAAATCTGCTACTTATGAATTCTAAGCAATTAATGAAAATACTCTTTTTATCCCTTTGTTTGTTTGAAAATCTTAATTCTCTGAAACCGAAGGTAAAAAGTATACTGGTTTTGTGCAATGTACGTTATCTTCTGTCCATCTGTCCGTCTTTATGAACGCATTTTTTCGTTACCCGTTAAGCTGGACTTGTAACTTTGCACTTATCTTTGTCTATGAGCGGGACAAATAAAGTGTCAAGGTTTCTACGCCTACTCGAGGGCTGGGATATCGGTACAATCAATAACTGAAAACCACATACTACCCACATCCGTAAAATTTATTTCTGTCTACATTCATATTAAATTTGCCCTTACTTTCCGAAATGCATGTAGTAATGCAATTTGTATTTATTTTGATAAGTTCTGTAAATTGATGTTAATATTGTACCTTATATGCTCATCAATATCATGCCGCTCCTCTCTTAAACTCTTGGCCTATAATATGCTTAAGTCCTTTCTACAATTAACCAGTCACAAATACACCATATCCATTTACAGATCTCTCTCTTTGTTCCAAGGTGCAATGGCAAATCTGGGTAACAAATTAATTTGTCATATTAACAATTGCCACATAAAGTCACACGCTCGCCATGCCCACTAGGAGGTGATCATGTTGATCATAATCCTCCTGATAATGATGATGACAAAGCGCAAGGGAAAAACAGGCACTGGTGCCTAACTAACCGCATTGACTTACTGACTAACTGCCTTAACTTAGTCTTAGCCTCCGGCACTGACACTAGCACCGACTCGGAGACTCTGTCTCAGACTTAGGCTCTTGATTTTACTTACATACTAGTACATTGAATAATACGCAAACTTAGGGCAAATCATGTGTAGTTGCTGCTGATGCTGCTGTTGTTGGTGTGCTTGCGGGCTGTTGCATTTCGTAGATTTTTAATTGAAAAAACATGTTTTACGAGCATCGCTAACTACTTCGATGAGTAAAACAAAAAACAACAACTAGTAAGAAAAATGCAATAATATTTGTGGGCGCAGCTGAAGATGACGCTGTCGTTAGTTAAGCATCTCGTACTGCTTAAAAGTCGGTGCATAGGTGCTGCCTAACAAGTCGACTTTGTCAGTTAGTTTTGCATCTAAAAAAATCTTCAACTACTTTTGTACTTGTCTTCGCAATGACTGCAACATGACTTAATCTATGTACTTGTTAATCACTCAGAATAAAACACTATGTAAAAATGCATTAAATTTATATGCAGCTTAAGTAAATTTGTGCAACAACTTTATTATTTTTAAGGGGCTAGACCCACTTGCAGCGCAAAAAACAATAAAAAATTTTAATGAATGTTATTTTATTGAACCACACTTTACCGATTGTAACGATCAATATAACATTTTAAAGTGACTCCATTGAACTGTTTTTAGTATTTTGATACTCGTTACCGAAGGTAAAGAGTATATTGGTTTTGTGCAATGTCCGTCATGGTGTCTGTCCGTCTGTCCGTCCGTATGGTTGCTAGTTTTTTCCCCACCCTTCAAGCTAGAGAATTGAAACTTTCCAATTCTCTTTATCTATGGGATAGTAAATTAAACTGTCAAGATTGGGGTTCTACGATAACTGGGGGGCTGGCAAATCGATAAATTCGTTAGCTCAAAACCGATAAATCCACATATTTCGCAACATCCTTACAGCTAGAACTACCAAAATTGATAAGCAGATAGCTACTAGCAACCCCCAAAAAACTGCATCAAAAATTTTGGAGCCACGCCAACCCATTCCGCCCCCAGCCCCCTCACATTTTGAAATCAGAAAAGCCTATATCTTCCACAGTTTTTGAGCTAGAGATAGGTGATGATGACGCCCCAAAAACTGCATCAAAAGTTTGGATGCCACGCCCACGAATACTGCCCTAGCCTCCCCCATCCACCCCAACGCTTCGTCAAAAACGGCAATGCGTGTATCTTCCAGAGTTGTGGAGCTAGAGCAAGCATTGAGCAAGAGTCACCAGATTTGGTATGAATATAGCGATTGACATTCCATAAAGATCTGCAGCAAAAATTTGGATGCCACGCCCACCCATACCACCCCCAGCCCCCCTTTCCACACTTTTTACAAACTTCGAGCTAGAGTCACCAAATTTGGAAGGAATATAGCTGCAATTGACATTCCTTAAACATCTGCAGCGAAAAATTTGCGATGCCAGCGCCTCACCCATACCACCCCTCAGTCGTCCGAGCCCCTTTCTACTTTTTTCACACTTTTTACTCTGTTTTCGAGCTAGAGTCACCAAATTTGGTTAACGTAGACTAGCAATTTGGCCAGTTCAAACGAGGTGGCTGCAACAGTGAAATTTTTGGATGCCAACAACCTTTTTAATAAACCCTCCTCGCTTCCCCACCTTTAAATTTAAAATAAATCGATAAGACTGTGTTTAAAGCAAGATTTCAATTGTTCTATTATTTTTGAAAAATTGAGAAATTGGGTACTTTTACAATTTCCTTAGATTGAATTACGCTCTCTTTGTTTTATAAACCAGTCACAATAATTTCTCGTGCGTAATCCTAACTTTGCGTCCGACTGCTAACGTTTTAAGGTACTTGTTTTTTTTTGTTTATACTCTGTTTTCGAATTGGTACATTGTTTTTGTGCAATGTACGCGACGGTGTCTGTCCGTCTGTTTGGGAAATTTAAATATACCTACTGGGGTGCTGAAAATTCGCTAAAATTGATAGCTGAAAATCGATAAATCCTCATATTTCCAACATCCTAACCAAATTTGGTAAGGTGATAGCTACTAGCGTTCCCCAAAAACTGCATCAAATGTCAAGATTAGGGCACTACGCCCACTGGGGGCCCTGGAAATCAATACCAAGTCGATACACCACGAGATGTAAATCGATAAAACACACATACAGTGCCGCTCAACTAAATTAGTTTGACAATATTTTTAGGTATGCGATGTTATATCTCTATAACGAGCACTCCGATTTTGACCAAATAAGTTTTCTTACATAATACAATCAATTATAAATGATATTGTTAAGTTTCATTTTTGTAAATTTAGTATTTATATATTTTTTATTTTTATACCCTTCACACATGTGAAACAGGGTATATTGAGTTTGTCATGAATCTGTAACGCCTTAAAGGAATGATGGGAGACCCCATAAACTATATATCAAAATGATCAGGACGAGCTCAGGAATTGATTTCCGCGTGTCCGTCTGTTTCAACACGATTTCCGGCCAAACTGCTGAACCGATCTTGATGAAACTTTCACAGATTGCTTAGATCATGTCGGGTTTGTTCACTATGTTCAATTTCATCCCGATCGGAGCATTCTACGACATAGCCACCATACAAATTGACCATATCGTACTATCATATGTTGTTGCTGTCGTGCACTTTCAAGTACCTACATATAGCTCATTTGCTTCAAAAGACATTTGCGTCAAAAAATTGTCATATTGTTGTTGTTGTTCTCGCACACGAACAAGTAAATGACGCTCAAGAGTTAAAATAGGAGCGAAAAATTACCAACAACTGCACAGAAACATAAAAAGGGGGGGAGGATTGATTTGGCTGACTGTCTACCGTCTAGCTGACAATAACAGTCAAACCACAACAATTGTTAAAAAATAATAAATTCCAATTCAATTTATTGAAAATTATTTAAAAAAAAAAAAGTAATCCATGTGTGAAGGGTATCATAGTCTTGGCATAGCCAAAATTAACTATGCGGCACTTTTTTTTCAAAAACATAACAAAAAAATATTCATATTTTTTGGCTCAACTAAATAGGTTTAACAACTAAAACTAGTTAAATCAATGATACAAGGCAACATTTTAAGGCAATTTTTAACTTAAACATTAAGACGTACTATTTTAGTAATTTTTAGTATTTAGTGTGGCCCCCTTACTCTTAATCACTTCAAAAATTCGATTTGATAAGGAGTCGTAATAGTTATACCCTTAACCCATAAAATGGGTAAATAAGGGTATAATGGTTTTGTGCAAAAGTATGTAACAGGCAGAAGGAAGCATTTCCGACCCCATAAAGTATATATATTCTTGATCAGCATTAACAGCCGAGTCCATATAGCCATGTCCGTCTGTCCGCCCGTCTGTCCGTCCGTCTGTCCGTCTGTCTGTCCGTCTGTATGAACGCGTGGATCTCAGAGACTACAAGAGCTAGAGACTTCAGATTTTGGATATAAGTTCTCCTTTACCATGAGCAGAACAAGTTTGCTTCAAATTATCGATAACTATTCTGGTTTCCGATATAAACATGTGATCGATAACAAAAAAATATCGAATTTGGAAAATGGTAAAAATGAGGGTTGAAATAATGGGTAAAGATAGAACTTTTCTGAAAATTTGTCCAATCGGTTGAGAAACACCGGAGATATCGAATTTAATCGATTGAAGTTAAGTCAGTATACCAAAGTCTTATATAAATTTAATTTATTTATTGCAACTGGGTGTATCTTCTAGTAGGGCTCCCCGACTAGAGCCTTCTTACTTGTTTTTGATTTCACTTAGTGAAATTGTTGACCAGGCCTTTTTAATCGCTTCAACTAGGGTCGTAGAGTCTTGAAATTTTGTCCCCCCTTCGTACACTCTCCTTGACAAAAGACCCCAAATGTTCTCGATGATATTTATATCCACTGTTTTACAACCCGGGCGGTATGGATGGGGGCGTTATCGTGTTGGAATGTCCATGGAATACGACCATAAATTTCCGAAAACTTGGGAAAAGCATTTTGGAGCACAGTCTTGTAAACATTCGCACTCATCCTCGAAGTAACAAACTGAAGCTCACAGGTACCATAATACGATACTGCTCCCCACACCATTACGCCACCTGAACAGCTGTGATGACGATTTAAAAAGCACTCCTCCTTTCGCATATCGTGGAAATAGTAGTTGTATCCATCTGGCCCATCGAGGTTGAACTTTTTTTCGTCGGAAAAGACCACTGTTGTCCATTCTTTGATCCACGTCATATGCTCTTGGGCAAATCGAAGCCGTGCTTCCTTACGTGCATCATTGAGAGGTGGTTTTTTCTTTATTTGTAAACCCTGAACCCATAAAATGGGTAAATAAGGGTATAATGGTTTTGTGCAACAGTACTTATGTATGTAACAGGCAGAAGGAAGCATCTCCGACCCTATAAAGTATATATATTCTTGATCAGCATCAACAGCCGAGACGATATAGCCATGTCCGTCTGTCCGTCCGTCTATCCGTCTGTCCATCTGTATGACACGTGGATCTCTGAGACTACAAGAGCTAGAGACTTCAGATTTGGGATATAAGTTCTCCTATACCCTAAGCAGAACAAGTTTGTTTCAAATTATCGATAACTATTCTGGTTTCCGATATACACATGGAATCGATTACAAAAAATATCGAATTTGGAAAACTTAAAAATGGGGGCTGAAAAAATAGGTAACGATAGAACTTTTCTGAAAATTTCGTCCAAATCGGTTAAGAAACACTGGAGATATCGAATTTAATCGATTGAAGTTAAGTCAGTATACCAAAGTCTTATATAAATTTAATTTATTTATTGCAACTGGGTTCAGTGTATCTTCTAGTCGGGCTCTCCTGACTAGAGCCTTATTACTTGTTAATCTTTTCAAGTGTTCGGCACTCCGAATAATTCGTTTTACCGTTGCCAAACTATCATTTACGCCGCATTCTTCCCTAATTTTACCGGCAGAGAGGCGGGAATTTGAGGCAGTTCGAACAAAAGTCGCCTTTCTGATGCCGTTGTTGCATATTTTCTTCCTCCTTTCGTGTTTCTTCCGTAGTCTGCTTCATTACGAAAAAAATTGCTTACAACGTTTTGACTTCGACCAATCTTTTTAGCTGTTTCATCGTGTTTTAGGCCACATTCAATATAGCTTTTGATTCGACCCTTTTCAAAATCGGTTAAAGTTTTTCCGCGAACTATTTAGGTAAAAACTGACTAAAGTTGGTTTAAATTTTAGAACACAAAAAAAGTAACTCGTTTACATCCCGCAGTCAATTATATTGTGAAGATAAAGTTGTCAAACCTATTCAGATGAGCCAAAAATAGACCACACATCTGGCGAATTTCACAAATTATGAGTAAACAAATGAAGTTTCAAAAGAAACAAGAATGATGAAAAAATAACAGTAGGAACAAGATAGGTAACAAAATGTGAGCAATATTTTTCAAACCTATTTAGTTGAACGGCACTGTATTTCCCACATTTGAACAGCCAGTGTCACTAAATGGAAAGACAATAACAGGTTACGTTCCCCAAAAAGTTTGCATCCAAAATTTTGTATGCCACGCCCACACCCCCCAGGCCACCGACTGCACAAAGTTTTTGGAACTACCAATTTGATGAAAAGATGCGTCCGACTGCAACGTTTTCATTCGTTATATTCATAGATGACAATTTTTGTATATTGTAGATCAATTCTGTTATGACTCAAAAATATAAATGTGCGAGTATTAAAAAATACTTTTTTCAAAATCCGATTTAATGTGCGAAATAACACTTTGAAAGCTTCAATTCAAATTATAATACACAGGCGATTTTAAATACGCAGCAACAGTTTAAAGTAAAGTTTTTATTACCATATAATTAATGATGGAGTTGCATAATCTTAAGCGTACAACGGCAAACTGCAAAACGATTAGTAAATGCCATGTCAGAGGCAAAGTCAAGGTAGCAGACAATTTAACTTGTGCACCAGCAAAAAAGCTTCAAGAAGCAAAAAAAAAAACGAAATAAATAAACGAAATACGATTTATATAAATGTGCTGCATTTAAACGCAACTTGCAACAGTGATTTCCGCTAATTTCAGGCAGCTCGAAGAGCCAGCCAAAAAGACAGCTCACGCACATTGAGTACAACTTGGTTGTGGGACTTATAGTTGGACTAGGAGTACGGCTGGAACTGCGAGTGGATCTGGTACTATGAATGTGACTGTAACACTTGGCGCATCTTTAAGCGAATGACCGCAAACGGCAGATTGGCGATTAGGCTGAAAGTCAAGTTTGAAGTTGATAGCCAGAAGACGAAGCTGCTGGAGCCCCGAAGACAGAGAGATAGAAAGTTTTTGCCAGTGACCTGGCTACTGAGCCAATGAAAAATGCACGCAGCAGCTTAACGAGAAACCGAGAAGTCAGTTGAAGAGAGACACGCAAAAAAAAAAAAAAACTATCATAGCCAAATGCAAATATCACCCAAATGCTATGAGTAATAAAAATTAAAAATGCTGTCGAGAGTGGAAAGCCACTTTGCTCTTTTCCGCTGCCTCTCTCTTTTTTCTTTCTATCTCTCTACCTCTGTTTGTGTCTCTTTCACATTTATCTCTTTCTTTCTTTTTTTGTGTGTGTGTATTACTAACGGATAAGCGCTGCGAAATTGACGCTGACAAGCCTAGTTGGTTTTGGCCAGCTTGTCCAAGTGGGCAACCGTTGCGTATACTTAATCTGCGCTTTCGCATCGTACAAAGCATTGTGTGTGCGTGCAACTGTTGCCATGCTGTGACTATCATTAATATTTCATATTCATAATCATCATCTAGTCAACGTGTTTTAACGCACTGCCAGTTAACACCACCTTTTGCTTTGGTGTCAAAATGCTTTTTTCTTTCACATTTTTCACGCGATTTATGCGTTTTTTTTTTGTGTGCCACAATGCCACAGCCTGTGCCGTTGATGTAGCCAACTTCCTTACCATTTCTGGCTAGTTGGCTCTGGTCCATGCCGACTTGCTTGTTATCGCTCCGTTCTCGTCTCAGTGTCGCTGGCACTTGTCACTTGGCTAAGATCTTTTACATGCAATGCATATTCTGGCGCCCAAGCAACAAACAAATTTTCGAAAGGCTTCTTTTTTGGGCCGAGTGTTGATGTTCTGATGAATGCACATGAAAGTATGTGATTAACGTATGTTCGTGTGCATGTGTGTGTATTTTTCTATATAAGTGAAAATGTGTTGTCCGCATGCAGTAACCCGAGAGCTGCATACTTATCTAACAAACTATTTCATGGGTCAAGGATAAATACTTGAAATATCGGTTTGACTTGAAAATTTTTTATAAATGTAAATGTACAGTATTTCAAAAATATTTTCAAAAAATCTCAGACCAGTGTTTTCTTGACACAACTTTTCAAAAGACAGTGGACGCACTTGATCTCGCTAACTTTGAGACGAAGTAATGCTTTCACCGGAAAACAGCTTTTTATAAGGACCCCCACCAATGGAAAATGCGAGTCTGTCAGCTGTGAACAAATATCTTTATTGCGTGTTGATTTAATTTACTAAAGTAAAGTGGCTGGATTTCAGGCAATGTGATTTTTATAATATTATAATTATTTCTAGGTCACGGTTTAAATACTCACTGAAATGAACACTCTCTTTCTCACCCACTTATGTTTACGTTTCTACTTAAAGTACAATTTTATTAATATCTTAATACCTTCCTTGCTAGGCACAATTCCAACACTTATTGTAACTAAGTTTCTTGGAATATAAACTGAGTAATAGCTTTTACAACCGCTTTGAGCTAAACGCATTTTAAATTTTTCAAATAAATCAAGCATAACATTTTGCGACGACCAATACTTTAAGGGTGCAGCATAAAAAAATCTCTCATATGCCAATTCCAGTTGTAATTTGAGCACTAACAAACACTTTACGGAATCATATACCGTGAAAAAAGCCATTCTTAATTTAAGAATTTTATTCTAGAATTATCCCGATTCGTACTTAAAATATTTAACCACGATTCATACTTAAGAAACATTAAAATAAGCCTAAAAATGTTCTTGAATTTTTTTGAAATTTCATTTAAGTACAAAACTTTTTTTTGTAAGAATATAATTCTTGAACGAACGAAAACGAACTTGTTAATTTAATAAGTAGAAACCGTTCATACTAAAAATCTTGATTCTTCTTCTTCGTCGGAAGTGAGCTTCAATTCAGTAATATAAGTCCAAAAAAACTTAAAACCGGCAATCTTTAGTTCGAAATACTTGAATTGAGTATTTGAGTCAACTTTAATCAAGTATAACCCTAGCTATGCTCAAATTAAATACGAAAATTTCTGTTCAAATCTCAGCGGCTTTTTATAAAACTTTTATTTTTTTGTCTGTTAAAAATGGATTATATGTGAATAGTTTACTTTTGTTATAATTATTTTTAAAAGTCATTAGTTAGAATAAAAATGCCAAATTAGCTAAGCTGAATCAGGTTTGCTCAAGATAAACATTAACTGCAATAAAAAAGGAACTCGACGCAATAAAAAGATATCTAAGTTTTCTTATTTCTTACATTTAGCTAACTTAAGCATAAGAATGATTGAAAGTTTTTAAAAATGCTCTACCCACGCTATGTTTCTAGCTTATAATTTCAGGAATAAATAAAATCAAGGATTGTCATACTTGGATCAAGTATACAAATTCTTGGATTTTGAATCCGTTTCAACCTTATTGATGACGAATTGAGTATTTTTGTTTAAGAAATAACGACCTTACGCAACTTATAACACGGCTTGGCTGCGTTTGAGTACGGAACACTTGGCGTATTTTTTAATTAAATTTTGTTTTTGTCAGTTCTTAAAACAAGTGGGTTTATTCCTATTTTCAAAATGTCTGATCTACAATTCTTAGAATTTTGATACTTAATTCAAGTATAAATAATCTCAAAACGTTCTAAATTAAAGAATGTGCGCTCTAAAAAGTTGAGAATGTTTAAATAATTGCAATACCCGAATTCTTAAAATTCGCGAAATGCTAGCTGTTCAGAAAAGTATAAATTGTAACAAAGAACAGACAACAATTTCTCAGTTTTTCCAAAACTTACTAAATTAAAATTTAATCCTTGCTTTGAACTCAGATTTATTCGATTTACTTTAATTATAATGGTAAGCAAAGGCATCTCTTTTTGGAAATTGCCCTCGTGGCCAACAGAAAATTTTCTCTCGGTTTTTGCAACCACCTCAGTATTCGCAATCGGCTGAATTTTAATAGGTTGCGTTGAGTGAGGTCGTACTGTATATAGGTGAGCAATAAGATCGGACTCCAAACTAACAGTTTGGCAATAAAAATCACGGCACCTCGCTGAGTAAAAAACAGTATCGTTAAAGTGTAGAAAACAGTGTGAAAATCGACCAAAGTGCTTAAGCATTCACAAAAATACATTACTACATACAAACATCATACATACAAATGTATATGGGACTAATATGTAAAATAAATGAAACTTTAAATGGCACTGGTTGAGTTTTGGACGGCTTAATGCTTTAACACTTGTATAACACAACCAAACACAGTTTAATTTACGGCGCAAAGTTTCGTTTAGTCCATGGGCTAACAAATATTCTTCTTTGCTTTTTCCAGACTCAGTCCCTATCCCAGTCCCACTCCCACAGTTTCCATCTCCCCAAGCTGTAAATAGTTCCAACGACATACTGGATAGTAAAGCTTTTGACTTTTGTTTAGTAGAGTTTAGCGCGTTTATTTTAGCCCTGTTTGATGAGGTTTTAACGCAAGCGTGAATCATAAAATTACTGCTTCATGGTGAATGCTAGCGTGTTAGTTGCTTTCGTCGTTTATCAACCTTCACAAAGTACTGCCACTTTGGATTATAAAAAAAAATTGCAGGCTCATGCTAATGCCTAAGCTCGGGTAGATCAGGTGTCGACTATTTAATAAATCGAACAATGAACAAGTAAGAAGGCTCTAGTCGGGAGAGCCCGACTAGAAGATACCCTGAACCCAGTTGCAATAAATAAATTAAATTTATATAAGACTTTGGTATACTGACTTAACTTCAATCGATTAAATTCGATATATCCGGTGTTTCTTAACCGATTTGGACGAAATTTTCAGAAAAGCTCTATCGTTACCCATTCTTTCAACCCTCATTTTTACATTTTCCAAATTCGATAGTTTTTGTAATCGATTCCATGTCTATATCGGAAACCAGAATAGTTATCGATAATTTGAAGCAAACTTGTTCTGCTCATGGTATAGGAGAACTTATATTCAAAATCTGAAGTCTCTAGCTCTTGTAGTCTCTGAGATCCACGCGCTTATATAGACGGACAGACGGACGGACAGACGGACATGGCTAAATCGACTCGGCTGTTGATGCTGATCAAGAATATATATACTTTATAGGGTCGGAGATGCTTCCTTCTGCCTGTTACATACTTTTGCACAAAACCATTATACCCTTATTTACCCATTTTATGGGTTAAGGGTATAAAATGTTTGTATCACATCGATAAAATAGATGTTAGGCTCAAAGACTAGTTAGCATAAAGCATATACAGTACAGTACAAGTACATTGAGTGCTCTTTTAACCATGTTCTTTTCGAAAAGGGCAGTACAAATGTTCTCTGTATGAAAATACAAATCAATTGAATACCAAAAGATTAATTATATATTTTTTACTCGATCCAAACTATTGGCAAGCATCCTTTACATTTCTCAGCATCCGTCAAGCATTTCACCAATCATTTAAATCGATTGCTAAGCCCATCATTAGCAGAAAAGATTTTTCATTAGTCTGCAATGACTAATTATTTTGAATTACGATGGACTGACTGCCAACATTTTATAGCTCCAACGATTTGGGAATTCGAATGGCGCAATCACTTGAAAATTACATTCGATGCAAATAAGAGTCTTTAGACAGGAGACCCCATGCCGTTTTAAAAACCCCTTGGAGTCGTGGCCAAATGATCAACTGCCAAGCAGTCAAATAAATTAATTGCAGAAGAGCAGCGCAAAAATGCAGCAGGTATGAAAATTGCTTCATTAGATAGCCAAAAGATAAGCATCTTCAAAATCTCTTCAATCACACAGCTAGAGAAGGTATCGTGTAGTGTTTTTAATCGTTTCTCTAAGAATATCCTAATAAGAAAAATCAATTCCTTATGCAACTTTATATTATGTAGGATTTTATCATTTCAAATAAACTACGAGTTCATAGTTCAAATAACTTATTCTGCTTATTTATTAAAATATATTGAGTTAGTCGAAATTCATTAAAGATTTAATAATTATCTCTGTAAATAATATAATTTTTTTAAATATTCATTTAGTCAAATTTATAAATAGTAGGATTTAGTAATAGGTAAATAAATTGTTTTTGTTTTGTCGCTTTTTTCTTGCAAAATTGCATTGGCATGACTAGAGATTTCAAGAAAAACATTTGAACTGAATTTAAATTAGTTTTCAAATGGTAAAACGTTGTGGGTCTTGCCTCTTTTTTCGCTCATGCTCTTAAGTTGATATTGAACACGCGCCCATCTCTAAACACAAGTGATCATCCAAGTGATCGTCCAGCTGATCGCTTTATTAAGCCGAAAAACAAGTTAGCAGCAGCAGTGTTGACTGTTTTTTATGTCAATAACCTGGCAATTAAAATCCAAGCGGTGGTCCCGTAACACCACAATGCCGTTTAATAAAGTTAGCATTTGTATAATGTCTTGTCAAATATTTATTGGCATTTTTTCTTAACGTTTAAACGTTTCTTGTTGTTGTTATTCATGTTGTTGGTTTCGATGTTGTTGTGGTCGTTGCTCAAGATTGTAATCTGTGGTATGCCGCCCGAAATTGGTTTTAACTGACCGCCAGCAGCTATTGGATTGGCCATATTGTGCCCGCTGTCGGCCTCCATTGTTGTTGATCTTGTTGTTGTTGTTGTTATTAAAGGGGGGTGTTGACAATTAAAAGACATGAAGCGATTGCCGTTCATCGGCCATTTTCAACATTAATTTGGCTTGATTGCTGACAGTTAACAGTGCAATTGCGATTGCGATCTGATAAGCACGGGAAGCAATCGCATAGTTTTCACCTTTTGCCTCATTGCGAATTGATTAACTTATGCAAATGCTCAAAATGTTGCCACAGATCTCGCTATCACACACCCCCAACAACAGCGTTGTTCGATTCTCCAGACAACCAACCACAACAGACGAGTCAGTCAGTCGCAACTGTGACAAAAGGCGTTGCCATGCACGCTCTGCAGCAGTTGAACTCCCTTCCCTCGGACTACTCCTTCAACATTGACTAAAGAGCTGAAACTTTGATATTTTGCTCCCCCTCATTTTTTTAGCTTTGACTGTATTTCCATCAAGCGGCTCTTTCTTGGATTTGTGGCCAATAGACATCAGAGACTTTGCAAGAGATTCTCATGTTTTTCCTTTTTGGCCAGGTATAAAGCGACTTCGATGTCGTCGTCGTAGTCATAGTCATTGTCGGCGTTGTCTGTGTCTTTTCAATTTCTAATGTAGTGCACGCTACGCCCTGAAGGGATTTTTATTTTATACTTTTCGACTTTACGGTTTTATTTATTTATGTTACAGTCGCAGAGCACTCTGCACTGTGAAACTAAATCGTAGAAAATTACTTTAAAAACGCAGTGGTTCATTAATTTTGGTATTTAATAAAAGGAACAAGAAATAGATATCCTTTTTAAATTTCTTAAGTTTATCTTGAAGGTACTTAATTGAAAAAATTTACTTATTTTGAATCTGCTTTTTTCTTTTAGCACATATTAAACTGGTCATCTTGTGATACAAAGTATGATCCGAATAAGAACAAAACATAAGTCCAACATTTTGCTCCACTGTGCTGCATTGAAGCTCGAAAACCTTAGACGCCATTTGATGACAAACTTCAAATCGTTTGCATACAATATTTGTTGTCTATTTTTTATGATTGCTAGTTGTTGCTGTTGGTGGTTGGTGATGGTGGTGCTGCACACTTTAAGTCATCACCATGTCAGCGGCACAGACAGCGATCCAAACAATCAAAATGATATGCAAATATATGTAAGAGTACCGCTACGAAAAAGGCGTGGGTTAATTGTGACTTTATCAAACGACGACCAAAAGGAACAATGAAAATTCGCAATCGAAAGGAAAAAATCAAATTTATTACAAATTTAAGCATAGAAACCAACCACGACACAGGCCTCGGCGACGACTGCAACTTGGACTCCAACTATGATGCGGCAAGTTATAGATTTCGTCATAGTTTCGGCAAAGGTGAGAGAGATATGAAAATCGGAAAATAAACCTGTCAACCGAACACCAACGCGCACGGCACTGTGAACTACGAACCTGCAGACCGCCCAGTTGGCTTTCGGTGGGTGGGCGGTGCCAAAACTAAGCCACCAAAACGCTGAAATACATAAAACACATTAACACAGCACTGGGAACGGAAATGGTCGCATGCATGTCAAGTTTTCCCATAGCAACCCAAAAAAAAGCCCTGCAGTCGATTTTTAAGATTCGAGGACTCAAGCGTAACATATTTCCAAAACAATTTTAATACAAATAACGGCATATGCTGTTTGTGAACTAACAGTAACAGTAGAGGTAACAACTATAGCCGTCACCGCAACTACACGCTGAAGCAAACAAAAAATAAAATAAATTACCATTTATTTGGTGCAAACGACAGGTCAAATAAATTGGCCAGAATAGAATATTGTATTAATAAAAACTAAAGGTTTTCAATTTAAAGTTTTAATACAGTTTTTAATAGAACCAACAATATTCTCGTACATATCAAGCCTAAAAATCCGTAGTGATTATTATGTGCACATGGAATTCCATATTTTTCTGCTGTTACTTAATGAAGAACAAATATTACATAAATTCAGTACTAATTGCATTTTACAAAAATATTATCAAAAAACCAGACTTTCTAATTCTAGTTCGAATTTTTCTGAGTGTAGCTATAGCATCCATGTCAGACACACAATTCCTGCCGGTAGAGCAGTCGAAAGCCGCGACCCACATATTCGGCATCTGTACGAAAGGGCAACACAATGGGACCGGCGGCAATGTCCCTCACTGTAGCATGCATGGTAAAATCCTCATTCTCTAAGCCATCGTTCAGCCGCTCTCCGCAGAGCCGCACCGAATTAATCGCTATGAAGTCGTCTGGGCAATTGAAGATGCCAGCGCCAGCTTGGCCATCAGCCACAAGATCATTTTCAGCTGTGAAAAGTTTAACACAGTTCTAGAGATTTTAAATTTGACTGAACCACAAGTGTTGTGACTTACCCTCATCTTTGTTGATGAGCTGAAAGTCCGGCTGATCTCCGCCAAGTTGTTCTGTGTTGTATCTGATACTACACACATTTTTGGCACGTGCCAAGCATATTGCATAGTTCATATTATTCTAAAAAAATAAAAAATAATAAATGCTGGATAGGTTTAGGGGAAAAAATACCAACCAGATAAGTGGCCTCACGACTTTCTACAATGCTGCCATCCACATCGTAGTTGAAGGACTTAATAATACCCTCACCGTCGCTAAAATATTGGAGGCAATTATCAGGCGCGAGGCTATCTTCCAATTGACTAATCTTGATGTTAAAGGATCTTTGGCCACTGGAGACTTTAACAAACACCGATAGATATATCTTATTTTCATTGGAGTCTCCAACATGCACATAAACTTAGGTATATCATTAATATATTTTTTGCCATACACTTAAATGTACTCACTATGTTGACCCGTATTAACGCCACAAAGAACTGGTATGTGAAAATTAGCATTATGTCCAGATATTATGAACTGATCGTCAAGACAATCTCCATTTGTTGGGCGACTAAGCTGCGAAACATATAAAGGATATTTAAATATTTTTTGATATATACATTAATTATTTTTTTGTATGTATATTGATACCGAAGGTGACTATTGGATTGCTGCGCCCACTGGGGGGCTGGAAAAATAACGCATAGAAAATGTTTTGCCCATTTCATGGGATCACAGTCTAAGTAATAAGTTTATGTACCTCAAACATTTGAAAATCCAGGCGCAGTTGCTGCACACCTTGTCTCACATTGACAATCATAACACAGATCATTATTTCGCGTACTGGTTGCGGATAGTTGGGACTCTCAAAGTAGACGATTTGTTGGCTGGTAGCATCCCCACAGCCGTTAACAACTGAAAGCAAATATAGTTTAGCCAGGGCTGTGGATGGCTAAATTTTTGATTATAGTCATACTTACAGATACAACAGGAGCCAACACCCTCAGCACAACTTTCGGTTGGTATACCACCCAAACTTTTGCATTCGAACTCATGGTAGCAGACACCCTCCATAGTGCGGATATCGCCCATTGAGACGCTGCACTTGGTATTGGGAAATTTGATCACCTCGAAGAGACTGAGAAAACCTTTGCCCTTGGGCTTGGGTGCAGTGGATTGCTTTAGTATTAGATTCGCTTCGACCGGAGAACCATGGATCAGCTGCTTTAGCTTTTGTGCCAATTTTCCCGAAAATGTTTGTGGAATCATTATGGAGGTGCGCGTGCTGGAGGGAGTGGGTGGCATTAATGGCAGCATCGATGGTCTTTGCGTTGGCCTTGGACTCGACATAATCGTTTCAGTGCTACTTGGAGTGGGCATGGTCATATCCGTAGAGGTTGGTTGCGCAGGCTCATCTGGTTCCATTGAAGTCGGACGCATTGGAATCGTCGGCTCGGGCTCATCGGGCTCCACAGGTGCGGGATCTGTAGGCGGTGGCTCTGGCATCTCAGTCATTTCTGGCGGCTCGTCCTCATCTTCTGGCTGCTGTGCAAATTTCTGTGGCCGCTTGCCCGGCTGATAACGTAGCGTATAGTGAAAGCCAACTCCTTCGATGGCCATGCCACCAAATCTTTGTGATGTCCTTATGCCTTCACTGCTGCCACCACGCTTACTTTTCCTTAGGCCCATTGTCACAAAATCTCGTCGTTCATCGTCAGCATCAACAACCACGCCCACATAATAGAGCGTCAAAACGAGAGCGCTTATCAACGCATCGCGTTTTGACAACATTGTTAACGGAACTTCACTCAGCGACTGCCTGTAGGTTGCCACCAAGCTTCAATCGCTGCTGGGGCTTCATCTATGTTAGTGCAGTGGCTCAGCTTCAGTCTCTGCTGCATGTTTTCTTTGGCTTTATTAGAGCATTAATTGTAGTCCCCGCCAACGATGTTGTCGGTTGTCATTTTTGTTGTCATCACAAGTCGGCTTTTTAGCTTTTCCCAGCTTGCCTGCTGCTGCTGGGCAACCTTCACTTTTTCACTATTTTCTTACTCGTTCCTTCTTTCTTCTCGATCAAACAACAAAGTCACGCCTTTGTGATCGCACATGTGCCCCTCGTTCCTACATTTCCCCCTAGCCCAATTTCTGGATTGTGCAATTGTTGCTGTTGTTTGTTGTTATTTTATCTTGGCAGCAACAATTCAGCGGCCAGTTATGTGAAATATTTTTGCAAATTACTTTAAAAAACATTTTAGACATTAGAAATTACCTGAGAAGATGATTTGACAAAAAAACAAAACTAGGTTTGATGTGGCACATTTTCCAAAAGATAAGCTTCAAATTTAAACAAATTCAAATTTAAGCAATCCATGCAAATATTTTTTGGTAAGCGTATTTATATCAGTCTTAAAATAATATTCAGCTTTAATTGTTAAACCACATGTCTTCTGTGTCATAATCTTAGCTAACATACAATTAACTTGTACACAAATTTATTGTTTAAATCATTTAATAAACATTTGATTACTAAAATATAATGAGCGGTATTTTAAATAAATTGTAATTAAATTCTAGCTAATCATTTTTAGTAATTACTATGTACGTAATGCAAAAATAAAACGATTATTATGCATGCAATAATATTAAATATACAACCATACACTAGGTCTAGAGCTTATAAGTTGAAAATAATATTTTAATTTGTTGATACGATGCGCATGAGTTTTGTATTTTTAAACTATGCATTTCATAGATTTAGCTCTGTGCACTTTTGTGATAGTCATATCGCCACTAATCACGAAATGAAAAACTAACAGCTCACAACTTTAAAATATACGTCATGTTATATTTGCGATTTTAGCATTGTTTGTCAAGTGCGCAATTATTTATTTTTGATCTTTGGCAAGCTGTTCAGATGATTCCAGTAAAAAAACGACAGCAGCTGCAAGCTGTTGTTGTTGTCAGCAGTAATACCAATTATAATACCAATTGCAGTTGGCAGTTGTTGCAGGTTTTGTGCCAACAATTAACAATTTTAACCTTGTTGTGCATGATGCATGTGCTTTTCTTAAAAAGCTTCTTAATGATGATGAGAATGATAATAATGATTGAAATGATGCACTGCAATCGCTCATGTGCATAAAAAGCTGCTAAACGTTAGTGATTTTGGTTTCAGTTTATTTTTTTTGTTACTTTACTTTACACAGTTTGTGATACTCTTCGATTCGTTGCGCAATTCAAACGATTTCGATATGAAGCCCCATCATCGCAATCATTAACTGCTGGTGCTTAAAAAACGCTAGACACTGATATTACCTGATGTTACCGATTTGCATATTCAATTGCCGGCAACACTCTCGTTAGACACTATTAATTATGAAAGTTTTAATTGAATTTGAATCGGCCGGCTTCACATCGAAACCTTTACATCAATGTTGCAATCGCAATCGCAATCGCAATTGATTTGGGTAACGAGTCGTCGTTAGTATTTAATTTATTTGAAAGTAATTGTGTTGAACACAACACTGACATCTATGAGGTTGCTGGTATTTGAATCGACGATCTCTTTATGACTCTGAGTTATTAAAGTGCTAAGGAGCACTCAAATAAGTTCATGCTTAGCAGTTGAAACCAGGAAAACGGGTAAGCATCTAGTATGCATTTTTATTGGGATTGAAACTCTGTTTTAGAAAGCTCTTACGGAACATGTCAACGTTAAATATTATCAACTGTCGGAGTAGTTGGTATTTCAATGAGTTTTTTTGTCTTAAAAAAATACAAATTCAAAATACCACCTGCTTTTAGAAAAAAAAGATTATGTTTCAGATAATATATGATTGAAGGAACTCATAGTCTTGAAAGGACTTTTTTTTAATTTGAATTGAAAATATACATATAATTTATTAAGAAACATATACACAAAGCTCATTTGTAATAATTGCTTTTACATATATTTAAATCAACAATAACATTAGAGCATGTTTTTCCAAAATTACAATGTTCTGTGAGTGTTATTAAAATATTTTTCCAAATATTTTAGCTAGGAAATTTACACAGAAGCCACACAATTCACTACATTAAGTTTGATTTGAGCTTTTTTTTCTATTTTCACACACGTTAATAGTAATATTTGCACAACACTCCAAGATTTGCATTCAACTGCTGTTTCATCTACGTCAATCAACTCTTGTCCCAGCAAATCTTGAGAGCAACAGCTGCTGCCTTGAAATCTGCTCTTTGTACGCTAAGCTAGGAGCCACGTACAGACAATTCCCATCCATTAATTGAATCAAATCGAACGCTACGCATGCGTCACGCCAAATGACAAAGGGAGCCGCCAATGCTCGTACTACATATGTGAAAAGCTGGGAGAGGCCCGCACATATGTACACATGTATGTGCTCCTCTCCTGTCTCGGTTCATAATAACTACGTTCCTCTGATTCGAGCTTGCCAGACCAGACCAGGCCTGGTTAAGGTGTCCACTTCAGACAGCGAATTGTGTGCACATTATTGTTATTGCTATTATGTTATGTATTTGTATGGGCCAAGTGGAAATCGCAGTTGGAGCACAAGAAGTAACCGAGTGCACTTAACAAAAAAAATGTTAAAGTTGATCCAAAAACCTATTTCTGCATAGCAAAAAAAATTACTTTTGATGCATATTTAACGTTTCTGATCATCAAAACTATTTTTGTGAAATTTAAAGGTTAAGCTTACAATGCTTTGAAAATAACTTTGAATTTTTAAATTTTCGACTTTTTTGCTGGCGTATTTTTGAAAAAAAAAATTAGCCAAGAATGCGTACTCAAAATTAAAAGTCAATTCGATCAAAATTAACTGAGATTATAAGCGTTGAAAGAGAATTCGTTGCGTAGATGACTGAAATTGGAACTTTAAAAGCGTTTTTTTTTTCGAAATGGCATTTTAATATTTTTTCAATTTCGGTGGTTTGTTATTTTCTGAGTTAGGAGCTTTAATTGTGATTTGAAGTCAAATAGGTTATTTGTTCAACTGTCGAAGCGGACATAAAAGCTAATAATGTTTTCATTTCATTTATGTATAATATTTGTTTTATTATTTTAAATATTATTTTACAAATGTTTTTTCTGTTTTCTGAAATAGTTGTTCTTAACTTCATTAATTTAGAATTCGATTTTTAATGAATCTTTGTAAAAATAAATTGCATTTGTTTTTTTAGAATTATGAAATCATTTCTAGACAAACGAAATGCATTTATAATTAAACACAAACGTTTTCAAAACGTCAAACATAATTTTATATGAATGTGAGTGTAGAAATTGGAGGTGGACGTGTTTCAAATAGAAGCTGGAAGTGATCAGTAAACTGGGTGCTGGTGGTTGGGTGCTGGGTTCTGGGCACTTGGCAACTCGGCAAATCAAACCGTGGCAAAACCCACTTAATTGACATTTAGTGGACACTCGAATGCGAATGCAAATGCCAATGCTGGAGGATGATGACTAGTCGGAGTCGCAAAGAGAGTGCCAAAGAGGGAAACTTCCTTTTGAACTGCTTTGCTGTCCATTTGTTAAATGGGCTGGCTGGCAGTCTAATGCGACTTTAGCCACAGCAGATTCGCCAATGATGACGTTGATAATGAGCATGTTGCCTCTTTGTTGCTGCTGCTGTTGCTGCTTCTGTTGTTGCTTGTGCTGTTCTTCCCCTTGTTGCTGTTCTAGCCATGATTTCTAAAGATGCGGCAGCCACAGCCACAGCAGCAGCATCAGACATCATTACAATATAATTGATGGGATATAAAAGGGGTAACGGTAAATCGCAAAAGTTTTTCTTTTGCATTTCGACTTTTGGCCAACTCGCAGCAAAGTTCTCCGTTGCCTGTTTTGTGTGTGTTTTGAAATTATTATTGTTCCGTTTGACAGCTCACAAGTTGTGCGTAGCCATAAGCATTATATATGGAACATAAGCCACCAAATCTATTGGGAAACTTGCGCATTTGACATAGAAAACTAATTTGCATATGCGGCATGCGGTTTAATGTAGTGGCTTTTATGGGAAATTGCCAATAGCATAAAACAGTGCAAGCATCATTTTAATTATTGGTCTTTACTTTGCATGCTTTGCTAGAAGTTTCAATGCCAAATTCTATAAATTTTCAAAGTTCGACCTGCATGCCTTCTGGGCCAAAACGACACCAATCACATATAGCCTCTAAAAAAATAATCGGTTCGATTCAGTGTCACTTTTGTTGAAACAAAGGCAAAGTGAAGCCGACTTTGAAAGTTTATTGGCTCATTTTGAACCATTTTAACTCAAAAAAACTTCAGAAAGTGCAAAACAACTTTTGCGGTTACGGTTTTTTAAATCTTGAGTTTTTTTCTCCATGTGGTCTTAGTTTTAATGCCGGCCAAACCACAGCTGTGTCGGTTTTTTTTTTTTTTTGGGTGGTTTCCAATGTTGCACGCAAGCGACGATCGATTTGAAGCTTGCCATAAATGGTGCGCTAATTAAATGTTTTATTATAATAATGAAATGGGTAAAAGTGTAAGGAAATATTTGCTGATTGATGCGCTACAAACAATAATAGAAAACTTTATAAGATTAAATAACTCAAATATATTCTGATGTTCAAGGATTTTAAAATTGCACAAAAACATGATTTCTCTATTAAACTTCATCTATAAAATAATATTTGCTAATGATGTCATGTGAACAAGAAATATCGAAATTATATAGAAAAAAGTAATATTGGGCACAACGCTTATTATAGACAAAGTAGCGCTCAGAAAAGTGCGTCACAGCCTAATAATGCATAAGTTGTGGTACATTCTGTGCCAATGCACAAAAATAACCTCAAAAGGATACGAGGCGGAAGCTGGGACACCATTAGCTTCATTGTTGCTGTTTGCTGCGGCCATTGCCTTTGGCATTTTTTGGCAACATGTTGCGGCAACACTTGTTGGCTGGCCAATGGAGAAACAACAACTCTTTTGTTTTCTGAACTCGACTCCTATGCGTGGCATGCGGTTTTTTTTTTTTGTGAATTGCCCATAGCGCTCCACACACAGCAGCAGCAACAGCTCATTGATCAAGATCCATAATGAGCGATAACTGCGTTTAAGTTTTTCTGTTGTTTGTGCTTTGCTTTTGTTTCGTCCTGAGATTCAGCGCGCTTTTTCCCTATGCTTTAGTTACGTTTTGTATCTTTCGGACAAAGAGCAAACATCCGCATGTCGTATGTGGTGTGCTGTGTGCTGCATATAGCGGCATTTTTTGTTTGTCTCTGTGGCGCTGCAAAATTAAACTGTTAACTTGCCATGTTTAGCTGCCATTGTTTTGGCCAGTCCAGACATTGTTTTGGCTCAGGCCTTAGCTCGTGGGTTACATATGTACATATGTCTTGTATCTGCAAGTACGAGTATGTGTATCTACATATCTGTATCTGGTATCTGTATCGCTATCTAATCGCTTTCTAATGGCCTCAGCTCTCCTGGCGATCTATGTTACCTGTCAGCGGCGCTTGTTTGCTTAATATATTTCGGGCTACCAGTTTTTTGTGCCGCCAACCCATTTAAAACGTTTTAATAAATAAGAAAAACTTTTTGCACCCCTTCCCCCATCTCCTTTAAACTTAACTACATGGAAAATTGCATGTTGATCGGTGGATTGACCGAAGCAACCTTCAAAATTAAGTTGTCTCGTTTGGATATTTATTTTTAATTACTTGTAGCTCCAAAAGCCATTGTGCTGTGTCTTTTGTGGTAGCTGTAATTAATTACCAATCAAAGTGTGATGAACTTTAAGAGTTTATTGATTGTATTTACCTGCCTACATTTAACGTTTAAGCAGACAAATTGTGCATAAATCAAGTGCTTGACGATAAATTGGATTATCGTGAGAATTTTTTACTTTGATAACCCAAATTGCGAACTACTTAAGTAAAACAAAATATATAAGCTACGCATTTTTAACTATGTGATGAACATTTAAATAATTTTAAAAGTACTCTTCAAACAATATCAATTAATTTTTTGTGGCCATCAATAAAATATTACTTACGTATACAATGAAATTTTGACAAGTTATTTGAACTAAAGGAAGCTCAATCCATACATAAGTCATTAATAATAGCTTTTTGAGTAAAAGTTGAATTTTTTTATTTTGTTGATTTTATTAGCTTAACGTCCGTTTGTTGCCAATTATTTCCTGTAAACGTAAAGTTTCACATGCACCTGCCAAATTTCTTCATATCTCATATGTAATTATGAATCTTGAATTTCCCAACTCCATTCTAAAACAAGTGAAAACGTTGCAGTCGAAAGCAACCGACTGCTCCATACTCTGATACCAGTATTTAAAAAAGGGATAAGAAGTCTGATTTCAAATGAAATGTACGGGGGCGTCAGGGTTGAGAGCTTGTTGAGCTAACAACAGCTGTAAGGATATGGGAAATATGTGGATTTATTGATTTTAAGTTATCGATTAAATCGACTTCCAGCCCCAGCAAAGTTTCAAGTCTCTAGCTTTTCGGGTGTCAAAAAAATTACCTTCATGCAGATAGATAGACACAAAAGCAATACACTCTTAACCTTCGGTATCAGAGTATAATTAAGTGGCAATGCATTTCGCTCAAGTAAATGTGTTTTCCGTCAGGTTGCTGGGGAAATTATTCAAAAATGATTACATTCAATATGTAAGACTCATACATCAAGCATTTAGCAACTTTCTACATCTGCATAATAAATTGAATACATCAGAAACTATAAATAATTGCCAACAACTGCAAACAAGCTACAAGTTCAGCCAGCAAATGAGCAAATTTTGTTAGAATTGCGATTTAAAAAAAAAATGTATTTATGTTTGTGCATGCATGTTCGTTGAGCGTGCCTCGCAGCAAAGGCTAATGGCCCCAACAGTCAACTGACAACAACAAAAAACAACTTACAAGTTGGCGAGACAAGTGCAGCTAACACCACCAACATCACCTGGTCCATGTGGTGGACGGCACCCTGTACACAAGCCATACCAATCGCAAATAAAACAAGTGGAAACGTTGCAGTCGGACGCAACCGACTGCGGCATACTCGATACCAGAATTAAAACCGGTAAAAGAGGCCTGAATGCAAAGGGGTACGGATGGAAGGGTTACGCTGCTTAAAGATTCTCCGATGCAGATGGGGATGCCACCGGCTATCTTCATACCAAAATTGGTGACTCTAGCTCAAAATTTGTAAAGGTGGGGAAGGGGGGCTGGGGGCGGTATGGGTGGGCGTGGCATCAAAATTTTTGTTGCAGATCTTTGTGGAATTTCAATTGCTATCTTCATACCAAAATTGGTGACTCTAGCTCAAAATTTGTAAAAGGTGTGGAAGGGGGGCTGGGGGCGGTATGGGTGGGCGTGGCATCCAAATTTTGATGCAAATCTTTGTGGAATGTCAATTGCTATCTTCATACCAAATTTGGTGACTCTAGCTCGAAGTTTGTAAAAGATGGGGAAGGGGGCTGGGGGTGGTAGGGTGGGCGTGGCATCCAAATTTGTGATGCAGATCTTTGTGGAATGTCAATTGCTATCTTCATACCAAATTTGGTGACTCTAGCTCGAAAATTGTAAAAAGTGGGGAAAGGGGGGCGTAATGGGTGGGCGTGGCTCCAAAACTTTGATGCAGTTTTTTGGGGTCGTTGCCAGCTATCTTCCCACCAAATTTGGAGGCTCTAGCTCCACAACTCTGGAAGATACACGCATTCCCGTTTTTGACGAAGCGTTGGGGTGGATGGGGGCGGCTAGGGCAGTATTGGTGGGCGTGGCATCCAAACTTTTGATGCAGTTTTTGGGGGGTCATCATCACCTATCTTGGCACCAAATTTGGTGGCTCTAGCTCTAAAACTGGGGTGGGGGCTGGGGGGGGGGGGCTGTGGTTGGGGTGTTTTTCTGGTGCTGGTCGTTTGGGCGTTGGGGTGGTGGGGGGCTGGGGTTGGTGGGCGTGGTTGTGGTTTTGGGGTTCCCGGCCTGGGGCTCTGTTGGGAGATATAGCCATTTCTGGTTTCAAATGCAGGGGGCTGGGGGCGGAATGGGTGGGCGTGGCTCCAAAACTTTGATGCAGTTTTTGGGGGTCGTTACCAGCTATCTTCCCACCAAATTTGGAGGCTCTAGCTCCACAACTCTGGAAGATACACCATTCCGTTTTTGACGAAGCGTTGGGGCACATGGGGGTGGCTAGGGCGGTATTGGTGGGCGTGGCATCAATCTTTGATGCAGTTTTTGAGGGTCATCATCACCTATCTTGGCACCAAATTTGGTGGCTATAGCTCAAAACTGTGGGAGATATTGGCTTTTTTGACTTTAAAATTCGGGGGGCTGTGGGCGGAATGGGGGGGCGTGGCTCCAAAATTTTTGATGCAGTTTTTTGGGGTTGCTAGTAGCTATCTCTTACCAAATTTGGTACTTCTAGCTGTAAGGATGAGTGAAATATGTGGATTTATCGGTTTTGAGTTATCGAATTTATCGATTTGCCAGCCCCCAGTTATCGTAGAACACCCATCTTGACACTTTAATTTACTATCCCATAGATAAAGAGATTTGAAGTTTAAGTCTCCTAGTGAAGGGTGTGGAAAGTTTAGTCTTTGCTTGACGGGGCGGAAGGCGGCACGGACAGACGGACAGACGGACAGACGGACAGACACCATGACGGACATTGCACAAACTCAATATACTCTTTACCTTCGGTATCGAATAAAAATCACACGTAAATCACAAAACAACGGCAAAATCAATCTGACGACCAGTTGGGAAATATAAAACAAGCTGACCAATAAATATATTTCATATTTTCTTTCCGACTGGATATATTCTTAAAATCTTTCTATTATTAACAATAGCTAAGTTTCATGGACATTTGTTAAATGTTTTTGATTTGTTTGCTTTGAAAAAAATTATGAATTAATAATTAAAAATAAAAAAAAAATGTTTATATATTACAAAATAACAATCAAACAAAAAAGTCTCTAAAAAATAAAGAAATAAGAGCTGGTACGTTTTTTTTATGTTTATTTTATTTATTAATAATATTTAAATTAAAAATATTTCAAATTTAAATAAACAATAACCTATTTAAGTGTTATTATGTTTTTTGACAAATTAGTTCGTTAGTTAAATATACTTTACTCAAAAAAGTCCTTTATCATAATTATTATTCTAACTCCGTAAACACCCCAAACAAATATTTAGAGCTTATAAAATTCTAGTAGTGTGCCGAATACTTTACAAAGCTGTTGCAAGAGTGATGCACGTGTATGCCACAAGCCAAAAGATGACCGCGACCGCGATGGCAACGCACGACAATATCCACGACAGAGACGGGGATATAGTTAGAGGTAGAGGCCAGGCAATCGACCAAACTGTCAGACATGGTGCGTTGTGTGCCAAAAGAGCAACCGCAGGCAACAGGCAGTTGGCAACTAAGCAACTGGCAAGCAGCAAGCAGCAGACTTCGGACATTGGACAAACGACAAGCAGACAAACAGACAGCCGACAAGCAACAGGCGCAAGTCAAGTGAATGGCCAATGACCACCAAATTGGCAGTAAAGCATACAAAAATAACTTCAAATGGTCAAAAGGTTAACAAAATCAAGCAGTGTGTGCATTGCAAGGAACACGACGAGAAAAACCACGACAAGGGGGTCACGAGAGGACAGGGTGGTGGGCACTGTGCAGGCAGAGGCTGTTCGAGACATAGACTACTGCAGCTGTTGCTGGCCGTCAGTCGACAGCATGCATGTGTGCAACATGTTGCCAGCATTCCGTCAGTGCTGCTGCTGCTGCTGCCGACGCCATCAACATAATCCCCTAGCCGATGCATTTTTGCACACAACTTAAAAAAATGATTAATGAGTTGCCTCATTACTTGACGAAAATCAATGTCACGCATAATCTCTGGGCCAGGAAAGAAGAATTTCACCTGGCCATGTTGTCGTTGTTAGCCCTGTTGCTGTTACTGCCGTCAGACATCAACGTTTGCCATCGCCTTGTCGCATAATAAATCGATCATATTTGTTGCAAGCCGACTCAATAAAAATAAAACAAGAAAAATACATAGAGAAAGAGAGAGAGAAACAAACTTCAGCTCTGATTCTGATCAACAGCGACAATCTGCTCCTGTCGCACACGACGCTCCGGATATCGAACGCAACGTCAAAGATTCTTCTCCTTCAGTCATGCACACATACATATGTTGCCAGCCAGCCAGCAGCAACCTTGGAGCAACTCTAACTTTGACTCGGTCTCTAAAACAGAATCGAAGTGATCTCTTGCGCACTTGCAATCGCAACCACGAAGGTTGTGGCTTTTTTTTAATTGCGGTCGCGCGCCTTCCACCTGCGCCCCACTTTGAGGTCTGAATGGTTATCTGGCGCTAGATGCTGTTGTTGTGCTGTTGACTGATTTTATTTATTAAACTGTTGACATTCTGTGCTAACTGTGGCGCTGGCACTCTGTTTCTTTTGATTCCGTCACTCGATATCGCTATCAACAGCTTCTGATGGTGCCTGCAAACGGTTCAAATTTATTGCAGTTTGTATTAATTGTTTAACTTGATGGAAAGATGCGACTTATTGTCAACGGCTTTGCATTTTAGCATTAGCTATGTAAACAGATAACGTGAGGAACAAACTTACATGCTGTTTTAACCTCTGAGTTCCATATCTATATCATAATCTTTAATAACCTAAGTAATTTAAGAAAGTAAATAGTATATAATTTTACTTCACGAAAAAGTAAGCATTATTGAAACTTGAACCTTAACATCAAATAATATTTCTCTAGTCATCAATGATATTGAGTCATACACACACACCAGCTATTAGCTCCATGTCATAGAATTATGTCGTTAAATCGTTCAAGTAAAAGTGTGAAATAATAAAAAGGTTCATTATCAATGAGCCTCAAACATACAAATACAGATAATTATTATCGTGATCCATAAAATATATATATTTTAAATAGAGCTACATATTCTTGTTGTAGTGTTGTAGTGCAGTTGCTGCAAAGCGATTGAACTCTTTATCGCTCTGGCGTTTTTTAGGTAAACAGAAATTTGTACTAAGTAAATATTATAAATTTATAAGGCGGATTTAAAGTAATGCTAAATTGAACTATCTTTGGTTGAGCCACGCATACATGCATAGTACATCTATAAAATTTACGATTTTATGACCTTTATCAAAGTCCGCCTGATTGAAGTTTACTTTTCCCACATGAGGAAAGCGCTAACAGAGAAAACCAGTATTTTATTGTATATCTATTACAATTAGACGAAACGGACCAAACGAAAATATTAAAGTCAACAGCATTAAATGCTTGTGTTTAGAAGTTGTTATTGCTGTTGTATTTATTGCTTGTGTCAGCAGCACAAACAAGTTGAATGGCATTGCAAATGCGCAACAAGAACCGCAACAAGAGAATGAGATGGAGATGAAAAGGTTTCTCGGTGCAACAGCAGCCAAGTGCCAGCAGCAGTTTGATTGTTATTGCCAATGAATGAATACACTTGCTGGCTTTTGTCTGTTAGGATTGTCTGCGTTGTGCTTTTGCCAGATGAGGCAGCAACCAACTCCCGCTTTAGCTTGCAACTTCATCTCCACACACACAGCAGCGCCAGGGGGCATGCAACACATTTTGCGGTCTGTTGCTGCTGCTGATGTAGCTTCTGCTGCCATTGTTTTCACTTGTACTGCTGCTTCCCTTTTTGTTGTTGCGTAAACCCAGAGGGTGTTGATATTATTGTTGTTTTCCTGGTTGCTGCTCCTGTTCGCTACTCATGGCTGCTTGTTATGGGGCATTTTGGTATTTACGAATGTGTTGGCAATGAATTTGCCGTCATGCCACAAGCAACAATGCCGTTTGGCATCATATTGCACACTCCTCAAACTCTATTGCTTCTTCCTGTCTTTCGTAAGGTCCTGGTCCAAATGCAACTGGAACTCATTGTCACTGAAATTTTTGCACTTTCTGTGGAATGGGAGAGAAAAACTCGTTAGCTGAATACCAGATGCTCCCTGGCTAACGATATCCATTTCATCTTGAATTTTTTTTTACGTTGACTGATGATTTATTGATGATATTTCCGCTGTGCTGTGACTCTAACATTAAAGCTATGACAATTTAATTTTTTTGTTTCACAGAACGAGTTGAGATTGATTTTATATTTGCTGCTCAAAAAGTACTTAGAAAAAACAGCTTAATTAGCCTGCTAAGCAATCAGGTTTAAGAAAAATCGAATCCTTACTACTGCCATATTGACTGAAGTCAAGCTTCACTTTTAACATTACTTGACTGATCAAAAACCTTTGACATGGTTAAACTTTCTATGTACAAAACTAAAGAATATTTTTAATTTGCTCGTTGACGGCCTCCAAGCTGATGTGTTCGTATCTTACTTACAGATGTCAGGAGGTTGTATATTATGAGAAAATGTCAACGCTAGTTTATGTTAAACAAGGAGTACCTCAGGGATACGTTTTGGTTCCACTTCTTTTTTCACTTTATGTACGCTGGTGATGCGTATTTATATGTTAATTGTGATATTAAAACAATAACGATTGTGTAGATAAATCTAATCGTCAACTGTCAACAGTGTTTTGCTTGTCGCGTGTTAACTATGTTCATCCAAGACCGAGTAAATGTCTAGTATTATAAAAGAAATCAGTTAACACCAATTCACTTCCAAAATTATATATTAACTGAACTCAACTTTAATATAAACTAAACTATTATTAAACTATTATGGTATACTCACATTGGCAAAGCAGCTGATAAAACATTTGTATGTTTTGATAAGAATTCTTTCAGAAACTCAATAGAATCCGCCGCAACGGCTAAGAATGCTTATGGGAAACGCCATCAAAATCTTTGGAAACTCAGATGGAGTCGTGATGTGTGGATATAATGTTGCGTTCAATGCAGTTGCAAGATATTTTGTCAACAAAAACATATATGGACCATATTTCTAGTTTTGCAACACAATTATTCCAGGCAAACTTGACAAATTGGATTAATTCTCGAGTGCTCATAAATCTACTTAAAGTACTGACTACCAAAAATCCACAATATTTGTATAGTAGTTTTCATTACACATTGTCGCATAACATTCTCTGCCCCAGAACTAGGTTGCAAGTGTTTGATCTACAGTTTTACATGTATTCGTCTATGGAACAGCTTGCCTCATGCATGAAGATTATTTAAAACACACACTTGTTTCAAAAGACGCTTCGGGAACGCTTTCGCAATACTTCGAAGTGGGCCCTTTAAGCCTTCTTCTTGAAGAAGCATGAGCCCTCAGTGAATGCACGCTAAGCGCTAATCTGCGTCCAGGAATCAAATTCCGACCTCTCATCTTGCTTCTCACTATTTTGCCGATGAATGCCGCTACTTTCTTTCAATCGTCGTCTCAGATCTTTGATACCATGTTTTCCGATCACTTGCGTGAGTAAAATATTGTGTGTTCCACATAGTCGGTCTCTGCGTCACCATATACACTTTTCCCTATCTTGTGAAGAAAGGCACTGAAATATCGGTGTCCTGTTAACATTTGTATGATGTAGTAGTCTACGTACCCATGCTGCCGTTGGTCACATGCCTTAAGGTATGAGCCTGGCTGTCCATCTTCCTGTACTCTCGTCTGCTCATCTATCTTGGCATATTGTCTTTCTACATGTGTCTGCGTTTTGCCTAGAAAATTATCCTAGTTGTCGTAGCTCGTGTATTGTCTTTCGTTCTTTAGCTAAGAGATCTATCGATATCACGCCTGCTATGACTAGTGCACTCGTCCTCTGCATTGCAAGTAGTGGCTTTCGAAAAAAGTTGCGTTCATACCGACGGACATTGCACAAAGCCAATAAAAGTTTTAATTTAGTAACCACTTTTGGGGATAGTCCATTGTTCTATATTCTGGGGCTGGATTACAACAAAACAACTATATAAAATAATGTGCATTTATGATTGCAACAACAACCGACTATAAAGCAGTGCCTACAGCAGGAATCGACACATCTTCATTGATTTTGACAGAGTCAGCTAGAAACGAAAGTAAACCTCTTTTTTGGTGGCCATTGGCCAAGAGCAAAGCATAAGCAACAACGGACAGAGAACAATTGGAACAAAAGGCTTACAAAATAACAGGGGGTATTGCCTGCAATATATTGAATGAATTGGCAGTGGTGCCTATTAGAATTGATATTGGTATTGACTAAAATCGTGTCCTGCGAACGTTGCGAAATAAAAAAAAATTCGCTGTCGTTGTTAACACATGTTGGTGGGGGTGGAAAATCTACAGTCAATTGGCAGACACATAAATTCGGATATGCCAGCAGCAGTTAATTAAAAATAAATTTAATTTTCTAGTAGGCGATGGAATTGATCTTAAAGTTAAAGCAGTTTGTGTTGTTAAATTGAATTGTTTGTTTAGTCAGACTCATTTTTATTTCGTATAAGTCAACGAGCTGAATATAAATAAGAAAATTTTAATAAAATTCAAGTGGCTGCACAATGTCAAACCTTCAAGATGTACCGCTTACAAAACCACAAAACATACCATCAAATACTGATAACGATACAACTGCAAGTGATAACGATACAAGCGGTTCAAAAAGCAATTCGCTGAAACGTTTCTTTAAGCTTGGCAAAAAGACTGGTCCGTCTCAAAGTATTGTCGAGGAAGAGAACGTGGTTTTGGAGGATGAGGTCAACAGCAAGGATGCTGTTAAGCCAGGTACAATGAATCGTCTATTGACACGTTTGAAGAGCACTTCGAAAACAGGTGAGCAAAATGTTTCGTCATTACATCAATAAAACGGTTGAGCAATAAATGATTTATGACTCATTCATCAATTTACACTTCCAAAACAGAATCGAAAAATTTTTTTAAATGCCAAAACTGTATTTATTATACTCGATACCGAAGATAAAGAGTATATTGGTTTTGTGCAATGTCCGCCGTGGTGTCTGTCCGTCTGCCTGTCTGTATAAGCTTGAGACTTGAAAATTTGCAAACATATTTATCTTAGATGGGGCATATAGGGTCAAGATTGGAGTTTCTACGCCTACTGGTTGCTGAGAAATCGATAAATTCGATAGCTGAAATCTATAGTTACCAAATTTGGTAAGGAGATAGCTTCTGGCGTCGGTACGATTGAACGTTTCTGCTTGGTTTTCTTCTGCTTTTGAATGTATGGTAGAAGAAAGCATCTCGGAACCCTATAATGTACATTATTCTTTGTTGACAATTATAGCTGATTCAATTAAACAATTTTTTGAGAAGTGCGTTAATATTTGAATGGTTTTCTATTTCTCTAACCAAGCTATCATTAAGTCATAGATAACGTATAACAATGTCAATTTTAATATTAAAAAAAAAGAATGCTTCAATTAATGAAATAACAGTGTAATTCTAACAACTATATACACTATACAGATCCCACCGAGCCCTCAACCAGCATCAGTCCGACTGTAGAAGAGACTTCTGGCAAGCCGGTGCCGAACGCAAAGCCAACATTGAAGGCATCAATATCAACCTACTGGAAGCAGCTTTTCCACCGCCAGAAGGCAGCCAATCGACAGGCAGTTAGCCAGGAGCAACAAGGCCCAGAAACTAATAAAGACGTCGAGTCAAGCAAAGTGGAGAGCCAGGAGAAGCTAGCTGATTCAACTAAAACTGATGCAGTGCTTTCAGCAACACCAGTCACATCACTTGAAAGCTTGAAAATGGCTGAGATAGAAAACACTTTGGAGGAGGAAGTTCAAGTGCTCGCCATTTCAGATGAGATTGTGGACAAAAATGAAGTCTAACCAACCCACAAAATTAAATTTATTGTTATACAGTTTGTAAAAGCCTGCCAGCTGGCTGCCAAAGACATTCACACACACACAAACACAAATACACCCATTAGTAATACTAGTTAGTCTGCAGTTCAGCTTTAAATAAACTCCAAAATGTTGTATTAAGCATTACAGAAAATAATCAATATGACAATAATGTGTATTTCAATGAAGTTTTTCCCTTCGACAGTTTGGTAACCGATTCCAACTTGTCTGACAGCCAGTTCACATAGTTCAGTTAAATCTGCTGTTAAAATGTGTTTTGGTTTTGATTTCTCCCTTTTTTTGGTGCAGGTTAAAAGGTGCCGCATAAGCCAGACAAAAGTCTTGGCCAACCCCTAAGTATTTGCCCATACACTGATTTCACTTACCAAAGAAGCCCTAAACTGAGACACCCTTTAATGTCCTCTGAAAATATCTTATTGTGTGTTTAATTGTTAAATTTTATTGATTATCGCTACCCCTACCAAAATAATTGTCGATAAATGTTTGTTGTTCAAAATGTCGAGGAACTTGAAATCAAATTTGGAATGTAATAATTCTGACTTACAAGTTTAAGTTCTTGGGCATTGCATTTTAAACAATAATCAATGTTATAACATTCAGCTCACTTACGGTATGTTTGCAACCGTGTACACAAAGACCCTAAAAGTCTCCATAAAGGAAACTTGTTGAGTTGCTAAGAACAGATGGGAAATAGTATTTACAAACATTGCGCAGCAACTGCGCAAACTCGAAACTGACATTGATAAGGAATGTAGTAAATATTTACATGCGAGCCGACCAAAACAAACACTTGTTGTACTCCACACTAACTGTTGAGTTGGAAAAGCGGGAAACCGCGAACTCTGCGAAACTGCAAGGTAAACATTCGAAATGCGCATGTCCCAGTTTCAGCTGGTTTTTCTATTTTTTTTTTTTTTTTTGCCGTTTTCGGGGTGAGTGGTAATCAGCAGTAAGAAAAGTGGGTCAGTGCTCAATCCACGGAATGTTCCAGCTGTAAGATATATTCACAATCAGTGGCAAAATGTTTTTAAACTAACAGTTTCATAAGCCATAAAAATAAAAGGTAAACTGAACAAATGCACACAAATCAAAAATTGAATAGAAAAGCTGCTAAGCAGCGCATAATAAATAGAACAGAAGCCACCGAGCCGCTGTCTCGGCATCTCGCAGATACGAAAAATTCTTGCACAGATACATACCAGACACACGCACACTTACACACACTCAGAGAACACATATACAGAACTCAGTTCAGTTATAGAGATTTTTCTTTGTGGTCTAGGTGCGCAGTGAAACCCGTAAAAAATTGCAAATTTATTGAAAAAACTAACAAATTTCGAGGTAAGCTCATTAGAAATACAAATCAAAAACTTCTAGCTATGCCAGGCATATGAAATTAATATTTTTTCACAAAATTTCATCTTATTTGAGTCACTTTGTACCATCAGCTCAATGCTGACACAGATTACGTAATGCTCAAGCTTTACATATTTCATTCATTGAAGTAATTTATCTGTTAAATAGAATGCGAAGTCCCTCGGCAGCAGTTTCGGCAATGCAAAGGACTTGTCTGATATAATGACTGGCAGCTTCAGGGTGCAACTCATCAACATGGGCACTCGCGCTGCCGCCTGTAAGTATGCCCCAAAAAGTCTCAAATGGCTGCTCTGATACCGAAGGTACTTTTTTGAGGTTTTCTAATTCGTTTTTGTTCACAGTTCAGGCAAAACTGAGGGCCCTTCATGAATACCATGTACGTCTACTGCACAATGTCTTACCTGCGCCCTCTGGCGTCGATATTGCTAACAATATCAAATACTTTTCTCAAACTCTACTTAGTAAGTGGTTACTCCATATGAGATAAAATAAGATTATCTTAAAACTAACTTTATATAATATTTTTTTTGATCGATTATATTAAAAACATTATTTTTATTTAAATTATATATACATTCATAGAAATCTAACAATTTTTAGATTTTAAAAAATTTTTACTCTATTTAAAAGTTCAAGGTCAAGCTATTTCGAGAAAACACTTCTTTTTATACTCGTTACCGAAGGTAAAGAGTATATTGGGTTTGTGCAATTTACGTCATGGTGTCCGTCCGTCCGTCCGTCTGTCCGTCTGTATGTTCGCAACTTTTTTCCACACCCTTCAAGCTAGAGACTTGAAACTTTCCAATTCTCTTTATCTATGGAATAGTAAATTAAAGTGTCAAGATGGGGGTTCTACGATAACTGGGGGGCTGGCAAATCGATAAATTCGATAACTCAAAACCGATAAGTCCAAATAATTCCCACATTCTTACAGCTAGAACTACCAAATCTGGTGAGAGTATAGCTACTAGCGACCCCCAAAAAACTGCATCAAAAACTTTAGAGCCACGCCCACCCATTCCACCCCCAGCCCCCCCCCCATGCATTTTGAAATCACAGTTTTTGGGCTACCCCAACGCTTCGTCAATAACGGGAATGCGTGTATCTTCCAGAGTTGTGGACATAGAGCCACCAAATTTGGTAGGAAGATAGCTGGTAATGACCCCCAAAAATCTGCATCAACGTTTTGGAGCCAATCCCACCCATTTCGCCCCCCTTTCCCCAACATTTACTAACTTTGAGCTAGTGTCACCAAATTTGGTATGAAGATAGCAATTGACATTCCACATGGATCTGCAGCTTAAATTTGGATGCCACCCCCACCCATACCGCCCCTAGCCCCCTTTTCCCACATTTTACAAACTTTGAGCTAGAGTCACCAGATTTGGTATGAAGATAGCAATTGACGTTCCATAAAGATCTGCAGCAAAATATTGGATGCCACACCCACCCATACCGCCCCCAGCCCCCCCTTTCCTCACTTTTACAAACTTTGAGCTAGAGTCACCAAATTTGAAAGGAAGATAGCAATTGACATTCCACAAAGATCTGCATCAAAATTTTAAGAAACCAATACGCATCAAATTTGAGCTAGAGTCACCAAATTTGAAAGGAAGATAGCAATTGACATTCCACAAAGATCTGCATCAAGAATTTTGATGCCACTCCCACCCATACCGCCCGCAGCCCCCCTATCCACACCTTTTACAAACTTCGAGCTAGAGTCACCAAATTTGGAAGGAAGATAGCTGCTGGCATCCCCATGTGTATCGGAGAATTTTTAAGGCAGCGTACACCCCTGCCGCATCCGTTCCCCTTTGCAATCAGGCCTCTTTTTACCGGTTTTAAATGTGGTAACTAGTACATCAGCACATAAGAAAAGTTTCGTAAAAGTTTCAACTTGTTATCTCTTATTGTTTGAGCGCTATGTTGATTGCCAATTATTCGGGACAAACCATTTTATAGGTAAAGATAAGGAAAAAATAAAAGTTTTTGTACTTGAAAGATAAGTATATTTAATACTTTTGTCAATTGAAAACTTAATATTTAGCTTACATTCCGGCAAATAATTTTAAGCTCTTCAAATACTGCATAAATGAAAAAATAAATACTACGTTCAAACCGAAAACAATGTCAGATCGAATATTCTTCTAAAAAAAAAAGCTAAAACCGCAAGATGTCTGAAAGAAAAAACACCTTCTGAAATACAAATAAAGAGAGCATTGGTAAAATTGTGGCACATTTAACAAGATAACATATGCGAGTTTTTTTCTTTTTTTTATTATTTATTGCCAAGTGTTATAAATATTTTGGCCACCAGTATGTACTAAATTTTATACGCAGCTGCATAAGCATACATAATCCCAGCAGTCCAATCTCGGAGCGCTCCAAATTATGGGTTTTTTTTTTAATAAAAGGACACTTATTGTGACGTAACTTTAAAAAATAGAGACAAGCTGTCGCGACATTGTAATACATCATTTTGTTCTATTATTATACTCGATACCGAAGGTAAAGAGTATATTGGGTTTTGTGCAATGTCCGTCATGGTGGTCGTCTGTCCGTCTGTCCGTCCGTATGGTCGCAATTTTTCCACACCCTTCAAGCTAGAGACTTGAAACTTTCCAATTCTCTTTATCTATGGGATAGTAAATTAAAGTGTCAAGATGGGGGTTCTACGATAACTGGGGGCTGGCAAATCGATAAATTCGATAACTCAAAACCGATAAATCCACATATTTCGCACATCCTTACAGCTAGAAGTACCAAATTTGGTAAGATGATAGCTACTAGCAACCCCCAAAAAACTGCATCAAAAATTTTGGAGCCACGCCCCCCATTCCGCCCCCAGCCCCCTCATTTTAAAGTCAAAATAGCCTATATCTCCCACAGTTTTTGAGCTATAGCCACCAAATTTGGTGCCAAGATAGGTGATGATAACCCCCAAAAACTGCATCATAAGATTGGATGCCACGCCCACCGATACTGCCCTAGCCGCCCCCATCCACCTCAACGCTTCGTCAAAAACGGGAATGCGTGTATCTTCCAGAGTTGTGGAGCTAGAGCCTCCAAATTTGGTGAGAAGATAGCTGTTAATGACCCCCAAAAACTGCATCAAAGTTTTGGAGCCACGCCCCCATTCCGCCCCCAGCCCCCGCATTTTGAAATCAGAAATGGCTATATCTCCCACAGTTTTTGAGCTAGAGCCACCAAATTTGGTGCCAAGATAGGTGATGATGACCCCTAAAAACTGCACCAAAAGTTTGGATACCACGCCCACCGATACTGCCCTAGCCTCCCCCATCCAACCCAACGCTTCGTCAAAAACGGGAATGAGTGTATCTTCCAGAGTTGTGGAGCTAGAGCCTCCAAATTTGGTGGGAAGATAGCTGGCAACGACCCCCAAAAATCTGCATCAAAGTTTTGGAGCCACGCCCTCCATTTCGCCCCCTTTCCCCACTTTTTTACAATTTTCGAGCTAGAGTCACCAAATTTGGTATGAAGATAGCAATTGACATTCCACAAAGATCTGCATCAAAAATTTGGATGCCACGCCCACCCTTACCCCCCCCAACCCCCCTTTCCACAATTTTTACAAATTTCGAGCTAGAGTCACCAAATTTGGTATGAATATAGCAATTGACATTCCACATAGATCTGCATCAAAAATTTGGATGCCTCGCCCACCCATACCGCCCCCAGCCCCCCTTTCCCCACCTTTAACAAACTCCGAGCTAGAGTCACCAAATTTGGTATGAAGATAGCAATTGACATTTCACAAAGATCTGCAACAAAAATTTTGATGCCTCAACTACCCATACTGCCCCCAGCCCCCCCTGTCCCTACATTTTACAAACTTTGAGCTAGAGTCACCAAATTTGGAAGGAGATAGAGCTGGTGGCATCCCCATCTGCATCGGAGAATCGCGTACAGCCCTGCCGCATCCGTACCCCTTTGCAATCAGGCCTCTTTTTACCGGTTTTAATACTGGTATCGGGTATGCCGCAGTCGGTTGCGTCCGACTGCAACGTTTCCCTTTTTTTATTATTTATTGCCAAGTGTTATAAATATTTTGGCCACCAATATATAAAAATTTTTATACACACCCAAAAAAAAAAAAAAAAACCCAACCCAAAAATCCCGGGCCCCCAAAATTTTTTTTTTTTTTTTTAAAAAAAAAAAAATTAATATAAAAAAAAAAAAAAAAAAAAACGACATTGTTATCATTTTGTTCTATTATTAATTGTTTTCGCAGCGCACGCGATTGAAGGAAGTTTTTTGTTTATTTTTTTACACCTTGTTTATTTTTTACGCCTACTCATTTCAAACAAACAAACAAAAAATTAAATCCTCTTTATAATATTAGTTTTTAATATACTTTTTAACTTTTATAGCTGTTCTTAAAGATGTGCGCACTTCTCCGCACGAGCTAATACGCGACCCCCTTGAAGATCCCACCCGCATGTCTGCCTATCCAAATCTTGAATATGGTAATCTCTATAATGCTTTAACTATGCTTATTGATGTGGCACCTTGCATTCAATATGGACAAATCGGTAAGGATTATGCCACAAAAAAAAAATTCAAATGTTATTATCTTAATCTTTTTTTATAAAAACAGTTTTCGGAAAAGCTTTGCTGCAGTGTCTGAGTTGCATATTACCATTTCTCGATAAGGATCTTATAGATAACTTACCCTATCTAGTAAGCTCTACTATATCTGTGCTACCGCCAGCCTTGCATCAGGATATTGTCAATGCACTGTGCTATTATGTCTTACCATTTACCATAAGTATACAAAATCTTGTTTGCATTAAGCTTTTCGTCTAACACAATGTGAAATTTATATTTTAGCACGCCGCAGCTCTGATGAGCAGGAGTGCCAAGCCTGTCAATCTGTCTCCTCCGTCATTTTAATGGTATTGCAGTACTCCAAAAATCCGGGTAAGCACTGCAAGAGTATTTTGATAGTTTGGGCATATTATTTGTTTGATTGCATGTGTGTCACTAATCGCAACTGTCTTTATGTATCAAACAACTCTATACACAAAGTAAATCTATATCTGTTTCACTGACAAGACATGTACCACATCCTATTTTCAAAATTGTGTAAAGAGCTCCGCAAGTTTCATTGCGCAATTTAAAAATCAGATCGAAATGTACAGAAAAATATTCTGAAATCTATAAAAATGTATCTCTTCCCTTAGCACATCACTGTCAACTACTGGAATGTCTGATGACTCTTAAGCATAATGTTGTCAAGGATATACTGTGTGTAATTGCGTACGGCACAGCTGTTTCCCGAACTTCCGCCGCCAAACTGCTCTTTTACTACTGGCCTGCATTCGATCCCAACCTATTTGATCGAAAAGTTTTACTCTCCAAACTAACCAGTAAGGCAACGATATAGTACAATAATTTACCATGGATACCATGTTTATTTTATGTGTGTATATTGCATTAGATGACCTCGTTCCATTTACCTGCCAGCGTGAACATTGCCCCAATGCTGGAAATGCTGAGGCGGCCAAGGTATGCTATGATCATAGCATCAGTATCGCCTATGCTCCGGATTGCCCGCCACCATTGTATCTGTGCATCGAGTGCGCTAATGAGATTCATCGGGAGCATGCGAATCTGGAGTTTGGTGACATTCTGCATCCGATGCAGCAGGTGTCCATGGTGTGCGAGAACAAAAACTGTCGCTCCAACGAGAAGTCTGCCTTTTCCATATGCTTTTCGACCGAATGTGCCAGCTTTAATGGAAATCATCCCATTCGCTACTGTTCTCAATGCCACAGCAATCGTCATAACTCTCGTCGAGGAGGAGATCATGTAGTGCATCGCAGCCTGCAACCCGCTTGGCAAATGGATCCGGAGATGCAAATGCACATGGTCGAGTCGGTGGTCAGTTTACTGCGCGAAGCCAAGCCCCTCAACTTTGAGCCAGGTAAGGAATCCTCATCGTGTGAGGCAAAGAAAAACGGCTTCGCCTTTACTCCCGACAACATTTCGCTTGAGGAGCGCCAGATGCTTGGTCGCTATGGTATTTGGCTACTGGTGGGTCGCTGTACGCCGACTCCCGATACCCCAGTCGAGGTGCTTGGTCGCATTCTTAGCATGCTCTTTCATTGGTTCCATGTCACGGCCTATTCATACGATGGTAAATACAAAGACAATCATATTAGGGAAGTTTAAAAAATAAGGTTTGGAACCATTTCTACAGCTGCTGGTCAAATCGAAAGCGCCATAGAGAAGCTAAAAATGGATCATGTGTGCAACTGGCTTAAAGACATTTGTCGAATACACTACAATGTTTTCATCGCTTGTTTGTTACCGCATCCACCAGAATATGCCCGCGTGGGTGGTCACTGGGAGACGCTGGCCTCACGCACCAGCCACCTTAAAGAGGGTCTGCAGCGTTTGATTTGCCTGGTACCATACGAGGTGATCACCTCGGAGATTTGGGACTTTGTGATGCCGCACTGGATGGAAGCCATTACCAATGATGTCGCCGAAAAAGAACTCAATGAGCTGAAAATTGTACTAAGCAAAATACTCGATCCGGAGATGTCGCCGCTTGGCTTTGATGCGAAGACCATGTACAACTTTGTGGCCATACGGTTCGAGAAAACGACAGCCAAGGTACAGCAGCAGGCTCTCCACTGGCTCCAGATACTCACAAAGCTGGAGATACTTATTCCTCTTGTTCAACTTTTTGCCATGTTTGGGGATGGAGTGCGCATCATGAAGTATGGCATTCAGCACGAGCTTATGCGCGAAAAGGAGAAGGATCCGCAGACCCAACAGCAGCAGGCAAAAGCGCCCAAGACGCCGTGCAAGGAAAGCAAGGCTGAAATGGCAAATCCACCCAGGCGCAGTTCCATTTGTAAGTACATAGAGCTTATCACGAAGAGTAAAGATTAATAACTAAGAAATCATATTCAACTAGAACAAGTGAAAACGTTATAGTTGGACGCAACCGACTGCGGTATACTCTAACTATACAAAAACGAGTACGCTGCTTTGAAAGATAGTTTGCTGCAAATCTTGGGGGACATCGCCAGTTAAATTGCCACCAGATTTGGAAAATCAACCTTAAAAGCTGAAAAAGATATGGAGATTACCGATCTTAAAAGTCGGTTGGGTGGGCGTGGCATCTAAATGTTTGCTGCGGATCCTTGTGTGATGTCACTTCCTACCAAATTTGGTGACTCATGCTGGCACTGTGGATGATACAGACCTTTGTGATATCCAAATGTGGCAGAGCTGGGAACGCAGTGGGTGAACGTGCTCTAAAAGTTTTGATGCAGTTTTTTGGGGGATATCCGTAGCTGTCTTCTTACTAAATTTTACAACTTTAGTTGTAGCGATTTTATCGGTTTCCCAGACCCCCCATTAGGAGTAGGAACGCAATCTTGAAACTTTATCTGTCCCACCCATAGACAAAGATATTTGCAAAGCTTCGAATCTTCAGCTTTACGGGTGTTGAAAAAAATTGCGTTCATACAGACACAGAGTAACCGAGTATAAAAACTTTTAAGTATTTTTCCCGAAATCGTCACCTTTCAATATTTCAGCTTACTTAATAATCGTTAAGATAGACAGCGACATAATTTAATTCGGTTATTCAACATAGTCAGTTCGGGTTAAGCTTACATTTTTTAATTCAAGGCCGGCAAAAAAAAGCTAATGTTAAACAATCCAGACATTTAAATTATGTTTTTAATAACTGTGCCCGAATCGAAAAATCATGTAACAATAGAAAGAAGAAAACAGTTTAATTTAAGTTAGCATGGATAAAACATATTGATAAGTATCTGCATGTTTGTATTTACTTAACTCACTCGTACACATTGTTTACATTATCCTCCGTGTTTTAAACCCTTAGCTCCTGTTGTTGAGGATGACTCTGGCAATACGTCAGCCATATCAGACGATGAGGCACCCACTAATCGTCATACGGAGTTCTCAACTGATGCCGAACACAATCTCACCTGTTGCATACTCATGCTGGACATTCTGCTCAAGCAGATGGAACTGCAGGATGTGGAACAGCACATGGGCATACACACCAGCGTGTGTGAGAATGTTTCACGTCTGATCAAATGTATGGTTACTGCTGCCCGGGTGGGTTTAAGTAGTCACGTATGTGCATTAAAGGTGGGATAATGCTTATTGCCACATGGCTTCTGTTCAACACTACTAGCACTTCGTGTTCTTAAAGGTGGCAGAGTGTGCTTACTGCGAGGCATCTACAATGTGGCATCAGCTATCAACTAAGCTAGTTGAGTTTATGGCTCCGCTGAATCCCGTCAGACCTCCCGATGTAGGTATTGACTTAAAAAACCAAATTCTTGATACTTAAATCACAATACCATAGGTGCCCATTGAGGATATTATTGAAGAGGAGAAGTCATCCCGGAAGTCGCCACCTGAATCAGACAAAGAGAAATCACGTGAACGCGATGTTTCACTTTCTATGGCTCCACTGCCTATTCCACTCGGTCCACTCGGTGGTTTTGCAGGTAATATTGAGTGTTTCCGGATGTTTTTTTTTTCTAGTTAATTTGTGAAATTTGTTTTGAAGAGATAGATCTCTCTTCAAAATTGTAAAACTTACACAAAAACCCAACCCTCTATAAATACTCTTAACTAACCACTGTTAAAGTAACACAGTCCAAATCACCAAACTTTTAGCTAAAATCGTAGACTGTACATCATTGCCTGGTCTATATGCAGGCAGGAATGAACAATAATGGTATGACGCTTTTGAAAGCGTCAATTTGTAAACAAGTTTCTTAGACTAAAACCCACGCATAAAACGAATTTTTAACTGAACCTTGTTCCTAGTAACCTGCACCGGCTATGATCTCTTAAAAGTTCGAACTTACGTTTAAACTCAGAGCCGATTAATATGACAAACATACTGTGTAATAAACTTAAAACAAATAAACAAGGTCCAGATTAATTCCCAATTGGAAACACTTTTCATAAAGATCTAAACAACCTGAAAAGATAATCGTTTTAAAATTGTAAAATCCATAAAATAAAAATATCTATAATTTTTATAAAACAAAAACAAACATTTTTCATATTTCTCAGTTTGTTTTATTTTATATGTCTATCTTGCTATCTCTCTCTACATAAAAATGTATATCTTTCTCTCTCTCTATCTCTAACATATTCGACGCGACCACTGTAAAATAATAACTAACGCTCGCTCGCTGTCTCGCTCGCACACGCACTTTTCTCGCGCGTACCAACTGTCTATCTCTGTGTCTATATTTGTCACACACTGTCGCTCTGTCTATATATGATGAATTATTAACTTGCTATCCTAACATACAATAACTAACGTCAACTACTCATCAAATACTAAACCTAAAAAATTTTACAATTTATCAATCATTATTAGATATCTTTAAGCTAGATCAATTCTTTTCAGACGATGGAAAAATTATTATAATGGCAGGTGATGCATCAAAAACAAATTTTTCATTTATTACACAAAAAATAAAACAAAAATCAAGAACACAAAAAAACTAATAATTAAAATAATCAAATATATGCATTACAATTCTAACATTGTTAATCAGTTCAAACATTTCGTTACAATCCAATAATTTAAAAACACTACTCACACTAAAACAAGAGAAGACTTTACCCACAACATTTCACATAAGCAATACAGACTGTTAGCAACAACTCACTCAAACCATCCACCAACATACTTTCAACACTCTTCTATCTTACTACTATTTCTGTTTAGCTTCCTAGTATATGATTTACCATACAAGCTTTTAGATGACCTTCTAAGTATGTAGTACTCACATTTATCAGCCACATTGCTGAGTTTGGTTCCATACTCTTTCGGTTCGGTAAAAACACTTTTCACATATGCAACTTCCACAACACTACTCAATACAAAGTCCACAACACTAATCGAACACCAGCGTTTCTATGAGTGCCTTGAACTAATTTTGATGACCTATAATTTTAAAGAACATATTCTTTAGGAATTTTCTTGGTAGAATTTTGGGTCAGTGTGTGATCAGTTTAAAAGTCTGCAACGAAAATTTCATCATTTGAAACTGATATTATTGGAACTAAAACTGAAAATTAAATGGAGTTACTTTGAAACTGAACATGCAACGACCTTGACCCTTATTGGATATTGAAGAATTGGAAAATTCAAAACTTGCATGCATTCCTTTTTCAGTGAATTTCCAAATTTTAATTGTGTGATCCACGCCAAACAAAAATAAACCAAAAATATATATACTTTTTTAGGATATAAACTTATGTGTATGTACTTGGACGCATGCCCGAATTAGTGAATGCAATGAGTTATCTCGACCTCTTAAATGATTTCGATTTTATTTTTAGCAGAGTTGTGCAACTGACGCCTATATATTAATCCAAGCGATTACTTATCATCAAATTATATTCTTTTTCTAAAGGTCCTGTGCCTGTCGCCGTGCCCCAACCCGAGCCGCACTCTGTTGGCGGTGTACTCGTCCATATGCCCCACGTTTGTTCCGTATGTATTTAAAAACTATATTAATCAAGTATTAGCAAACCTTATATACTGTTATTACGTTCTTTGGTTAACATCCTTCAATGGTGAACAACATTTGACTTCAAAGTTTTCATGTGACTACTTATAAACACACTACAACAAGAAATATCAACAAGCAGATTAACTAAATATACTGACAATATTATGCGTTTAAGTAGGTAATAAATACCAACACGCAATATACCAGATATATTTACAGTTAATTTATTACAGCAACAAATCATTACTGGTTTAAAGTGAAGATTTAATTTTCATACACAAACATTATTGTACGTTATTTTGATATTAGAGGTATTTTTGATTTCGAAATCTAAAAAAAGTTCAACAATTATACAAAACTTTTAATTTCTTTACATATTTTTTATAGAATAACGAAAATGGGCATTCAGTTGATAGTAATGAATTGAGAAAAGTTCACGCCACAGACGAGGTACTTTGTGCATTCATTAACAAAACCCAAATCAAACAAGATATATTTTTAATATTAGTTGTATCATTTGGCTGATTTAAAACCCCTCCATACAATTCGATATTTCTATAAATATTTTTTTTTTGATGTCCAGAAAATATACTTTTTGTGTTAAGTGTGTATAAATTGTACAGAGTGTTTTTCCTTATTACTTTAATTACAAAAATTCGTAACACATTATTATCTGTTATTTAAGAAATTCATAAAATCATCTAAATAGAAACAAACAGAAAATTAGTGCAATGTTAAGAAAATATTCTGCGAATAAAACAACAATTGTTTTATGCATCGGCTTTTTGAAATTTTGTGATATTTAGCTTATAACTACATATTTAATATAATGACACTAGGTTTCAAATTAAAGCGTTACAGTTTGTGCTATTAAAATAAACACACTCAAATTAAAGCTCCAGCTTTTGGAAAATTCTTAATTCTCTGAAGTACTTTAATCTTTAAAATCGGAAAAATGTTTTCTGACTTCAAACAGATAGGTTTAGTTATAAATTCAATCGTAGATATTTACTTATTGTGTAGCTTAGCATTTTAATTTCGTTAGGAAAGCAAGAAACTAATCACAAAATTTTTTAATGTTCATAGAACATTGTTTTTTCCTTTTTATACTCGTTACCGAAGGTAAAGAGTATATTGGTTTTGTGCAATGTCCGTCATGGTATCCGTCCGTCTGTCCGTCTGTATGTTCGCAACTTTTTTCCACACCCTTCAAGCTAGAGACTTGAAACTTTCCAATTCTCTTTATCTATGGGATAGTAAATTAAAGTGTCAAGATTGGGGCTTTACGATAACTGGGGGGCTGTCAAATCGATAAATTCGATAATTCAAAACCGATAAATCCACATATTTCCCACATCCTTACAGCTAGAACTACAAACAACAACAAAAAAGCCTATATCTCCCACAGTTTTTGAGCTATAGCCACCAAGTTTGGTGCCAAGAAATGTGATGATGACACCTCAAAAACTGCATCAAACGTTTGGATGCCACGCCCACCAATACTAGCCTCGCCACCCCCATCCGCCCCAACGCTTCGTCAAAATCAAGAATGCGTGTATCTTCCAGAGTTGTTGAGCTAGAGCCACCAAATTTGGTATGAAGATAGCTGGCAACAACCCCCAAAAATCTGCATCAAAGTTTTGGAGCCAAGATCACCCATTCCAACCCCAGCCCCCCCGCATTTTGAAATCAGAAAAGCCTATATCTTCCACAGTTTTTGAGCTATAGCCACCAAATTTCGTGCCAAGATAGGTGATGATGACCCCCGAAAAACAGAATCAAAATACCAATACTAGCCTAGCCGCCAAATTTGAAAGGAAGATAGCAATTGACATTCCACAAAGATCTGCATCAAAAATTTGGATGCCACCCCCACCCATTACGCCCACAGCCCCCCTATCCACACTTTTTACAAACTTCGAGCAAGAGTCACCAAAGTTAGAAGGGAGATAGCTGGTGGCATCCCCATTTGCATCGGAGAAATTTTTAGGCAGCGTATACCCCTGCCGCATCCTTACCCTTTTGCAATCAGGCCTTTTTTACCGATTTTAATACTGGTAACGAGTATACCGCAGTCGGTTGCGTCCGACTGCAACATTTCCACTTGTTAAAAGTAAGATTTTTCAAATAGCTAGCATACATTTTTAGAAAAATTATATTTTATTATAGCTTTTTATATACAAGCAAACCATTTTTAAAATGCAAATGTAAAGTTTTTCTTAGGCGACTGCCTAGCTCAAAATATAACATATATTGATTTTATAATTCTATTCACCAAGCTCTTTTGTTTTTTCTCCCGTGTCTCAAAGTATCTTGTATGTGTGTGAATATAAATTACAATACAGCAAACGGAAAATTGTATACAAAAATTTGTTAATCAATGTACATATTATTTATATTATTCTCAATTTTCCATGTAAATATTATGTTAATTTTAACAATACTTTTACATACTTAAATCAACATTTATTTTATAAATTGTAATTGTTATAAGAGCATGCTTCGTGTAACAGCACCTTTACAGTTTTTTGATGCCAACACCAATCAGTTAACGATTGTACAAAATATAATAAATGCACAAATACTTAACGTACCTTAACGATTTAATGAAATTTTCATGCTTTGTGTAATTATTTATGTAAACTATAAAATTGCTTTATTTTTAACGGCACAAAAACAAAACAAAATGTAATGGATGTGTAAGTTCATGAAATCGACGTTGCATTTATCTACTATATGTATGCACATGTGTACTTTATGTGATGAATGTAATCTACTGTACAGCCACTTAATATTTAATACTACAGTGTAAATATGTATTCTTCTTACCGTAAAGAAGTGTTGTCAAATATGTAAAAGATGCTTCACCTCAATACTATATCCTTTGCTTTCTAATGCAGATTATGACGGCTACAGTAGAAACAGTTTCGGAGCAACTGGACCTTGCCTCTTTTCTACCCACAGACAGGGCCATTGCTCGCTCCATAACACTTTCGGATGCGGATGTGGGAAGCGCCAATGTCAGCGTCACCAAGGCATCCGTTATGGGTGAAAATGGAGCTAATGGTAGCACAGCTGGTGGTGGTGAAAATGGCAGTGGATCTGAAGAGGATGAGGAAGAAGAGGATAGTGATGATTTTTGGCACACATCAGTGGGCAAGTTTAAGTTTACCCTAGATCAGCTTCCTCAGCCGCTGCAATATATACATCAGTTGCTTACGGTACGTATGTGTAATGTAAATAAGCTATTACATATGTAAGTAAAAATTTGTCTTTTTGCTTCTTCATAAAGAGACGTGGAGAATAGGTTCAACTAAATATTTTTCGTTTGATCGGCTTTACTTAAATAAAAAATGCATTTAAAAAGACAATTTTTGAAAACTCTTACAAAAAAACAACTCTGCTAGCCTTAAATAAATTAGACACAATTATATGGAAATTTCATTTATTTATCTAACACTTTTCAATCACTTTTAAAAATATTAACATACTTATGATTTTTATAAGACCATTGCTAATCAAACATTTACTTACGGTGCCAGGTATCATAGTTTGACCACTGGAAATATGCCTATACAGATAAGAGTAAGCGTCCGGTATTATTTTTTTAAAGTTTTAAAAATAAACAGGCCAAATCCAGATAGCTTTACAGGTACACAACCGAGAAAGCCACTTTCAGCAGTCAGTTGATCCTGATCAAGTATAATATACTTTATAGGTTGGGAGATGCTCCTTCTGCCCGTTACATAATTTTGCACAAAACCATTGTACCGTTTTCAACAATTTCAGGTCAGGGCTTGAAGTTCATGGTATAAAAGTGAAAGTGCAATTATTTATTGATTGAATCTTTTCTTAATGAAAAAACTAACACTTAGGTCAACGAGTCATATTAATATTCTGTATTCTGTACTCTGAATGTGTGTCCCTAAGATTCATCGCTGGGCTGGTAAGTCGTTACGACAAAAACGGGATCGGTTTGAACGACGAGGGTTCTGTGTAATCGATTGCCGGCTTTGGTTTTATTATTATGATCGACTTTTTCCATCTGTCTAGAAAGTGCCCAAGTTTGGTAATTGAATTGAAGAGCTGGGCAAACAGCACATTATGGAAGCTCGATTATCTTTTGAGCTATTAAGTCGCAGCCTGGAGATTTTTTTGGGTTCAATTGCTCTTTAATGATGTTTTCGATTTCATCGGGGCGAAACGCAAGTGGCTCATGTTGAAGCTGAGATTCGTTTGATGCAGTCGGGAGTAGGAACGCATTTCGAGCAGGATTCTTTTAACTTTTGCCTTGCTGACGGTGATGTGATGGATTGCCATTTTCGTCGTTAGCGTCGCTATTCGATAACAAGCGGTTCAATTTGTAGTTGTCTTCCATTGGCCGTACATTGTTTTAACTTTTTAAGGCGTTGAGATGCGAGCTGCAACGACGAAGACGAACTCTAGTGTGTTTACAAAGCTTCAAGACGTGGCTAAAGCTTAATGTGTGAACTTATATATTTTTGTATCTGAGCCGGTTAGTTTTAGGTAGAGTCAACTTACTGAGTTATCAGATTACGCTAAATATATAACTGCAAATCAATCAAATCGGGTAGTTTTTGGGGTCTGTCTGCCATTATGTTGGTCTGTCAGGAGAAACGTGGTCGAGCTTGTTGTTTGCTTTTATAATTGCAATTGAGTCACGAGATGACATTCCAGGGTGTGTGCTTGGCATTATGTTCTCTTGCTGCTACTAAATCTTCTCCTAGTGAGTTGAAGGATTCCATTAATTGGTCTTCAGATATGGTAAAACGCGGGGGCAGCATAGAGCGGCTAGAGTAAGTTGGTAACCACTATCCAAATGTATTTTAAGGATGTGGCCTGTAGAAAGTTCTTAGCAAACTCTGGTAGTGGTCCTTGAGACGATTTCTGATCAAAATACCAGTTCCACCCTGTGCCTTACCATCGGGGTGATTTGCATCGTAGAATATGTATTCTCTTATATGTATTATAATAATATTTGTTAGTTAGTCGATTAAGTCAATTTTCTTGTTGAGTAAAAATTGACCTTACTCAAGTTTATGCTGTGAAACGCCATTAGCGTTCCACGTAAATAAGGAAGCATTGATGACTTTAACTGTTATGAAACAAGCATTTGCATCAAAAGATTTTGATAACGCATTAGATCTGGCATAGTTGTCCGCAATGAATGACATATGCTCGGTCATGCTCTGCTGCAAGGTACATGCATGTTCTTCAAAGTTGCTTCGTTGCTGCTCCGGTGGCTCGTTGTATTTTTTCGTATTAATGGTCACATGCTTTGCTTGTAAATACAGTGTATTGGAGGCAGTAGGTAGCAGTTCTGATCTTAAAGCATTTGGAGTCAGGTGAGGATCTTGGTGCAGACGAAAAGAAGTCGTTTGGGTTGTATTTCGATGACTTAAAGGCAATCGGTGCGTTTTGTGAGCGTACAGTGGCCACGCGCTAATGTTCTGACGATTTTTATATTCTTAATTCGTTGGGCAGCCTCCGTCATTGCCGCCGTAGTTGGCACATATTTTTCAGCTGGAGTCATCTTTACTTGGTGGACAGCTTGCAGAATCATGAAGTTCACCACAAACTACGCATACTGAGCGCAGTGCACAAAAAGATTTTGTTTGGCCGTATTCTTTGCAGTTCATGCATTGTAGCGGGCCCTTTCGTTTGTTCGGTTCGTATGCGGTGATTCTGCGGTGCAATCAGAACTGAAGTTTGTAAGTTGGGTTCACCTGGATTACTTTGAGCATCTTCCTTTCTGGTTGGAGTTCTTCCTTAAGAGTGGTAGAAGCTTTCTATTCTTGCTTAAGATGTTAAAGACTGTTTTGCATCCTTTCTCCTGTAGCATCTGTTTTAATTTCTCTGGTGTTACATCAGACTCTTCGCCTTTTTGTTGATTGCAGTTGGTTCTGTATGTTGTTGTTGGCACTGTTGCAGAAGCTGAAGATATCGCTGAGCTTTCGGTCGTAGCTCAGCCAAGTTTTATATTTTTAGTGCTGGGTAAAAACAGGAAGCAAGAGCGTTCTCTGTTGCGCGCCTTGTTTAAAAGTTGACGGGTTAGTGGTTGTCAACCGCGTGCGGTCGGATTACGTAGAGACGATAGAAAGTAGGGACGTAGACGGGGAGCAAGAACGTTCTTTGTTGCGCGGTCTGATCCCGTAGAGAGGCTCGAGACTATACGCGTTATTTCGTTGCAGAGGGAGCGGACGATCGTCTTGCTCGGGTTGTTGCTGGATACGAAAATCACTCTGAATTATGGTCTTGAACGAGGTTGAGCTTTTGTTGCTGACTTTTGTTTAATTTACGTTTATTTGTGATTTGTTAATTGTTGTGTTTAATTTGCAGATTTTTATACCCTCAACCCATAAAATGGGTAAATAAGGGTATAATGGTTTTGTGCAAAAGTATGTAACAGGCAGAAGGAAGCATCTCCGACCCTATAAAGTATATATATTCTTGATCAGCATCAACAGTCGAGACGATATAGCCATGTCCGTCTGTCCGTCCGTCTGTCCGTCTGACCGTCTGTCCGTCTGTATGAACGCGTGGATCTCAGAGACTACAAGAGCTAGAGACTTCAGATTTTGTATATAAGTTCTCCTACACCATGAGCAGAACAAGTTTGCTTCAAATTATCGATAACTATTCTGGTTTCCGATATACACATGGAATCGATAACAAAAAATATCGAATTTGGAAAATGTAAAAATGAGGGTTTAAATAATGGGTAACGATAGAACTTTTCTGAAAATTTCGTTCAAAACGGTTAAGAAACACCGGAGATATCGAATTTAATCGATTGAAGTTAAGTCAGTATACCAAAGTCTTATATAAATTTAATTTATTTATTGCAACTGGGTTCAGGGTATCTTCTAGTTGGGCTCTCCCGACTAGAGCCTTCTTACTTGTTCTATAATTAATTTGTGCAGTTTCATTGCACTAAGGATCTATTCGCATAAAATATATTTCTTAATGTGTATATCACTCCATTTTTGGGTTTTAGAGCTGCATTTTATATTCTTGAATATGCTTTACTTACCAGGAAATACCAACCATTAAAAAACCTGAGATTCTCTATTATGTGCTCCAATGCCTGAAGACAATGGCACTACACGGCGATGCTTTGACCAAAGCTGCTCGGGAACAACGCGGCTTTTTCATCTGGTGCCAGGAGAATTTGTTGATTAAAAAGTGAGTGAATGCCAACACACACATTTTTCTGTCTAAGTCAATTAATTATAATTTAGTCTTTGGGAGCTGTGCAATGCGGAGCACTCGCACATTTGTCAGGTGTGTGTGCCGTTGCTGCTGCACTGCATCACATTGCCGCTGGGCTCGGATGTGTTTTGGCGAGTGGTGCAGGAGGCATTCCACGATGTCGATTGGCGTGTGCGGTTCACGGCAGTTGAACGAGTAACCGTGATTACCCGTTTCATGGATTCGACACCGCTGCGCTCCGAGGTGGGGCTTCAAACGGCATTGGCCACCGCCTTCTGTCATCTAATCGCCAGCATGGATGACATCAATGTGTATGTGGCGCAGCGGGCGACTCTATATATCGGAACCATACATGATACGGCAATACGGTCACTGCTCTTCTGCTTGGAGTCGCAATTCGATCTCTTCATAGTTGATCGGCCCGTGGTGCTACAGTCGGTCTATCAGCTGCACAATTCGCTGTCCGATCGCAAGTTGCTCGGCTGGGAGTTCTTTCTCAATCGCTTTGACACACTTTTCGTGGAAGCCCAAATAAATATGGAGAAGTGCGGAGACATATCGTATCTGAGGGATCTGCGCAACTCCGACAATGGAAGCGAGGCGCTCTCAGCCAAAATACTGAAAGCTAGGGAGGCACTCAGTCAATCGGATACCACGGGCAGCATGGCCAAAACTCTTAGCGCCTCCTTTGGCACAAAGTGGCCCTACAAGAGGACAATGTCGGCACCAGCTAGCATGGCACCGCGTCAGGATTCCAAATTCGGTAAGCAGCAATTTCAAATTTTTTTTTTTTTATACCCCTAAACCCAAAAAGATTTTAATTATTTTGATAGTTAAATTTTTGCTATCAATAAACGCGCTGATCTAAAAAGCGTTCTGTTTTACACGGTGTAATGAATTTAAAAGTTTCGATTGTTCAAAGATTGAAAAGATTTTGATGTTGTCTTTCCAACTTCGCTTGCCAACATGCCAAAAGAAGCATGTAGGTCGTAAGCGGGCCTTTAAACGGGAAGATCAAGTTTGGTTAATTGATCGATTGCTTTGTCTGTTTTCTTAAGGCCGATAAAAATCGATTACCGAACGCAAAAAAACCGAATGTTTTAAATCGAAATCAAGCATTTTCTATAGTTGTGGGTTCAACAATCAAGAAATTTACTAATAAGGATAGGTGATATCTTTTATTATTTACACATCATATATAATTGCAGTGCCCGAGAAGGAGAAAATCTATAATCGTCAGGTGTCGGCACCCATACTCAAGAGGAAGACCTCGCGTTTTGGATTGGGTCAGTTCCTAGGCACTAGTAGTAGTACCAATCAAAATACAGCTAATACAGTTAGTCATAGTGTCGCCACAACTAGTAATACATTGCATACAAAACTAAAAGCCGCACTGCCCTGTCCCATACACCAACCATATTCACACACGGCATTTCCCTATCAACCCACACAACATCAACAATCACAACCACAACAACACTTACACTTACATTCACATGCACATTCACACCCATCATCACACCAACACCATCCGTATCCACAGCCATATAACGCTGGTAGTAGTGCACAAGTAGCGACGTTTGCCTCGGCTCATAGTCAAAGTCACCAGTATTTAGTGCATTGTATACCGCCTAGTCATCATAGTCCAATGCCCACGCTGCAGGAGGCGGAGACAATGCTTCGCTCCCAAGTTGTCCAGCAGCTGTTCCAACATTCGACAACGTCAACGACAACTTTGCAGCACCATATCGCCGAGCAGTCCGCCAGTGCACCACCACCACCAACAATAACAACAACAACAACCACCGTCATGGCAACATCCTGCTCCTCAACGGGTGTTACTGCTGGTCACACGGTTGCCACTTCGTTTCACTCCCATTTTCAAAAGCATCCTTCGGCTCCGAACTTGCTGCCGGCACAGCCCGTGCTGATTGCACCCAGTCCCAGTCCCTCGGCACTGGCCTTTCCCATGCATTGCACTTGTGATGTCGCTCCGCTTCCGGGTGCCAACATGGCTGGTACCACGGGCAGCACCACGGCCAACCCAGGTAGGTTGTAGAGCATGTGTGTTCACGTATGCAAAAAATATAGTTTTGCTGTCTATGTTGTCCTCCTCCCTCTTTTAATCCACAAAATAGTGTGACCTATATGTTCAATGTACATTGTATAGTTCACAAAATCTATGAATTATATATCTGATTGATTTATCCCACACAGGAATCGATAAAGCGATCCCGCTTTGCAAACTATTTTTTCCCAATAAATAGCACATTTAAGTATTTTCAGACTCTTTGTGAATAATATAACTTTATACGGTGGCGTGCCACCGTTTTCAATGTTGCTTCTATCTTTCTATGTGAACATCTTTTCAGATCATTTGAATCATCAAACATGCAAAATGGAGCTTCATAATCGTTATCAGTTAAAATAAAAGCATGTGTTCCCTTAGTACATTTAATGTTGTTTTGTAGATAAATTGTAATATTATAAATATTTAAGCCGTTTTACTTTATATACTTAACATCAAATTAATCGGTTTGGTTTCGTATTGACCTAAAATTGATACTGTACCTTGCCAAATATTCATTAAAATATATGCGTATACATACATGCTTCATAGAGAATAAAATAATTCCAACATAACAAACTAATTTAATAATGGAAAAAGCAACAAGTAAAAACGTTGCAGTCGGACGCAACCGACTACGGCATACTCGATACCAGTATTAAAACCGGTAAAAAGAGGCCTGATTGCAAGGGGTACGGATGCGGCAGGGGTGTACACTGCCTTAAAAATTCTCCAATGCAGATGGGGATGCCACCACCTATCTTCCTTCCAAATTTGGTGACTCTAAGGCGCTGTGGGTGGTACGGTTGGGACTGGCACTCAAATTTTTGCTGCAGATCCATGTGGGATGTCAATTGCTATCTTCATACTAAATTTGGTGACTCTAGCTCGAAGTTTGTAAGAAGTGTGGAAAGGGGGGCTGGGGGCGGTTATGGGTGGGCGCGGCATCCAAATTTGTGCTGCAGATCCATGTGGGATGTCAATTGCTATCTTCATACCAAATTTGGTGACTCTAGCTCAAAGTTTGTAAAAAGTGGGGAAAGGGGGGCGGGGTATGGGTGGGGTGTGGCTCCAAAATTTTGATGCAGATCTTTGTGGAATGTCAATTGCTATCTTCATACCAAATTTGGTGACTCTAGCTCAAAGTTTGTAAGAGGTGGGGAAAGGGGGCTGGGGGCGGTATGGTGGGGTGGCATCCAAATTTTTGATGCAGATCTTTGTGGAATGTCAATTGCTATCTTCATACCAAATTTGGTGACTCTAGCTCAAAGTTTGTAAAAGGTGGGGAAAGGGGGGGCTGGGGGCGGTATGGGTAGTTGTTGCATCCAAATTTGTGATGCAGATCTTTGTGGAATGTCAATTGCTATCTTCATACCAAATTTGGTGACTCTAGCTAAAAAATTGTAAAAGGTGGGGAAAGGGGGACGAAATGGGTGGACGTGGCTCCAAAACTTTGATGCAGATTTTTGGGGGTCGTTGCCAGCTATCTTCCTACCAAATTTGGTGGCTCTAGCTCCACAACTCTGGAAGATACACGCATTCTCGTTTTTGACGAAGCGTTGGGGCGGATGGAGGCGGCTAGGGCAGTATTGGTGGGCGTGGCATCTAAACTTTTGATGCAGTTTTTGGGGGGTCATCATCACCTATCTTGGCACCAAGTTTGGTGGCTATAGCTCAAAAACTGTGGGAGATATACGCTTTTTTGACTTTAAAATGCAGGGGGGCTGGGGGCGGAATGGGTGGGCGTGGCTCCAAAATTTTTGATGCAGTTTTTTGGGGGTTGCTAGTAGCTATCTTCTCACCAAATTTGGTAGTTATAGCTGTAAGGATGTGCGAAATATGTGGATTTTTCGGTTTTGAGTTATTTATCGATTTGCCAGCCCCCCAGTTATCGTAGAACCCCCATCTTGACACTTTAATTTACTATCCCATAGATAAAGAAAATTGGAAAGTTTCAAGTCTCTAGCTTGAAGGGTGTGGAAAAAAGTTGCGAACATACAGACGGACAGACGGACGGACGGACGGACACTATGGCGGACATTGCACAAACCCAATATACTCTTTACCTTAACGTAACGGTAACGAGTATAAAAATCAATGATTTTCAACATATGAGGAGGTTCAGTTTGTTCAATACAGTGAAAATTTTCTATTACGAACTTCCGTAAAAAAAAGTTTATGATTGCATGAATTCGTTCCCAGAACACTGCGGTTAGGTTCAAATAAAATACACTAGAGATATGCTATATGGAAATTCGTCTGTAATGAAGATCTATTTTTCAACAAATTTATTAAATATTATGAATTTCTCTAAGATCATTCATTCTTAAACTTCTTATTTAAAATATATGCAATGTCTAAGCGATTTATATCAATTTTTTATTTATTTCTATATAAAATTTTAACTTTTTGTTTATTGTTCAAATGTTGGATGTTAACTTTATTCTAAGCATATGAATATTTATAGATATGTGTATGTAGTTTTGGTTTTCACACAAAACAAAATCATTACGTGTACCCTTTCGAACTGGTATGTATGCTCTCAATAACTATTATAACTGTATGTACTTTACTCTAAACATAAATGAAATCAAAAACTCACATTTAGGATATTTTCTTCCTTAAAAAAAGACATAATTGTGTATATAGATATATGTTTCGTCGTCCACATACACATATACACCATTTTTTATGTCAATTTCAATCTATTTGTGCAAATTGGCATGTGGCTGCACAAAAAAAAAATTCCAAATCGATGTTTATTCCCTATATGTATAAATACAATATTCCTTACGAATAATATGATGAATTATTTAATTTCAATTAGATGGACATATTCATTCATTGGGTGGTCTTAATGACGATAATCTTATAGGCCTGCTTAGCCGCATTACGGAACTGGAGGAATCTGATCGGGAGACCATTCATTTGCTTGTGTTTATGCTGATGCAGTTTATGTCTCGTACAGATCAAGCTTTTCCATCCGAAGACAAACCCGTTACCCGTACACAAAATATTGTATTGAAGCATTTGTTTCTATTATTGGGTCACAATCAAATCGACAAGACATTCCATACCACTCCCGATTCATTGCGGTAAATCTATGCATTGAAACTCCTGACTCCTCCCTCTTATTTATTTTGTTCAACTTACAGCGTATCTGCCGTTTTCAATGCATTTTTGGCCAATTTGCCACAAGTCTTGGATCAGAATCATCTGATTGGTGGCCTCATATTGCCGTCTGTTATGCAGATCATTCTGTATGCACCCAATCCTACAAACACTTCAGGAGAATCGTATCAGAATATTGTATTTAATTACTCATTGTGGAACCTGGAACTATATCCGCGTCGCAATTGGCTGTTCACGTTGCTGGTCGTCCTCTATAAGTACTCTTATACACAGCCACCACTCAGTGGCTATACCATCTCGGCAATCCGAATGATCATGAACAGCCTTCGCGGTCATTTTCATCAATGCCGACGTATTCCCACTACCACCATACTCGATATACCCGGCGTTGGGGGAACAACCAGATCCCGAGATGTCAGTCAGCCATCGCTAGGCACAGATCCCGATGACAAGGAGATCAGTCCGCCGGCCAGTCCCATGTTCCCATCCGAAGGCACCAGTGCTGCGTCTAAGAGCAAGGGTCAAAATGTCGCCTTCACACCTAAACTGCAGCATGCTTTTCGAAAGTACAACGATTCCAGTTTAGATGCTGACGAAACCGAATCCGAGCTCGTGGCAATACCCGAAAGTGATCTCTCCGACAGCACATTACATGGCAGCAGCGCACCGGTAAGATGGTCTTAGGGCACGAAATTGATTGTCCTGTATGCTAAAACGATTTTATTTTTGGGGTCTTTTCAGGGTTCCTTTGATGATACCATAAACTTTGAAGACATTCTTCCAGCAAAAATAGAATCTCTGCGCAACCGACGTACCATGGAAGAGGTAAAAGGCCTTTAAAACTCTAACTTAAATTAGATATCAATATTTAATTACTTTTACCTAATCATCGCAGAAATCTACCAGTTCGCACAAATCAATGATCACCACCAAAACGGGTGACACCTACTCGACTAAAATCAAGAGCACCAGTGAATCCGTTAGCACCACCGTTGTGACCACCCACACACGTCACAGCCTGCAAGAAGGTGTACGTATGATTGTGACACCGTTGGTTGGCTCAGAGACGACAGAAACGGCTGTTGTCAGTCCGCCTGTAGATGTGCATCGTGCGGTTACCGTGCGAAACAAATCGCTGGAGAATGCAACTGCCTCGACATCGAAAATGTTTGCGGCTATTGCTACAAATCATCTGAAAGCGTTGGGAGCCTTGCAGGACATGCCAACAGGAAGTAAGCCAGGCCCGAGCAGTGGAAGTGGCAGCCGATCCATGAACGGCAACGGTGCTGCAGTTCCACCACCATCAGCAGGAGCAGCATCAACAGCAGGAGCAACTGTCAAGTCAATTGGACGCCATAAGACGATTGTGGAGTGCAGTGCCGGAACATCAAGTTCCTCAGCCGATGAGATGCGTCAAAAAAAGTCGCACACAAAGTCGCTGAGGCGCACAGACAAGAACTACGGCTCACCTGATTCGCCGCTGTCTAAGATGAGCGTAATGCCAAACCCATGTGATGATGTGGATGCGGGTCTCATGCCACCGCCCAAGAACATTGCTGCGCTGGAGATACCAACACCTGAGCGTCTGCTGCCTATTGGTACACAGGATACGGTCGCCGCATTAGTGGAGCGTGTACGTGACGGTCTAAATCTGCCGGACATAAGTCACCTAAAACAGGACAGCTTGGATGTGTCTGATAGCATCAAGGACGATGTCACGCCCACTAGTCGCAACAACTCTCCGCGGCGCCTCATTAAACAGGTTGCTCTCGAATCACCACCCAATGCGAATGCACCCTCAGCCGCTCCTGTAACAACGCAGGCTCAAACAAAGTCGCAGCCTTTTCAGGACTTGCACACTTCGATTTTAAAGAATGTAACACAGGATTTGAAACAGTTGCCCAGTGAGCGTCAGCAGAACTTGGCAGGTGCCTCTATCACATCCAATAGCATTAAGCGTCCCAGACAAAAGCTGGCACCCTTTAACGTTGACACCAATGCCATACCAGACATACGCTCACGATTCGCCGGCTCCTGGCCTCCACCTCCAATCCAGCAGGCCGAGGAGCACGATGAAGACGATAATGATGCACCCGAAATTGCAAACGGACACACGATCCACAATGCACAGGTCCATGCGCCTCGTGGAGTGAGTACAAAATATCATATATTTATAAATATGCATGTATCCAATCACACGCACAAATAACATAGCTTTCTATTGGTAAAAGAGTTTCGGAATCGGTTCAGTGATTCCAGAAATTTTTCCCTGTATCTTCACAAAATTTAAATCTTTATAGCGAGTATAAATTACTGTCAATATTGTAAATATTATCAAATAAGGAATATTGCCTTACATTACTTATTTCGAAAATATTATTGGGATTCACCTTCGTTTTTGAACTAGGCTATTGTTAATTCTCGGAAAAAATATTTTAATCTGATTAAAGTTGAATATGTATGTATGTTCTTAGTGTTTCTACGGTATAATGAAATTTCAGCTGTTCGGTAGCTAAAAGGATAAGAAAGGGGAAATCCAACTTTTTAAAAGAGAACTTTGTATAACTTTAGGATTCGATGTTAATATCTTCTTAAGAACAAGACATTGTATTATTCCCATCGGAAAAGAATGTCTAATTACAGAAAATAATAAGCGCTTCTAAGTTTTCAAGTTTCTAATAAACAAATAATTTAAATTTAGATTTTATCTTAAAATGAAGTAATTGGAATTGATATTAATTATTATTATTAATCGAAAATGCTTTTAAATCGATTTTTTTTAATAAAGAGTTCCCGACGTGTTGGAAACTATACAATTGTGGAGCGATGCTCCGATTGCGGTGCTGTTATCGAAGAGTACACGGATGAAGAGATTGGAATATTCATTGTTATCCTGGGAACCTTTATTCATCGCGAGCCGGCCATAGCAGCACCGTTTCTGCCTGAAGTGCTGACCATGACATCAAGGTAAAGGGGATACGATTAATAAATGCAAATCTAATCTCAATCCAGCATTGCTCATTATTTGATATGATATTTTTTAGAATTTGTTTAAGCAGCACGCATGCGTGGCAAGGTGAGAATGGCCTGCCCTTGGCAAGTAGCGCCCAGGCCGTGGCCCTGCAATTTATCCGATGCGTTTTACATCAATTGGCACCAAATGGCATCTTTCTTCAAGTGTTTCAAACCCAAATGAAAAGTGAGTTTACTGCAATTCTGTTTGGAAAGATAACTTTGCCACCTTTTTTTTAACAGTCAAAGTTCGACACAATCACTTTCGCAGCATTGCAAAGGCACTGCAAGATTTTCAGGATCTGAATGCTACAAGTCCGATTTATATGGTCTGCGAATCGCTGACCGCAAAGAAGGCGCTGCCTATCGATCAGTTGCCCATTATTTTCCGGAACATGGCCGAGTATTTGCAGTGTATGCCAGCGGAGGCCGGAGTCGGACTGGCTGTCTGGTCACAGGCCATGCAAGCGATGGAGTCCCTGCTGCGGCAGGTCATTGTCATAATGCCCAGTTTGAGCCATGCCGAGTATATGCTTGATCTAATTGCAGCCACTTTGCGTCTGAATTGTGTGCCTAAAACGTTGCTCGATCCATATTCGAAGATTATGGCCTACTGTGTACAGCACACGAATCTGGAGTACCAAACTCTCTACGATCTATGCACCCTTAACACACGGTCCTTCAATAAGGATCGTGATAAGAATTTACTCTGTCGTCAAATGATCTTTGAGTTTGTTCAGGCTCTTAAGTTTAAGTCAAACATACCCGACCAAAATTTGCTTATTATAATTGGATTTGTGCTCCTGGATGCAGGCGGAACTTTACCGCCGGGTGCATTACCAGGTCTCCCAGATGCAGCACCCGTCCTTACCACAAATGCTGCCGACTGTTTAAGGCAGTACATTAACGATGTCATTGATTTTCTTGCCGATTTTCACACGCTCAGCAAGATTAAGGTAAATTCTTGGATATAAAGAGATCAACGCTAATTGAAAAAAAATCTTTGCAGAATTTCAAAAATGGTCAGCCAAGTACTGGCTTAGGTGAGGATACTTTGGGTGGCGTTCTTAAAGGCGCTGTGGCACAGTATCTGGCATTGGAGATGTCACGTGGCAACAACCGCGACAACAAGGCAGTCTCACGCTATCTTCCATGGCTAAACAATGCACCATCCTCACTTCAGCAGGGGTAAGTTCAAAAGCACGATATTTTTAATAAATATAAATACATATTTGACCATGTTCGTCCTAAAAAGCTTTCCAATGACCCATTAATAAAGATATATTAAGAGAAAAGTGATAGCATTAAGGTTTTTTAAAGAAGCTTAAATTATAGCACTCTGCAACGCCATTTTTGTGTCAGGCAGTCCAGATAACTTTTTATGGATTTAAAATTCTTAGGCACTGAAGTCAAAAAAACAAAAATTTAGTATGGATAAGTTTTCGATATATTCTATCGTAAAATTTTCAAGAAAACAGTTTTTTGACTTTTTGTAGCTCATTTCACAAACAGAAACACAATTTCCTTGCAATATTTTTAGGCACCTGTTGAGTACAATACACAGAGATTTAAACTTATGTGATTACAATTTAAAGAATGTTTTGGAGGGGATGAGTAAACAGATATTCAAACAAGTAAGAAGGCTCTACTCGGGAGAGCCCGAATAGAAGATACCCTGAACCCAGTTGCAATAAATATATTAAATTTATAATTGACTTTGGTATACTGGACGAAATTTTCAGAAAAGTTCTATCGTTACCCATTATTTCAACCCTCATTTTTACATTTTCCAAATTCCATATTTTTTTGTTATCGATTTCATGTGTATATCAGAAACAAGAATAGCTATCGATAATTTGAAGCAAACTTGTTCTGCTTATGGTATAGGAGAACTTATATTCAAAATCTGAAGTCTCTAGCTCTTGTAGTCTCTGAGATCCAGCCGTTCATACAGACGGACATGGCTATATCGTCTCGGCTGTTGATGCTGATCAATAATACATATACTTTAAGGGGTCGGAGATGCTTCCTTCTGCCTGTTACATAAGTACTTTTACACAAAACCATTATACCCTTTTTACCCATTTTATGGGTTAAGGGTATAAAAATTTAGTTCGATTGTACGTAAATTCGCGCTTCTAGAATGTACGGATTACTTGAAAAGTTCATTAAAATACTTAAATCAAATACGAAATACTTAAAATAAGTATACAAAATTTTACATCAAGCTTAAAGATTCTTAAAATAAGAATAATTGAACTTAAATCAAGTATAACTCCAGAAATACAGAAATCAAGTAAAGCATTTTATGAAATCGATTGCTAAAAATCGATCGCAAAAGTTCTATAAATCCACATATTTCCCGCATCTTAAGAAGTAGAGCTACCAAATTTGGTACGGAGATAGCTACTACCCCCTAAAAACTGCACCAAAACTTTTGGGACCACGCTCACTCATTCTGCCTCCCGTCCTCCCCCATTTTGATATTGAAAACGCTTCTTTCACAGTTTTTAAGCTATAGTCACCAAATTTGCTAGGAAGCTTGCTGGTAAACTCCCCCAAAGATCTGTGGATTCCACGTCAATGCCGCCCGCCCTTTAAATTCTTAAATCTCAAGTTCTTACGGAGTTTTTGAGCTAGAGCTACCAAATTTGGCGGTGATATACCTGGTGGCATCCCCCACAGATTAGCATCAAACTATCTTTGAACGCAGCATTAGCATAGGAATGTCTGACACAAATATAAAGTTGCTTAGTGCAATTATTCAATTTGAAATTTTGAAGAAAAAAAATTAATCACCCATCTAGAAGAGCCAAAATAAATAATGATTATAATAATCGTTGCTTTTCCACAATGATCACATACTTTTAGACGTAGTGGCTATACTTTTATATTCTTCTTTTGTTTATTTCCTGGCTATACTTTTATATTCTTCTTTTGTTTTTTTCCTAAGTAAAAAAAAAAAAAAAGACTTATTTTAATTAAAAACCATATATTAACAATTTGATTAATTTAATCTCAGCATTCTAACATTCTCAGCCAAAATAACATGATATCCTTGTTTCTACAGGCCGAAAGAGTTTACAGAATGTGTGGGTCATATGCGCTTACTGTCGTGGCTGCTGCTTGGATCACTTACCCACATGGCTTTAATGCAGCGACGCCAAGAGACGCAATCATTGCCACCAGCGCCTTCAACGAGTGCTGTTCCTGGACAGCCACAGGGTGCCACTGTACATTATCATCATCAGGGAGTCACCTACTCGCAGCCAGTTCCGCAGGAGGCATCCTGTCACATTGCCGATCACATACAGGTGATCTTTGCGGGCTTTGCCGAGCAGTCGAAGACTTCGGTGTTGCACATGTCTTCGCTGTTTCATGCTTTCACATTGTGCCAACTTTGGACAGTCTACTTGGAGCAGATGGCACATAACACTAGCATCAATGCTGAAGGCAGCACACTTGGTGTGCTCTTTGAGTTCTGGACCAAGGTAACACCATGCATACTACAGCTGGTGTCGCATGCCAAGCCAATAAACAAGGATCTACATGTGCAGGCAAGCGCCGACTTTCAAACTCAAAGTGCGAACTCAAAGCTGTCGGAGATGGTCAACTTGCACTTCCTGAGCCTGTTGGAAGCGCTAAAGGAGACGAATTCAACGGTGCTCGGCAAATTGTTACCCATGTGGAGCACTGTGCTCTCTTCGCAAACACAACTATCGGATACACTGCACGTACGACTCCAAAACGTACGTGATTATGCGCCAGATTTTGAAGAGCAGCAGGCACACAAATCGGAGGCACTCCTCAAGTGGTTACAGCGTTTACAATTCAAAATGGGCCAAATCGAGCTGCAAGCCTCAACGGCTACACAATTTTACTCCATCTAAAGACCTACGCAAATATTGATTGATGTTAGAAACACACAACAAAAACAACAAAAAGAAGTATGATATGTAGCACTTATAACTATATATTAATGTTTACGCATAGTAAAAAATTAATCTGCTAGAATCACGCGCATTCCATAATTAATAAGATTTTTCCTGATTCCTTCTTAATTGATAGGTAATCACTCATAAACTGAATAATTTATACCAGTTGTAATTTTATCTGATATCGTCGGATCAAGCACTTCATTATATTCGCTGGCGCTTCGCTTGCCTTCGATTAGATAGTCCACCTGTACATTACGATACTGTTGAAATGAAGCCTTGGTTTTTAGTATGGAACTCTCAGGCAGATGCATCATCGGCACTGTTTTAGGTTGCCCGGAAAGACGGTTTTCTGCCTGCTTGACGCGTAGCTCCTGCAATTATTGAAAATATTAAGCTATTGCAAGTTGAAAGACTTTATTGGAGCACTTACTTTTACTTTCTGCATGTAATCAAGCTGCAGGCTGGCGGATTCGGCCAGCGGCACCAGCTGAATTATTTTATGTTGTATCAGTGGTGGCGTTGCAGCGGTGTTCTCCCAATGCTTGCTTTTTTTACGCGTACGCTCCTTGGCCGGATCGTGTACATTTGATATGGTAGTGCGGAATGGCTTAAACTTTTCTCTTTCTGCTGCCGTTGCTGTTTCTTGGCATTCGGTTTTTCCAATGAGATACAGTGCATGTTGGTCGAATGTAGGCTCCGGAGCATGTTTGACAACCAATGATGCAGCATCTATTTCGATTATATCAGCTGTCACAGTGTTGCTGCTCTCAGCTTGTACGCTGGAGCTACTCGATGAACTTTGTTCGGTGCGTGCCGAATCCAACGAATCTGGTGTCTCTCTAAAAGATGCAATCTCAGCCAAATCTTCAGCAGTGATGAGTTTGGCAGGTGCCGGACACACTTTGACCTGCCGCTGATGCATTGGTCCCTGTGCGATCATGCGTAACGGATCCATTTCCATCTCATCGTCGCTGTCCAACACATCGGACACGTTCATGTCGTGATTACCGGTACGTCCATGCCATTCCAGATTGTTAAGGGTTATTTTGCCTTTAGACGCAATGTTCAGTTCGCCAAGAAGCTTTGCAGCTGCCTCTACTTCGTCACGACTTTTTATTTCGGCAAGCAACTTATCGTAAGACTCTTGAATACGCTTGCCTTTGTCTGGCAGAGTCATTAATCGCTTTCTGCATAAAAATTACAAGAATAAAGCCAATCAATGAGCGCAAAACTTGCAAATAAGGAAACTTAGGAATCTAACCTGGAAGCCAAGAGATGACTTTGCCTCTCTTTGATTTCGAGCAGCTCGTGGTACCTGAGCGTTTTAAGGTTTTTGATATTTTGTTCTTTTGCTTGTGATGTACCAGGAATTTTATTTAACGGAGGTGCATTCATTTCGATAGTAAATTGTTTATTATTTACAATGCTTAGTTAACCATAGGAAAGTAAAGAAAATCGACACAGCAATATGTTACTCTCTATTCTCCATTGTTGCTAAACACCACCAACAACAGCTGAAAGGCAAATCGATGGTAATATCGATACATGTGTTTTTGGAAAACATCGATGTTTTAGACATCACTAACAATTGTTTTTTCTTCTTTTGCGTTCTTAGTAAAAATAATGCAGCCGTAGCAAAATTTAATTTGTGCTTTAAAATACACTTGTAATATGTAGAATATATATTCATAATCAGCATCAAAAGCTTAGTCGATATAGCCATGACTTTCTGTCAGTCCTTCTTTCTGCAGTTAGATCATTTGTTTAAATCGGCCAGATCAGATCACTGTATCATAAACATACATATGTATCTGCCATACAAATGCAAGCTCTATAATAAGATTTAAGAATGAACCAAAAATGCTTTACCTGTACTGTATACTTAATTGGCAGCATCTCAAGGTGGTGTTGGTTGTGGAAATGCGCCTTTAAAGCAAATACAGCGGATAAACTTTTGTTTATAAACAAAAATAAAAATAATGATCTTTAAGAAGCTAAACTTGTTTTAATGTTTGGCGCAACCTTTATAATATAAATATAATCTTTACGTACTCGTTTAAAAACAAAAAACCATCGATGTTTTGCCCTGAAAATATCGATGGTCGAAACATCGATTTTTTTTCCAGCTCTACCAACAACTTGTGTATAGACGTGGTCACCCAGGAATTCCCAAAGTGCGCCTTTAACGGAGTAAACAACAATTCATACAAAACACCAATTTCATTATTTCAACCTGTGCACTGAAAAAAATTAAAGCTGCATTTTCTATACGGAAAAATGTAATGAAAAAATTTACTGAAAACACAACAAAAAAGTTTTGATATTACTAATTTAAATCTACATCAAGGACAATTTGAGCAAGTTTTTTATACCCTGTACCAAGATCTTTGTTTGATGCAGACACAAATATTTGTGCAAGATTTCTGTCAATCATAATTAAATAGTTTTGTTGACTGAACTATCTGATGCATATAGGCAAAATAAACGCAGAGTTCTCACTTTAAGCAACAAGCAACAAATTCAACTAGAAACGGTTGTCGCACCAACAAATTGTACAGTAAGTAAGAGAACGTCTTTCGTCAAGCGTTTATCGTAAGCCGCTATATACATACATACATATACGCAATTAATTTTCTTTGCTTGGAGCAATGCAACTACTAAGGATGACTGAGAGCAATGGGAGTAGGAAACCCTGCTAAAATGCTAAAAGATCTATTATATTAGAATATTGCTGCCAGGTTATGATAAAAGAAGTTTGATTGAGAAATTAGATATACCAATGTAAGTTTTGTAACTTAAAGCACATTAATATTTAAAAAACAAAGTGTACTGTGCCATATATAAACGTAAACAATATTAATACTACAAAATGCCAAATGAATTAATTATAACCCAAGGCGCTTACAATGTAACCAAACGATTTCGGCGCCTTGAGGAACGCCAAAAAGAATCTCATCAACGTAAAAGCATTCGAGTGTATCAACCTAAGCGAAAGTTAACTCCTTTACGATTGCTAAAAATAATCGGATTTTATTTAGCATTATATGTGTGCATTGCAGTTGTGTTCATTTTCGATTTTCTAATTTTGTTCAATTTTCGTGTACCCGAACATCAACCACTTCATCCGAAGAGCACAAGTCTATCATCGGTACCTGGCAATTTTGTGGGGAGCCAAAAAATGATTCGCTACACGCCAGATCAAAGGTTGGGATTTACGCCGTATGTGGAACAAATAAATAAATTTGTTGAAAAGTATGGTAATGAGGGAATTCGCCACTTGAGAGAATGTAATTTAGATAATAACTGGGGATACAGCACAGGTCGACCATGTGTACTGCTAAAACTAAATTTTGCCCTAAATTTCACTGCCAGAACATATACCGATTCGATAACACTGCCGGCTGAGGCGCCCAATGATCTTTTCGACTACATATTTCAGTTGCCGCCGGAACAACGCACACATCGCATTTGGGCAGGATGCAAATTTTTAAATAATGCCACTGATGCTGAGATAGACTATATACCGAATCGTTATTATGATTCCGTTGGCTTGTTTGAAAAGGAAAATATATTTTTACAATATTTGTCTGAGAACTCAACGGAAGAACAAATCTATGAGAAACCTGCATATCGCCGTGTTATTGGTGCAAAATTTAAAAATATTCCTATGAACCGAGATATTACCGTTAAGTGCACTGCATGGGCAAAAAACATTCCTTTAAATATTGCTTCGACAAATATTGTATTCCATTTGAAAGGACTTGAAGTTTTTCCAAACCCCTTTCCAGAAGATGAAGAAGCTTAGTAGGCACTGGAGCTTAAATTTTAGAAACTCGTTCATATTACAAAGCAGCTCCCACAAATAACGTTCTTATATCGATATTTTTAAATAGTCAAAATGCCGAAAGACTATTTGGTTGCCGCTGGAAATTACAAAGTGCAAAAACGTTTTCGCCATGACGAATATAAACGAAAGAGTAAGGATTTGCCATGGTCTAAAAAAATTTTGAATTTGGATACCAATCAATTTTTCGGACGTACGGCATGGGGCTGGAGTAGAATTGTCTTCTTTTATCTTCTTTTATTTTTCCTCATCACACTTATTGTGGTCTTGCTTTTGACTATATTTCATTTTACCATTTATGATAAACACAGACCACGATGGCTTAAAGCTCAACCGGGCGTTTGTACAGTGCCCGGGGGCACGGGTACAATAAAATTTCAGTCAAATATTCAAAAAGAAATTTATCCCATTGCTGATCTAATAGATGCACAGCTTGCAAAAGTGGATGATTCATTTGAAAATGTATATAAAGACTGCAACAAAGATAAAACATGGGGCTATCAAGCCAAAGTGCCGTGCGTTTTTGTCAAATTAAATAAAGTAATTGGATTCACGGCGAACACTTATGACACAGAAGATGATCTGCCAAAAGGCCACCCAGACGTGTTAGCAGAAGTATTGCGAAATAATACTGGAGAAGGCAGAATTTGGCTAACATGCGACATTACCCATGGCAAATCTACCCAAATTAAATATATACCTGCTCCATACTTTGACACAGCAAACAATTTGGAAGGTGCTAGTCGTGTTGTTGGCTTGCAACTTAGTCATTTGCCGCTTGGCGAAACTGTCGAGTTTGTCTGCACGGTTTGGGCCAAAAATATTGAAGTTGATATGCATTTTCAAGGCGCAGGCCATGTAAAATTTTCAATACACATGAAATAGATGAGTATTAAATACAACGCAAAATATCTGGCCTAATATTTGAATAAAACATAAATGTAAACAAAAATAATTAAATTCTATTTGACAAGAAAATTTTACTGATTCTTATACGCTAAAAGTAATTGTTTTTGGTCATATTGTAATTATGTGCGTCATTTGTATGAAAAACTGAAAATTTTTTTACCCAATTTAGCTAATATTTTTTCCTGTCCTAAAACTGCTTATATCATTTAAACATTTTGCTCGAAATACTGCTTTAAGAAAAACTTCAAATGCATTTTACATCATTTATTCAAAACGCACTCGATATTCGGTACTGTGTTCGAAATCGAAAATTTACCAGCAATATCACGGTAAAAGGAAGAACCCAAAAACTTCCTTTTGGAGGTATTATTGCGAAGAGCAGTGACAAGGTTTTATTGATGGTGTGAACAGAGTTTGTAACCTGGATGGTATGAACATAAGATTTTTTCACACCATCCAGTGTTCACACCATACAGGTTTGACTGTGCACACATTCACGGATACAAAGCTATGTCAATACATTTTTATGGAAATAGATTTAATTTTTATTTTTTTATAGTGAATTTGAATAAAACCTACAAATTAAATGATTATTTAACTATGTAGTATTCATATACATATATCAATTTATAAACAAAAAAATTGAACGTCGCTTCTGCTTTATCATCGTTAAAGTTACAAGCCCTTCGGATGTTAGCGACTCAGCATTGTCGTCTTTTGCAAACGGAGCAACTCGAAAAATTCGGAGAGCGCAAAGAGGGGATTCCATTAGATTATGTAGTTTAATATATGTATGTGTATATTTATTGTTATTTGAATTTAAATTTAAAATTACACCTTCAATTGTTCTTAAGTATGTTTGTAATGTACAACGTACAAATTAATCACGTAAGATATTTATACTCGATACCGAAGGTAAATAGTATATTGGTTTTGTGCAATGTCCGTCATGGTGTCTGTCCGTCTGTCCGTCCGTGTGTATGCAAGTTTTTTCCACACCCTTCAAGCTACAGACTTGAAACTTTCCAATTCTCTTTATCTATGGGATAGTAAATTAAAGTGTCAAGATGGGGGTTCTACGATAACTGGGGGGCTGGCAAATCGATAAATTCGATAACTCAAAACCGATAAGTCCACATATTTCGCACATCCTTACAGCTAGAACTACCAAATTTGGTAAGAAGATAGCTACAAGCAACCCCCAAAAAACTGCATCAAAAATTTTGGAGCCACGCCCACCCATGCCCCTAGCCCCCCGCATTTTAAACTAAGAAACGCTTATATCTTCCTCAGTTTTTGAGCTAGAGCCAAAAAATTTGGTGCCAAGATAGACAACCCCCAAAAAACTGCATCAAAAGTTTGGATGCCACGCCTACCGATACTGCCCTAGCCGCCCCCATCCACCCCAACGCTTCGTCAAAAACGGGAATGCGTGTATCTTCCAGAGTTGTGGAGCTAGAGCCACCAAATTTGGTAGGATGATAGCTGCAACGACCCCCAAAAGTCTGCATCAAAGTTTTGGAGCCACGCCCACCCATTTCACCCCCCTTTCCCCACATTTTACAAATTTTGAGCTAGAGTCACCAAATTTGGTATGAAGATAGCAATTAACATTCCACAAAGATCTGCATCAAAAATTTGGATGCCACACCCACCCATACCGCCCCCAGCCCCCCTTTCCCCACATTTTACAAACTTTGAGCTAGAGTCACCAAATTTGGTATAAAGATAGCAATTGATATTCCACAAAGATCTGCATAAAAAATTTGGATGCCACGCCCACCCATACCGCCCCCAGCCCCCCTTTCCCAACAAATTTACAAACTTTGAGCTAGAGTCACCAAATTTGTAAGGAAGATAGCTTGTGGCATCCCCATCTGCATCGGAAAATCTTTTAGGCAGCGTGCACCCCTGCCGCATCCGTACCCCTCTGCAGTCAGGCCTCTTTTTACCGGTTTTAATACTGGTATCGAGTATGCCGCAGTCGGTTGCGTCCGACTGCAACGTTTCCACTTGTTTTATATGCACTTGCAAAGCCTCCTGGAACATTCTAAGACCTTAATATAGGTCTTGTATTTGTAGGGCAACTGATATGATATGGTTGTTTGGTCTGACTGACTTCGACAAATGATCTAACTGATGCAAAACGATAATTCTTACTTAATGACTGACTTAATCGACTTAGCTCGCGATGCTGATCAAGAACATATTTTCTGTTAGGAGTCTGTAAAGCTGCCTTTTACGCATGAAACATTTTACAACAAAACAAAAGAAAACATTAGTCTGATAATCTGGGCGCCGCTTTCAAAAAATTTTGTCGAAAATCTTGGAGGACATCACCTTCGGTGTCAGAGTATAATTATGCTACAGTCTTTCAAGTGTAAAAATATTTGTATTATTTTGTTGTGCTTTGTTAAGCCAAATGTTTATAGATTAAAGTTACGTGTCCACATAAATTCGATGAAAAATATTATTTTTATTTGAATTCATTTAGGGCTTTGTGGTACCACAAATTAAGCATTCTATCAAAAACAAGACCACCTTAATAATTCCGCTATGCATTTGAAATACTCTGGTGGCTTTTTCTTAACAGTTTATGTACAATCGGAATTACGCATACTAAACGTAAGAAATCGATAATAAGCAGACTTTTAACAGCACAAATGGTTCACACTGTTAAGAACACATTTTGGGTGCCCGCAGCTGCATGTGTTGATTTTGGTGTTGGCGAAAATAATTTTATATTTCATCATCTGAGGATATGGCTGAAGAGGATTGGATTGTCAAGTTCCAGCAGCTCGGCATGAGCGAGCAGAAAGCCAAGGAGACGCTGAAAAATGCCAATGTGACGCGTAATTTGCAGCTGGCTTTATCCGAAATAGATCAGCCGCTGTCTGATAGTGTCGGCATGCTGCTCTACCACATGGCCACCAAACTGAAGCCCCAACTAGCAGAACAGCTGCCGCTGCTCGTACGCTACATTGCGGAGCGCAAACTGGACAACACACAGCGTGTAGATGCTGCCCTAGAATATTTACTACGATGCGTACAAAAGAAGAGTGCCAGTGTCGATGTGGCCGAATTGGAGCGAGAATGCGGCGTTGGTGTTGTAGTCACACCGGAGGAGATCGAGCGCGTTGTGCAGCAAAAAATTAAGAGCACCTACAAGCAGACATTGCTGGAGCAGCGTTATCATTTTAATGCATTTAAAATTTTGCAGGATGTGCGCAATGAACTAAAATGGGCTGACGCAAAGTCCTTGAAGTCAGCCATTGATGTGGAAATATTCGATTTGCTCGGTCCCAAGACTGATGCCGACCTCAATCCATTACCCAAACAGAGTGACAAGCAATCCAAGACCAAAGCAAAGCTAGACGTGAGACAATTAAGCCAACCGGAGACAACTGCAGATGGAGATGGTGCCAATACGATTGCCGAGCTAATGAAGACAAAGGTGCATTTTCATGCGCCCGGAGAGAATTTTAAAACCGATGGCTATGTGGTCACTGATCACACTGAGCAACTGCTGCGCGAGCATTTGCAGAGAACGGGAGGTCGAGTCCACACGCGCTTTCCACCCGAACCAAATGGCATCCTGCACATCGGACATGCCAAGGCTATCAACATTAACTTTGGATATGCGGCAGCACAGAAAGGTGTCTGCTATCTACGCTATGACGATACTAATCCCGAGAAAGAGGAGGAAAAGTTTTTTGTAGGCATCCTCGATATGGTCGAGTGGCTCGGCTATAAGCCGTTCAAGGTAACCTACTCCTCCGACTACTTTCAGCAGCTGTACGAATGGGCAGTCGTGCTGATTCGCAAAAATCTGGCTTATGTGTGCCACCAAAAGGCAGACGAGCTAAAGGGCTTCAATCCACCGCCGAGTCCATGGCGCGAGCGTCCCGTTGAAGAGTCACTGCGTCTCTTCGAAGACATGAAGCGTGGTAAGATTGATGAGGGTGAGGCTACGCTACGACTGAAGATTACGCTCGAGGAGGGCAAACAAGATCCGGTTGCATATCGAATCAAGTTTATACCGCATCATCGCACAGGCGCGAAGTGGTGCATTTATCCCACCTACGATTACACACACTGCCTGTGCGACTCCATCGAGGACATAACGCACTCGCTGTGCACCAAGGAGTTCCAGTCGCGTCGTTCCTCGTACTACTGGCTTTGCAACGCCCTGGGCATCTACTGTCCGGTGCAGTGGGAATACGGACGCCTTAACATGAACTATGCCCTCGTCTCTAAGCGAAAGATTGGAAAGCTGATCACAGAGGGCATTGTTCACGACTGGGATGATCCTCGGCTGTTTACGCTAACGGCGCTACGACGTCGCGGGTATCCGGCGGAGGCAATCAATAATTTCTGCGCGCAGATGGGCGTGACTGGCGCACAGATATCCGTTGATCCGGCCATGCTGGAGGCGGCGGTGCGCGATGTTCTCAACTTGAGCGCTCCGCGTCGACTAATTGTACTGCAGCCACTAAAAGTGACCATTAGCAATTTTCCGCATGCGAGCCCATTGGATTTGGACGTCCCAAACTTTCCACAGATCCCGGCGCTGGGAACGCACAAGATTACTTTGGATCGTGTCATCTACATTGAGCGCAGCGACTTCAAGCTGGAGCTGGAAAAAGGATATCGACGTCTGTCCTGCCAGCAGTCTGTTGGCTTGCGTCATGCCGGACTGGTAATTAGCGTGCAGAAAGTGGTACGCGATCCAGCCACGAGCGAGATCCTAGAACTCGTTTGCAGCTGCGAATCAGCGGAACAGGCTGAAAAACCGAAGGCATTTGTGCAGTGGGTATCACAGCCTATTGAGGTGGAGGTGCGTCTGTATGAGCAGCTATTTAATCACAAAAATCCCGAGGATACCAACGAAGTGCCTGGTGGATTCCTCACCGACATTGCCGACAACTCTATGTCAGTTCTGTATGCGTATGCCGATAAGTCTCTCAGTGGCGTCAAAGTGTTCGACAAGTTCCAGTTCGAACGAATTGGGTTCTTTTCGGTGGATCCGGATACATCTGGCAAACAAATTGTGTTCAACCGCACCGTAGGACTCAAAGAAGACTCGGGCAAAAAGTAACAGATACGTTAACTTTTTATATATAAAATATTTTGTATGCGCAAAATAAAAAGGACGTATAAAACCAATATTTATTTCTTTCCCTCAACCATGATTATATGGTAGCCAAATTTCGTTTTTATCGGTGGGTCTGTGTAAACAGGATTATTGACAGTGGATATGGGCAGAGCAAATGCGGCATCCTGGAAGGGTCCTACCATTGCGCCACGTATTTGCCAGCCCAAATCACCGCCTTGACGTGCTTTGTCCTCGCTGTAAGTGGTTGCCACTTCAGGAAACTTCTGCCCCGCCTTTAACTTCTCCATGGCTTCCATAATCTTGCCCTGCTTCTCGCATAGAATGTGTCGCACTTTAACAGAATTGCCACCTTTTTTCTCTTTGCCGGGAACTGTTATTAAAAATAAATTTAATAAGTTAATATTTATTTGCAAGCAGATGGTTAATTGTTAAGCATTCGCACCTTTTTCGTCCGCAGCTGGCTTTTTGCCACCTTTCGCAGTATCCTTTCCGCCTTTTGCATCTTTTTTGGGTGGCATGCTTTTATTTAGTACCAACTACTAATATATGTTAATGTAGACTAACCGCTGTGTTTATAAAAACATGTGCTGCCACTTGTCAAGTCAAATGTTCAGTACTTTGCCACTTCATGGTCATACTTGCTCATTTTATGTATCGCAAAAACTATCGATATAATATCAACATCTCTAGCTTGTCTCTCTCACTCCTTTTCACTTTAGCGAGGCAAAATTTGTCACACTTCGTTGTCAAAATTGTAAGTTTTTCTCTTAATTCGAAGAGGAAGTAAAACAAATCATGTTCTAATAACTTTCAATTTACAGTGCAGTTTGTGAGTAATCGTTAAATCATCAGCAATTACGTCAAAACCGTAACGCAACACACCAGACAGGGACACAAAGCCAGCAACTCAGCAATATGCCCAAGAATAAGGGAAAAGGTGGCAAAAATCGTCGTCGTGGAAAGAACGAAAATGAGTTCGAGAAGCGTGAGCTGATCTTCAAAGAGGATCAACAGGAGTACGCACAAGTGACCAAAATGCTGGGCAATGGTCGCTTGGAGGCAATGTGCTTTGATGGCGTCAAACGTCTGTGTCACATTCGGGGGAAACTTCGTAAGAAGGTCAGTAGTGCGTGCATATTTCTGGTAGTTCGTATGTGTGCGTGCATGTGCATATGTATGTAAAATAGCTGTGCTCTTTATTGAAGGTGTGATGAGTGCACTGTTTTAAAAGTATGACATGCAGGTACATATTTAGATATGTACATACAGTATGAACATAAATATGTATATGTTTCTGCTACGACTGCACGTCGAATAGCAATGCGAGTTTTAAGATTTTCGCCGTCATTGACAAACTTTTTGGTAAATTAGTATATTCGGCTTGCCATTTGTTTGGCTATTTAAATCTTTTGCCTGTAAGGCAACGGCCTTCAAAATTCTCAAACAAAGGCAAATTACGTTCTACATACATACATATATTTCTACATATGCATACATATCTTCTCATGCATATATGTAAATTCATTGAACGAATGATTTAGTAAATAATCTGCTCTTAAGACAAAATTGCACTTCCGCATAATGCTTAAAAAGCTTTAGCTTGTTTTAACCTCAAAGTAATATTTTGAGTTGTGCCGAATGCCAAACTTTCTTCTTATTTTTAAATAGTTTATTCCTAAAATCTTAAACGGACAATTTCCGTTTATTATGTAAAATTAAATCCCGAATTATTCGACTTCGAAGTACTCTTTGGCGGGTAAAGACATTTCGACCTTGTTAAGAACATCTTCTTTATTGGTATAAGGATGTTTCCAATTTTGGTAAGGGCATTTCGACCTTGTTAAGAACATCTTTATTGGTATAAGGATGTTTCCACTTTTAATAATAATTTTCTAATATGATTATACCCTTGACACATCTTTAAAGCTTGAGGCTCAAAACATTGCACACATCTTTGTCGATGTCCGGGCCAGATATAGTGTTACGTCTACTAAACAGCTGGGGAATCGATAAATTACATGACTCAGCATACTTACAGCTAGAGTTACCAAACGTGGTACCGAATTAGCTGGAAATTTCTGCATAGAAAATTTTGGATGCCCAGTTCTACACGTCCTTAGCCCTCGACTTAAAAAATTTGAAATGCCTATATCTTTTGGTATATATTTGATGTCCAGTATAGCTGACGAAGTCCCTCAATGATATACATTATTCAATTATCGATGATGCTGCCAGAGTATTTTGCAGCCGGCTGCTTCCGATTGCAACGTTTTCATTTGCTATGATTTGGAATTTCAAAATTATATCGAGTTCTTAGAAAAAAGTCCAGCGACTTTAGTCATAACATCTGTGGTTAAAAGTATCTCATAGTCGAATTTTATGGGCTAGACCCTTCTCTCTTTTTAAAGATTACATTTATTGAGGCAATAGTTAGACCCATCTAGTACAAATAATTCCTCAGCGTTCAAAATATTTTAAATATCGCTTTGAGGTTTTGGTATCAAAGTCCCTTTTTCCCAAAACAATAGATAGAATAATATATTACGATAAAATGCTTAGTAGCTGCGTATATAGAATAATCGTCATAGTAGAAAACGAATCGGGAAATGAAACCGACTACCTTTATTTGATTTACCCAATAAGAACATGTTGCCAAAGAGCAATACTGAAACAATCAAATAAGTATAAGAAATAATTGAGTGATATCAAGATATAGACAATTGAGGGAAAAATCCAAACACAAGATCTGAACACTTAAATTTATGCATTAGGAATTTATGCGCCAGTAGATTTATCTGGCAAGTTTAAAATATATATGAACAGTATGTATTCCCTATATTATCGCTCGACAAAATCGATCTTGATAATTATTAATAATTATTAATCAACGAAGGGAATATAATTCATTTTATAATTACATAATTTGTTTTATTCATTTCATCGCTAAAAAGATATGTAGTTATTTGTGTTGTCTCATAATGACTTTCCGTTTGCAAATTTTCATACAGGCTCCCTTATAATCACACTAAAACTAATTGGCGAAATTTCATCATATATTATTTATTAATAATTTATTATTAATATAAGATTGAATCATACTTCCATCAAGAAATACCTAATAATTATGCTAGAAGCTGGTGCCAATGAAATCTAATCTCCAAGTAGTTTGATGGGTTTCTGTATAGTCTACAATATTGAAGATAGTGATTTTGCAAAGTGGTATTTAAGTAAGGAATGCATGCAGATGAAAAATGTGGAGGTGCCCAGCTTATATTGTTATATTCAGGCAGTAAATAATATATATTTTCCATTTCTAATAATTACTGAATGCATATTAGGCAAAGTTTCAATTCAATATCTACCAAAGTAAGAAGTCAGGAAAAGGCCACGGAATAAAAATGTTTCATAATTTTATTTGCAAAAACCTTCATCAACGAACATTTGTATTTGCGTTTAAGCATTTAAGGCCATTTTGTTGCTTTTCACGTTAGAACCGATATTCGATTGCTGCATACGTAATTCTTTCGGGGAAAAATTTGTCCTTAGGATAATTCAATCAGCTTTTGTAATTTTTTGTCAGACTCGCTTATAATTAAAAGCGAGTTTGTTGCTGCTCTTTGAGCTACTAAACATTTACCGATGAAGTAATTTATCGAATGGATGAAGTAACGAAATTTGTTAACAGCCACTTATAGACTCGATAAAATTAAGGTATTATTAAGCTAACAGACACTTTTTCGATAAGAGCAACAAACGGGCCCTAATCCGGAAATCATACCCTTAAGCGACAAATTATTTACATTCCACTATTCATATAGTATACATACATCATACAAATCAATCCAAATCATTTGGTAATTAAAATCTTAACGATCAGGAAGCAGAAGCAGGCCAAGTGACTAGTGTTGCATCCAAAGTACAAGCACCTTTAAATTGTTAAGCATATTGCTATAAACATAATTGAAGCAACTACCTTTCATAAGGCGAGCAGCTGATCATCTAATCTTTACAAACTTCTCTTGTTCCGCATACGCACACTTTTGACTTCAGTCACTAATCTCTCGGCTATTGCGTGACAACAGTCTAGACAATAGTAACAGACTTGCAACAGTTTCCCATATAATGGTATTAACTTA